>OZ007526.1:11855857-12455857 GCA_963931895.1 Eupithecia pulchellata | reverse complement strand
GAAGAGACTGTTATAGAAAAGTTTGTGGTAACTATTATCGAATTGTGTTTCAAGCAGGAACAGTTTTAGTAATTAAAGTTTGGTATTTAGAACAAGAACAAAAGCCTCGGCAAACTCCGCATTGTTGTTTCTTTACATTGTTTCGATAATAAACTGTTCCATTATGAATTTCACGTTTGTTATAGAAATTTATGCTTATTGAATAAATAATTTAGAAATTATATCTTCGATATTATTATTGGCTAATAATTGATACCGAAGACCGTAACAACCTTGCTAGAATATTTGGTTACAACGAACTTTTTTGAAGATATATTTAGTAGTCATCATTGGATTTTTCGTCTTGTTAAGTGTACCACCTACATTATTTTGACCCCGGGTTCGCACGTAATTTTCGAGTCAAGTTGCTGAAAATGGTTTTCTGGTCAGCTAAATCTTTACTTGATGTGTTTATGTAACAAACATCTAAACATTCTCAATAATAATATAAATGTGATATCTACGTCAAAAAATTCATGACGTTATTGTTACGACTAATACTAAAGCTGTATATACTTTCTATTAGTTATAATGGTTTACATTTTGCTATTTGATAGGATATTTCAGACCCATTAGGAACAAAATCTGCTGTCCAAGTTCATTCATTTTGGTCAGGCTTTAACCGCTCAGTATGGGGAACTTTGAAGTCTTGAAGTTCAGCATATTGGTACAAATCACAGTATTTTAGGGTAGCAGGTTCAGTGCTTACAGGTGAACACTAACCCTTGTAATGTCTGTTTCTGTTCACTTATTGCGTTTTCTTGGTACAACTTGATTGATGATATCCATAGAGGAAGGCAATGGTTGTAATGGCTTACAAGATAAGCACTTAATAAGTATTTACAATTATTGTTTAAATTGTTAATACAATTTCTAATTTTGTTATTTGATTGCAATTTTCATAGAAAAGTAAATTTTTTTAGATTTAGAAATAAGTTGTAATTGATTTTATTTTCATTTATATTTTTAAGTTATTTTAGGTAGTTAGTAATGATCCAGTTTTTTTCACCGTCACCATATTAAGTAAAAATTTGGACAAGGCTATATGGAGGCCGCTTTCCCAGAAGGAACTTATTTACCTCGGATCTCAAACAATTCGGAATTCATAGAAAATTCTCCTAGAGAGAGGTTCTAGGGGAATTTTCTGTGAATTCTCCCAAAGGTTTATGCACTAAACCTGCCAATTTGGGAAGGTGTCTTTTTTAAATTTAAACATTGAAATACCCCTCAGAACCCCGTTTCATGAACTCCTTTCAAAAAGTACTCACCCACAGAGCTGCTTTGGGCTTCCACTACATTTTATAAAGATGTAGACCGCTAATGGACCAGCTATTTCTCGCAAAGCCGTGGCTGTTACTTAGCACAGCGACCACTAAGAGCTAAAGTAGGAACCTAGCAAGTACTTAGACTAAAGTACCTAAATATCCAAGTCGGGTGTGTCAATTAGTTCTTTGAACTGGATGATGCTTTTGACACTGAAGATTCTGTTTTACTTAACACAAATAATTATCTGGAAGGACTACCTTCCCGTAGTAACAAGAGTCAAATCGTGACTTTATGGTAAGCAAATAGTAATCGTACAGTTGCAGCTATTTTTCGTCTACCTGATGGCAAAATATTACCAAATTGCAGGTTGGCATAACATCTATATCTATACTAATATTATAAAGAGGAAAGATTTAATTGTTTGTTTGTTTGTTTGAATTGAATAGGCTCCGACACTACTGGACTGATTTGAAAAATTATTTCACCATTAGAATCCTAAATTTTCCGTGATGAACATATGTAGGTTATATAATATTTTCATAAAAGTTAGGGATCTGCTTGAAAAATTCAATAATAAAACCGTGCGCTATATATTCAACCTCTTTTTCTATTATGGCTCCGCTGTTTGCTTTTGCTTTACGGCCAGTGTCAGTTGGAGTGTCAAGTCATTGTCAAAAACCCCAATGCTGCTGAAATAAGTAAGAGATCCGTATGAAAATTGTGAAACCCATCGTGTTAGTGTGTATAATTTCTGATTTTTTTATTTAATACCCGTGCGAAGCCGGGCGGACCTCTAGTGTATTAATCTACTCGTCAAATATTTATAATGCTGGCCAATCCACACAGCATTATCTAGCCCCAAGCTATCCCCAATGATATTTACTATACATATAAAATGACAATAGCATCTTCTGACTGTTCAAACATTAGTCCCCAGCGCGCTACACAGGTCGTCAAAGTAGGTGTTCTATATCTTGAAGAAATGAAGGTATTGTATTTCTTGACCGGTAAATGAGATCCTAAAAGAATATTCACTTGAAACCCACGTGTGTCTCAAGTTACTCTTCTCTTTTCTTCATTGTTAGCTTAACAGAAGAAAAAATATCGGAATAACATCGTTTGATTCTGACACGTCCGGTAACTGATTTCCTCACAAAGGTTAATGAAAGTTCTTATTTTTTATTACAATACATTTGTTCGTGCACGGCTGTAAGATTGCCGCCATTATCATTTTGGACGCGATAAAAAGATTACCGGAATAAAGTGGGAATGACCTCATTACTGTCTTTTGTCTGGTTGTATTAGGCAGTACTAACGAAAATGGGTTAAGCGATCAAATTGCTACTTTTCTAGATGTTGGCCCACTTTATTTAAGAAACACCTAATCCGACCCTACTCTACAAGATCACATGGTAGACCATGGTGAAATAGGGTGGGATGCTAAATAAGGTTTAATAAAAATTCCTAAGTACTGCAATAAATACGGAAAAGAGGAAGAAAACTATTTGGTGTTTTGAACAATTCGATTTAAAACACTGATCCTTCAGGAACCATTAGTCTCTCTACACTATAAAACTCTACCCAACCTTCAAAATATACTCTAAATTAAATACACATCTTTTGATATCTATTTTATCGTCTTCATTGAACTGCTGTCAAATTAATGTACATATGTAATAATATGTATTTTACTTCGTTTTCCGAAAAATATTTACCCTTTTTATCCCACAGTCACAGAAAAAATACTATTATCCTTTTCGTATTCAGAACTGCGAACGCTCAACTTAAGTCTAACTTAGTCCTTTTTTATTCAAAAGGCATCTAAGACAAATAATTGGTTGCCTTGCCACTAAGCCGACTGCGGTTAAATCCTCTACCAAATTTAATTTTCTCTCAGTATTATTTGCAAATAAATTGCCTGCGCTATTCTGTCTCAATTTTCTAATTCAAATAAGGGTGACTTTTATCTTCGAATAAAGCTTTTTGTTCCTTTACAAAAAGCTACCAAACGTTAGCTTTTTTTAAAAAGGAAAATTCAAAAAGCACAAACGTGCTTTCTGAATATTAAAGGGTGTTACGTATTTTCACGGAAAAAATATTTTTGTTTATAATTTCTTTACAAAACAAGGCAATTTTCCCCGTCATGGCGAACATAGATTCATCATCATACTGGCCTGGTATTATCCACTGCTACGAAGGCCTCCTTTTGCTTTTGCCAGTTTCTTGTATGCTCCCTGAATCCAAACATGACCTCGAAGACATCGTCAACCCTTCTTACGATAGGATCCAGTTTTCTTCCGTCTATTCTTAGCTACGCAAGCAAGGTGGGTCTAAGTAGACTTGCTCAAGTACCTTAGCCAACTCTGCTTAAGATACATGGTAGTAATTCACCATTCACAGGCTGTCAATTGGTCACCACAAAGGTCGTTTGCCTTGCTTTTGACTCGGCCAATTCAACTATCCCTATAGCTTAAACGATCATTCTAGATCATGTTTTGACAACGGGTTGGAAAACGGGTCATCAAGGCTCTCTGTCGGACTCAACGATCAATCTCCGGGGGTTTGTCCGGCTTCTTGTACAAAGATCTCATACACGGCTGATAATTTGGATCCTACCTTGAATTTAGGACTTATTCCCACCTTCTGATGAAGTTGGCGAGATATTTTGATAGTCAAATTAGCACGCGCGTGTTGCTTAACACTGGTTGTGTTATCACTATTAAAGGACGTCCCATTGGAAACTTTTATGTATTATTGGCTATTTTATTTTATTTAGAGATACTTACTTCAATAGATTATAATTGCTTATTTTATTGAGGTAATTTAGAAGTGATTAGAATTTGACTAAATCCAATCAGGGAAGCGTCAACTCTTTTATGGCTAAAAATATGATGTACAGCAAAATCGATTTCCATCGGGTGACTAGTGATGTGTAGTCCAATTCGCAATCGATTGCTGTCGAAACTGTAATTGCTGTCACTTACGCCTCTTGTCGAAAATTGACTCACGACAAGCAATTAGGATCGTGAATTAGCCGGTCGACCGATCGCCGTGTATTCGGACATTTGATTCAAGTTCCAATGTCGCCCTAGGGACGATTGTTATTGATCCCTGTAGAAATGTAATAGAAGTGTCCGAGTTTGGTACTTACTTGAAAGTCTGTTAGTGATTCAATGATTTGGGTCAAATAGATTCGAAAACCAATTTAAGGTGCCTATTCAGAGAAAGCTTGGGCAAGGTATTGAATTAAAAGTCAAGGTGAAGACTTTTAGCTTCTGTGGCAAATACTTTTTTACACTATAAAAATAAATAAATAATGCTGAAAAATCGACACAGCATCATCTAGCTCCAAGCTAAGCAGAGCTTGTGTTATAGGTACTATGATACTAGGTATAGATGACTGATATTGTTGTTGTTTTTATTACAATAGAAAACAACCAGAAAATCCAAAATAAATATCATATTTTTTACAAGTCAGTATTTTATGCTTTAGGTTGGTTGTTCATAAACAGTGAGAATAAAGTTCTAAAGTTTGGTAGTAAGTGAAAAATCTGCTCTTACTCCTCTAGCTTGTTCATGAGCATATGAGAAAATAATGTCTTCGCTACTCACATCTTATCGTGTCGTCCATGGCCCGGTTTTAACGACCATGCAATTCAATCAGTGCGTATGGACTCTTATTCAGCTACCAATAATCGCATACTCAGCGCTTACTCAGCTACCCAATAATCGCTGTAATTTTCCTGAGGCAATCGTTAAAAAAGCGAAACTCGGACTTCGATTTGAAAGATAAATGAAAGCCATTACTCACGTAATTCCCGGTGCAGCGTACGTAATCTATACAAATTGGATCGCGGCACGTTGATACATTGATAGGGGATTTCAGCTTTTATTTTATTTACAGTACGTATGGGAAATTAATAACCAATGTCCGGTCTTTAGGGATGGGTTTTCATTTCAATATCTGTTCTTCGTTCGTTTGTTTTATGTGCCTAGTTAATCCTATACAAGGTACGCGTAAAGAAACTAAGCCAAAATTCAAAACTTATTTTCTAAAACTCAAAAAGTGAAGCAAAGTAGTAAACCATTTTAAGCAGTTAACCATATTTTTCTCTAATTTAATTTGAATATGGTGTGCGAGGTGTGTAGTAAATAAATGTATTAAGTAGCCCTTTTATATTAAGCAGTTAACAATATTTTTTCTGATTTAATCAGCGTATAGTGTGTGTGTGGCCCAATGACACACGTGCTCGTTCTGGCTTGCACGGAAGACCATCTACGGCAGGATATTTCTGCTATAGCATCCGCTGAGTGTTAGGCTTTTTTTACTGTAATTACTTTGACATTATTTATATTGTTCCAATTGTGCAACAATTTACTTTTTTACTTTATAAAAACGGGTTGTTCTAAGTATGGATCCTGGAGGTCCACAATCACCCTTGCGAAGTACACGTCTTTGGCGATACCTGTAGTTTCATGGCATTCTACTCCATCGCGCACGTTTTGTATCAAATGCAGGAGTGAGTCTGGGGGCGTACAGTTTTCAAAAACTCGTAGCGTTAGGTAAGTTGAAAGTAGGTTGAATGTCTACCTACATTCAAAACTGTCCGTAAAAATACAAATTTCGTTTCACTTCGGTCCGCCGAAGGTGATTCGCGCGAGCCCAAAAAAAAAATCGAAGGATAGGTCTTAGAAAAGTTTGGAGAAGACATTTATAGTATCTATTGTCTTTTAGTTTCCGTTATATAAAAAATAAATAATAAATATCATTAGTTTATGAAATCTGATGAAAATTGTTCATGTGACTGTGTGACTGTACTCTAAATAATGGTCCTGCCTTTATGCCAACAACGGGTGCTAAAATATTGCGGAACCTAAAATATATCAGGGTTTTTCCTGTGAAATGGATCGGAAAGCCAGGAAAATAAGTCAAACTAGAATTTACATACAGCCTTAAAGGTTATCTATTGTTTTAATAATTGTTTGAAGGCACCGGCTTGTCCTTTGTTCATAACATTTGGTATTTTTTTAAATGTGTTTAGAGATATATATGTTTTAGAGGGGTGCTTTATACTTTTGGTCAAGGCTGTAAATCTCATTGCTCCAATTTTCCTCATCTACCCTTTAGGCCGTTTTGGCGGAACAGAATGCTCTTGTAACGTACGTAACCCTGATTTAATCAAAATAATCTAAGGAGTTACTTTTTGTCAGTGTTTGTCCTCAATAAACTATGTAGTTAGAATCTTTGGAATTACCTTATTTAAAAGTGTCCGATAATTTACGTTATTAACTACTAATTTGTGTCCGCGACTTTAGCTCATTGTTTCTTAATGAAAAATCAAAGGTCTCGTTGTTTCTATAGAAAAAACAAATTTTATCCTATGGAAACTGGTTTGAGGGGAATAAGCCTATAGCATATTCCAAGTCTATGCAAAATTTTAATTCAGTTGTTATGGCAATAGTAACAAGCATACATCCATCCAAATCTTTATAATACACTAGCTGACCCCCTCGCAATTTCATTTGCGTGGACTTTAGGGTAAAAAATCTAATATAAAAGCTAATACCCTATTTTAAGAGTCGTAAATTCCTGAAACCCGCTTTAAATTTCATGTATCCCGTAGTCCCGTTATAAGGGTTTTCTCTAAAAAATAACCATTTACTGTATTTTTTTCATAGTGAATGATAATGACACGATGGACTTCAAACATTCTACTTTAGCCCATCTCAAACTTGTTTTTATCCCATTTTCAGGATTATTTTGAAAAATCCTAAAATACGTATTCAATATTTTTGTTTGTTTAGTTTTCTCTGTAAATTGCCAGCCAATAGCGTCAATGGTTGATAAATTTCACCACAATAACCTCAAGAATTCAAAATCCTATTCATACTTATATAATGACATTTTTGAAAAATCCTGAAACACCTGTTTTAATTTATAGTTTTTTCAGTACATACTGAAAGTTTCAAGTCATTAGTATGCTATATCAAAAAGTTATAGACATTTCAATATGGAGCCAAAATACGGATCTCAAACTTGAATGACCCATTTCACCCTATTTTCAGGAATATTTTGGAAAATGCTGAAACACGTATTCAATATTTTTGTATGTTTAGTATTTCCTGTAAATTTCAAGAAAATCGGGCTACCGGTTACAGAGTTAGAAAAAAGACCAAAAAAACTTCCATCCCCCTTTTCACCCCCTTAGGGGTGGAATTTCCAAAAATCCCTTCTTAGCGGGTGCTTGTGTTGTAAAAGGAACCTACCTTCCAAATTTCAGATTTCTAACTTCAGCGGTTTAGGCTGGGCGTTGTCGCCAGAAAATCGCTTGTTCCTTTATATATTAAGATACTAGCTGACCCGCTCGCAATTTCATTTGCGTGGACTTTAGAGTAAAAAAATCTTGACGAAATTAGCTAATACCCTATTTAGAGAGTCGGAAATTGAAACCCGCTTTTAATATCATGTATAAGCCCATGCGTTTTCTTAAAAAAATAACCGTTTACTGTATTTTTTTATAGTGAATCTAATGACACGGTGGACTACAAACATTCTACTTTAGCCCATTTTATTTGTAAATTACCTAATCCTATTTTATTTAAATATATCTACAGATTATCTACACTACACTACTATATATCTACAGATATTAAAAAAGACCAAAAAAACTTCCATCCCCCTTTTCACCCCCTTAGGGGTGGAATTTCCAAAAATCCCTTCTTAGCGGGTGCTTGTGTTGTAAAAGGAACCTACCTTCCAAATTTCAGCTTTCTAACTTCAGCGGTTTAGGCTGGGCGTTGTCGCCAGAAAATCGCTTGTTCCTTTATATATTAAGATAATCCCTTCTTAGCGGGTGCTTGTGTTGTAAAAGGAACCTCAGCTTTCTAGCTTCAGCGGTTTAGGCTGGGCGTTGTCGGTAGGAAATCGCTTGTTTCTTTATATTTTGATGTTTTTTCAGGAATATTTGAAAAAATCCTGAAATACGTGTTCAATATTTTTGTTTGTTTAGTATTCTGAGTAAGTTTCATGTTGGGTCATTTGTTAAAAAAAATCTCAAAAATCTTAAGTAATTCGACTTCCTTTTTAAACTTATATAGTAACATTTTTGAAAAATCCTGAAACACGTGGTTTGATTTATAGTTTTTTCAATACATACTGAAAGTTTCAAGTCATTAGTATGCTATATCAAAAAGTTATAGACATTTCAATATGGAGCCAAAATACGAATCTCAAACTTGAATGACCGATTTCACCCTATTTTCAGGAATATTTTGGAAAATGCTGAAACACGTGTTCAATATTTTTGTATGTTTAGTATTTCCTGTAAATTTCAAGAAAATCGGGCTACCGGTTACAGAGTTAGAAAAAAGACAAAAAAAACTTCCATCCCCCTTTTCACCCCCTTAGGGGTGGAATTTCCAAAAATCCCTTCTTAGCGGGTGTTTGTGTTGTAAAAGGAACCTACCTTCCAAATTTCAGCTTTCTAACTTCAGCGGTTTAGGCTGGGCGTTGTCGCCAGAAAATCGCTTGTTCCTTTATATATTAAGATAAGATTTGTGAGAGAAGCTGGCAAAGTTAGAGAAAGGCAAGTAACTAAAGTAGTGTTTAATATAGTACACTGCTGAAGCCTATTGTTAGTAATAATAATAAACCACTTCATATAAATGACAGCACAATTAAACAAGAAAATTTTGTGCTCAATACGCAGCGGCACAATTTCTTGAGTAAATGAATGCTATCAAAGCAAGCACCCAATAAAACTGAAAGATGGTCAATTTAAAACCATTAAGCTTACAGCGGCCCTTAACTTCATCGAGCACAAGTCAATTAATTATACCTCCTCCAGTTTTCACTTCGTTAATGATCTCAAATATTTGGAATTTGAACATTTTGGAAGACGCGGCAAGTTGTCTTAAGAAAAACTTGACCGGAATATTCCGAATTTCGTGTTTTATCTTTCGAAATTAGCTGACATTTGGGTTATTGAGTTTGAACCCATTTGAACCCATCTTCAATACAATGGTTCCTTTAAATCGTACAAATTAACCCAATCAAAGCCCAGCGTGGGTACATAAAGCCCATTCATTTTCTCCTAACAATGTGCCCTCATTTCTAAGCTCCAGAGACTTGTTCAATCCTAGCCGATGTGATTTTCGACTTAAACCCCTAGTTTTATTTCCCGTTTCCTCGTAGGCTTATTCCCAAGGGCTCTGCTACAGA
Organism: Eupithecia pulchellata; assembly: GCA_963931895.1. NCBI lineage: Eukaryota > Metazoa > Arthropoda > Insecta > Lepidoptera > Geometridae > Eupithecia > Eupithecia pulchellata. The sequence goes on along the minus strand of OZ007526.1, from coordinate 12,446,331 downwards.
AAACTTTGATAAGGCTGGAGCTTGTGAGTGTTACCTTGAAAAGAAGGGTTGATTTCAGGGAAATTGCTTTTTGAGCTTCTGCAGATTATTAGCTTAAATTTTGCTTATTTTTCTGGGTGACAACGTAAAGCGACAATAGCAAAACCCCTAAGCTGATAAAGGCAGTAAATATTGACATTTAGTCATCATTGCCATCCCTATTTACGACGTGGTCCTAGGTATATGTAAAATATACCCAAAATCTTTGATGTCAGCTGATAAAGGCAGTGAATATACATATCTTATTCATAATTGTCATCGTTAATAGGTAAAGACGTCGTCCTAGGTATACTTAGGTAAAATTTACGCAGTCTTTTATATAAACAAGTTACCTGGAGTTACTAGCCCCGGTGAATTTGAAGACTCCAAAGTTGCATTTTCAATAGGAAGCCTAATCAAAACACGGATAGATCCGGTATGTTCGACATGCATTTGTTGCATACACAATGACGACTCATGCGGAAAAAGTAAGTTTGTTTAGGAGCAATAAGGACTAAACCTGGTTCATATTGAAGGAAGGAGTTTATTACTGTTCGCCCAACGGAAAGCCGACGATCAGTGTGTTTACTCCAAAGCTTAAAGAATACGTATTGTTCGATAAAGTTGATCGGAGGGAGTAAAGGTGTTTTATCTCAGAGGATTGTTGGGTTTTACGGTTTTTAGACTTAGCTTTATTACTGCGTTGGTATTCCGGTAGAAATTGCTAAAACTATTGATTTTTAAGATACTGTGAAGAGTAATTAAACTCTTTTAAAGTAAATGCGGACTTTAATCTCAGATGAAATAAAATAGGACAAACAAACAGGGCATAAAATTAAGATCACGTAATCTCCGCGCACGAATTCTTTGTTTCAATTATGTACATAACTCCGACTTGAACCCTTTTCGTTCAAAGTGCTAAACTTCTAATTATGTCGGAATAAACGGAATATTTTCGGTATCGAGAACATTCTACAGAGTTGATTGTTTCTGAATGTAATTGTGTTTGGGTCCTTTTGTTTATTTGTGGATGGCAGCTGCTTATAAAATTATACAACTTAGAACCAAAGGGGCCAATGGGAAAGGAAGTAGGTACAGCTTAAATTAACTCAGTGATATTGGCATCGTTTAGTTACTTAGAGCGTGATCAGCTGTAGGCGAGTCACAGCGATTGCTGTCTACGAGTATAAATGTAGAATAGACAAAAATTTTAGCGAATGCGTAAAATATTGAACTGCCTTCTACAAAAAATAACGCAATGTAGATTTTCCCTGACGGAACTGAAATAGTAATAGCTATGGTAGGGGCCAGACCCATTTATTATATATTATACATGGAACCCATTACCAAGACAAGTTATTATAGCCTTATTAATTCAAATTTTAACCGAAACTCACTGGCGATTAAGCATTCTACACATTTAGAAATATTTTTTATTGTAAGTTTAACTGAAAAAAAATTAAAAAGAAATATGTTCTGATCATAAAGATTTGAAGCTCAGCTAATTGGTCAAGACGATGTATTTACTTCTCGTTATCCACTTATATTACGAAATTTCTATACTAATTGACAATTCTATGAAATAGAAAATGAAAATAGTATACATGATACACTCACGAATATTATGTCAATATTCGGCAGATTCAAGTGCAAGGCAAATTACCAAAAATAAAACGCAAAAAAATATACACTCACATGTCCTAAAAACTAATAACTTAATGTAACTTAATGTGAGCCTCCTGACCTTACAAATATGCTTTTTACTTATAAATAATGAAGTAGAGATTAGTTAATTTATTGTTTTAAGTTATAGTAGGGATAAGAGCAAATATGTTATCTATTAGTTAGATTTTTTGCATATGTATTACGCATATTAGTTACGAAAAGCTTTTTATAACTGAATAATAAAATAATGTTGATCTCGTTGAGCGGATTATATAGAGATCAAAGATTCAACGTATTATATTTCAGTAAATCTTTCGCTTTATGATGTGCGCTTCGTTTATGTAATGAATTCAAGAAATATGGAGCAATACTATTATAGAGAATAAAACGGGGCAAATCTTTATGCTCAGCTGTAAAAAGTTGTCGTTTATTTATGTTATCTCTGATTTTGACCATAAAATTGACTAATCATATAAAATAAGACTAGAAAGGGGCATAAGTGGCGCTAAAAGCTAATCGAGAGATGAAAGCAAAGGGACATGCTGTTAAAAAAACTCAAGAAAACTCGAATAAACAAAAAAAGTCGGTCAGAAAGAAACTGCACTAAACCATAAAACAAAATAGGTACATGCATTTCTAAATAAGTAGGTAAACATTCTAAGTCTGTGCCAAAAGACCAAACTGTTTTAAACGAATCTCTCGAACGAATCCGCGCAAGGAGACAGATTCAAGATTTGAATCCATGTTTTATGCACGACGCGCAACTTTGACTGGACTTATCCCGACATGAGTCCGCTTTTGTGAAGATAACTTTATTAACATTGTCAGGGATTTGCGTCTGATTGTGAAGAAAAATGGCGAGATTGCGAGTGTGGAAAGGAATGTTATAATGTAGCAACTGAAACTCACCAACTTCATGCATTGCTGAGTCTTTTGTGTTCTTATACAAGTTTTCTTTTGGTTATTTACATGTTAGTAGCTTTATCGACATAGCAAATTTTTAAAACGCTGCTACGGTATAACTCAAATAAAATTGCAGTGACCACTCGCTGTTCACGAGGCAACAGCTCTTTGCTGACTGTGCAGCAAGCGCGCTGTCCACGCAGAGTAAGCAAAGAGTTGCTTCAAGTTAAAAGTCGATGTTACAACATGCGGGCGACTCGCTTGAAGCTTGCAGAAAGGAAAACATAAGGAATTAGTTTTCGGCAACTCAATTCTTATTTTATGCTGGTAGGTATTGAAAAAAGAATATCTAAAGGTTCTGTTAAGGTTAGACCATGTTTTGGAGGTTATTTTTTTCTGTTCATCATTACAAATATTAGTATCAGAGAGGTTTGGTTCTAAAATATTTTAGTATTTTCTCTTAAAATACTTTGCCAACTAGAAACGCTCCGCGTGCGATAGGAATCGGATTTGTGTAAGATTTTGTGAAACTAAATTCATTCAACTACTTTAAGTATTTGCTCGATTTCGTTCAAATTTGGAACCACCAACCTCAGTATTTGGTAAGATTGAAATCTGAACTTTTTGATAACTCAAAAAGAAACAAACAGCATTCAAAATTGGAAAGACAGCGTTCGAGGATAGTTGGCTATTCTCGAACAAGTGACGTAATCCAGATGAACAAAGACATTGGTGAACCATCCTCGATGTGCTCCGATTAACAAGTGAGGCTTAATATCGACGAGGATGGAATAAGATTGATAACATATCTAATGAGAAATGTTGGTAATATCACTGATCGAAAGGGGTCATCAACCTTCATCGCATAAAAATTAATGATGATGTCGATATTTTAATTTTTCGACAGCCACTAACGTTCTCCAAAAACCTTTCTGCAGTAAAGTTTTTCTTTTAGTAAATTAGAACTTAAAATATTAAGGCACTTAATAGCCTGGTTAAAAAGTAGGTATAATTTACATACATTTCATGATGAATCCTAAATTTGTTCCAATATTTTTTTTTATGTTGGGACAAGTAAGATACATTGTATAAAATCGATACTTATATCGAAATGAATAAAATCGCAACCCAGCTTTCACTTTATTGGAACAATCATCTCAAATAACATTCAATTGAAATGGCTCAAGAAACTAACACAAATATATACTAAACAGTGTCATCTTCAACTTGAATACCGTAACCCGTTTGTGTCCAAGCCACTTCGAAGTGACAACAAGAAACAGGCGTTGCGAGACTTGCAAGTATCGATTCAAATGCCACAGAGTTTATAGCTCTCGGAAAGGTATATAGGGTAAAGCCCAGATGACCGAAATTTACCCTACCCGGAAAATAAACTAAATTTTAACCAATCCTTAGTAATTGGTCAAACATTACTCACCCTTTTAACAAAAGAGATGCGTACAAATCAGAAGTAAGCCGAGTAAATAAAAAAAAAATACTTAATAGGCCTAATAATACTTAAATGGCCTTTTTCTAACTGCTTCATACTTATTATCTAAGATCTTCCAGTCAAGGAGTTTTCGTTACATGTATGAAGCATTATTTACTGGCTGTCAATGAATAATTATTTCGCGATGAAGGTAGACTATCCCTTACGACTTCCATGTTTAAAAGTGATTCCACGTTTCCCTAGATAAACAAAAGACGCTTGAACCCAGAGAATTAGCTGCGTACAAACTCCAGTGCCTACCAATAATACGCTACACTCAAAGGAACAAGCTATCTATAGCCTAGATACATTTGTCGGCACCTACTCCAGGGTCCAAGATTGGTTGTGCTTCAAACCAACAGTAAACGTAATTTATAGGCATCGTACCGAGTGACCTTTCTACACTGGGTCTAAGAATCACATGGATTTATGTCGCTAGCCCGATCCGGTCAGGGCGGTATTCTTGTAATTTATCTACTCGTCTTATTATTAAAATGTCTGTCGACAAATATTAAAAGAACGTCTATTCTACAAAATATTAAACAGTTTTTGTTTTTCGAACAGTATTTAGTAGATAGACGTTCCTATTTTAAAAGTGCTTGTGATGGCGATATCTCCAGTAATCCCGCCACGTTGTGAAAAATTGTTAGGTGAATTAAGGCGTAAGGGTAAATATCAATTTTTCGATACGAGAACATCAGTTTTATCATAAAGTCTTGAATAAACCACTCGTTTCCCAACGAGTGGCCTCGAGCTTATTTTATTTAGTTTTGTCGAAGCGATGCTATGGCTGAATTTCACCGCCCAACAAATTCTCCGACAGTTGCGAATTGGGTCCCGGGTCCGATACATCGTAAATCGTTAATCCGGAAAAATCGGACGGGCACAGCTTTGCCCGATACCGGACAATCCCGGTTTTCAGCTCATTAGCTTTGAGGGATGTTGGCTGTTTTGAAAAGCTCCAAAAAAGTTGTAGAAAAGGTATGGCGATCTATCGTTGTTTTTAGGTCCGTTTTGTAATATTATAATATAAAAAATAATAATAATATAATATAAAACTGACCCTATTTGGTCCATCAATTTACAAGTATGTAAACATAATATGTTTACTTACTTGTAAATTGATGGATCAAATAGGGTCAGTTTTTCAAAGGAGTATTTAGGAAGTACATAAATAATTAGGTATACTTGTTATTGAAAATTTACCTATAAAACAAGTTAGTTCACTTACTTCACTGTAAACCAAAAATATTGGAGCTTGGTCAAACGTTTAACAAACCAAATACACTTAATAACCAGAATAAACGAAATCTGTTTGTGGTACATAATTTTACGGATATCTTCTAATCTAAACTAAGAAAAACGAGCATAGACTCATCGATCGTTTCAGTGCTCTCAGTATTTCAAGACGTATTTATTGTCAAAGCGTCTTTCTTTTATGTTACGAAAAGTTAAAATCGTTCCAACCCCAGCTTCATCCATTGCATAGAATACAAAAACCTACAAATGGTTTGAAAATATAAATACGAATAAACGAAATAGCCTATTATTTATAATATGCCTGTCATAAACTTTTCAGTAATAAAAATAAACTAACCATCTAAGATACATAGTAAAGTCTGCAACTACTTCAATCTGTTAGTAAAACTTTCTGTGAAGCCCTAGTTTTTATTTTAGTCTTTACAAAAACAATAACATTTCTCATTATTATTTGTACCATACACCTTGTGAGGTCCTTGTCTTGGTATTCACATTCGTTGTCACTTCTACTTGAATTATAAAGTTAGCAAAGTAAAGCTTTATCTTTTCATCTTTACAAACTTCCACGATATAGTTTTAAGCATGATCTCAATCCTGAAGTCTACCCTCTCGTAGTTCACAGTCCGTGGTCACACACAGTTAGTGGTCGACTTCAAAGCTTGCCAGCAGATGTAGATTTATTAATTTTCTTTCAAGTATTAATTTATTTGACCACGGCTGTCCATTCGTTTCGCTGGTGGTTTCGCTGCAGTTGAAATTATAATTCTAGGAATATCTTTATCCAATGACTAGCTTTCGCCAACGACTTAATGCACAATTTACAATTCAAAAGTAGCATTTTATTCCATTCGGATTACGTACTATAAAATGAAAAAAATTTCAATTAAATAACAGAACCAAATTAGAAAGATTGAAAGAATTAAGATAAATTGTAGGTTCCTAAATAATTTTATGGAGGGAAAGATTTTATGTTTGGAATAGTAGGTATGATGAAAAATCTAATAACCAGCACTATTTTGTTTTCTTTTATTTACATTACATTAAAAAAACACCAAAGCAGTTTAACTTCTCAGAAAGCTTTATGGTTTTTTTTAAATTGGCAAAAAGCCTTGATTAACTTTATTATCTAACTAAATTGGAGCTAGTATTTACAATTGAATCAATTGAGCTAACTACTATAAGCCATGTTATAACTATACCCAATTGAATGCCTCACTGAAAAAAATACAACAAACCATAAAGAATAACCATAAGAAATAGTTAATATCGATTCCATGTGAACGTAACCACAAGCGCTTCTGTACAAGAAATGTTCTCTTGTAACATCTCAAACAAAACAAAGTCCCAAGGTTATATTTCGGAGGCAAATTGATTAAAGACCTTTGAAGATTTAACCTCAAATGTCTAGACATCAGATTAAATCATTAGTGATATAAGAATTTGGTATTAACTGACTATCGGTTATTAATAAGCAAATTGCTGTAATTTATCGGGAAAATTTCAAGAGATTTAAGACTCAAACTATAGATAGACAAGATTTGCTTCGCTTGGGGTAGACGACGATGAGTTAATCGTCCAGCATTATGGATCTTGATGTCTGAAATAAACGATTATTAATTATTATAATGATTATTATAATTTATTTGTGATTGATTTTTATTCTGTATTCAACGGATAGATTTTTGAGAAGATTGGATGCCCAAATTCCAAATCTTGAGGATTAGAAAAGTCGTAAGAGGAGTCACGGGCTCAATTTATGTAAATAAAATGTTACATACTTATTTCTTAATTTTATGTCCTGTGCCCCGGTTAGCATGTCAAAGCGTTGGTCTTGCACCTGACCTCTCTCCGATCGTGTCGGTGTGGAATCCTATCTGCCTTTGAAAGTGAGGGAATAGAGTGTCCCTGTGTGAGCACATAATTAATCATCATAATCAGCACATGTTGGGTACAAAATACTTAGTAATGCTTTTAAATATATCGAATTCGGCTGAAACTGAGCTTTTTTGTACTTAAAGATAAATGCGTACTTGTGCTTACTTATTTTCGTAATAAAAACCTCAACAACGATCAATTTGTACGAGTTAAAATATCTTTTTAAAATTTTACTTGTGTGTGCGAATAATGTTTCATATTTGGAAGGATTTATAGGTCACAGAATCGATTAAAAACAAGGGCGCAATCGACAAGCTTTCTCCATCAGACCTGTCAAAGCCCATACGCGGGGTTAAAAATCATTTATACAAGGTGTACGGAAACAGGTCGATGTTCTAGACTTTCGGTTTTTTGGGAAAATATTTAAGTATTCTTAGTCCAACATTCGTATAATTGGCAAAAGTACATACATACAAAATGTGTATTTAGAGTCATAGTGAGCATTATTTGCCCCGGTTATCGGTTTTCTATTATTGTTTTTATGATAGCCAAAATTATAAAACAAAATAGCTAATATATGGCAAAAGTAGTATGAGTGACAAACTCGAATATATCATATATTTCTGAGTCGCTGTCGCATTTGTATTTGTCAAAAGTAACTTTCTCCATGAAATATGTACTTAATTCTGTCATTCAGTTTTCATCAAGGAACTTGGTTTTCATTCAATCACAGACATTAATGTACCAAACAGCAAATAAGACGGGGTAAAGCTGTCACAAGTGCGGTCGGAAATTTACTTTTACAAAAAGTTACCGCGGTATATAATATTTTATCAAATATTATATACCGCGGTTTGATTCAGAAATATGGCCTGATATTTTAGGCCATATTTCTGAATAAAACCGCCGACTTCACCAAGATCCCGTCCAACTCTTCAAGGACTGTATCTAACTAGCGGTCCTATAATGTATGTTCATCAGGGAAAGTTCTGGATTCTAATGGTGAAAGAATTTTTCAAATCGGTCCAGTTGTTTCGGAGCCTTTACAAAACAAACAAACAACCAAATCTTTCCTTACCCATAATATTAGTATAGATACACCAAAATGCGCAAGTCTGCTAAACTTATGACCACCTTTTACTTCGCTTCACATAAAAAAAAGAACTTCAGAAACGTCATCCGCTGGAGAAAGAGACGGACTATCATATTCTTACAACGGGTGTGAAAGAGAAGAACTCCTAATGAGACTCGTCTGTTGACATGACGTCCTGTCTATTTTTATAGATTAACAGGACACTCATTAACTTCGAACAGATTTCTGAGAAATCTGTGATGAAGAGCTTATTTTGCGTTTATTGCTTGTGAGTCAGCTATTTGTTGTAAAGTCAAAATAAAATTTGTTAGGTAACGTTTTTGTTGTTGCATGCATTGAAACAATTTAAATACTAATGAAATAGTTACAATAAAAATGGCCAAAACTCGGCGGATGCAAGCCTTATGTGCAGGTACAGGTGTGCTAGAGTGTAGGTTTGATTCCATCCTATGGTTCACCCCTGTCCCAAGTAAGATTAAAAAAAAATATTTGGACCGATGTAATTTTAGCACCGTACCATTAAAAACAAACTGGTAATATCATCAGGTCTTGTATCGAGACAGGTCTTAAACTTACAACGCTGAAATATACTATGGTACATTTTTACCATTTTGAAATAAAATAATTCCCGAGAACACTGTCAATTTCAGGGCTTTGAACCACGACATTCCCTCAGTTCAGGATTGCCTTACAAAATCAAGTAATGGACGACTCGAAAATCCTTGGAACTTCCCATTAAAGTTTATCGAATTCTGTTTAAGTTTCATTTAGTTCGTTTAAAGAGCGGTGTCGCTGCTCAATTCAAAAAAATTACGACTGATATTTTATTTCCGAGCACTTGCTTATTTTTTCACATTACAGCACAAGACCTTGACGATGCGGCCAGACGTTTATGCACTATAATATCAAAAATCTTATTACTACGCTGCCTACTGGCCTACAGCTGCTATAGGATTCACGTGGCCTATGAAGTCTCAATTCAATAGGAAATCAACGCTATTCAGGTGTAAGATCTCTAGAACACAAGGCCCTGAGTAAAGCCGGTTTACAATATTCCTGTCGAAAATTCCGCTATCTCACCTGCACTGGACTAAACTGGACAACCTATCAGGTATATTTATTTAGTACATCCTAATGATTTGTACTATTTTAACGGGTATCGCGTTTTTTTATTGCAAACCTTATTTCTCGACGTCAACCGTCGAGAAAAAAAGAAAAAAAACTCGATAAATACCCGTTAAAATTATGTGTTCAGATCGCGTAAGTTTAAAAATATTTATAACATCCTATTAAATTTCATAATATTTTCAGTAATTTTAGCAGACTCATTTCTACATCTTCACAAATTACTTCCTTTCTGAAACCGGTATTTGAGCACATAGCATTTCGTGAAAAAGGTTACCTACAAACTTATAAACTGGATACTGAAACTTACTGGATCAAAAAGGCAAACTCTAATGTCTGAGTTAGTTTAAAAGCCTGGTCGAATTCACACTACCTAATCTGTGATCTGGTGACGACATAGTAATGAATGGACTTAAACTCTCTTTGGATTTAGTTGTTATAGTAGCGATATGGCAGACCACTGTAGGTGTTGAATTGTGAATGTTACTTACGTTTAATTTGTAATTTTATTTATTCAGGAAAATAATAAACATGGTTAAGTATGATTTGATAAATCATAACACAACCCGCGCCGTAATTCACAGACAGCGTAGTAATCTAAAGTTCCGCTATACAAAAACATACGTTGGGTAATATTAGTTAATAACTTATATTTGAAAAGTAATTTACTTACTTGAAAATAAATAGTAGTGAAAATATTAATATACTGTACCACGTATTTCTCAGAGCTTGAGTCCATTCCAGTTGGAATCCAGTGATCCATTACTGGACTGAAATACAAGCACAAGGTAAATTGACCATTAAATGAGCAGCTAGCCTGTTGCACCTGACTTGCCTACAATGGAACTAAACTATACCTAAACGTTGGTGGGACGCTAAGTTACTTGGTAACCATATCTCCAGAACTTACTGGACCTACAAAAGACGGTTGCAGAATATTGCTATGCTAATTTCAACTGTCGAATTGTAAAGCTTTGGACTAAGTTCTTAAACTAAGTTTCAGCAACTTGCATTGCAATCTAATGGCAATAAAATTGGTACCTATTAAGCTCAATCTAAACTTGATTTTACTAAATTTAGTTGAATGTTCGTTGAAACAGGCATAGCAGCAGCGTAGATGTCACAAAAAATTGCACTAGCTTGTAGAGCAAGCTTTTCATTGAATACCACTAAAAACCTCTATTTCCACGTCCACAGAAATGACTAAGTGTAGGTTTTCAATATTTTTAACGTATCTTTAAAAAGTTACAAAAAATTAGAATGTATTCAATTACAGTCCAAATTAAAAGTGATCAATTGATAAATAAATATTGAGCTGAACAATAGCGAATAAAAGTTGCGCAAAAGGGAAGTCCCATTGATGTTGTCCTCCTAGCCTATTTTCGACCACGGCAGTCACAATAAGACTGGCCACACGCAGGACATAATATACCTCTAGTGTACACGTGTATGCGCAAACATAGGTGCACTGTCTATTCGCTAACTCAAATTATCCGATGGAACAACTGACCCACACAACCGGAGTGAGGTCATGCGCAGGACCAACGAATGAACATTGTTTTCGGAAGATGCCAATCTTCCTGACCCTGGGCTGATACTGTGAATGTTTTAAGGAGTAACAGGGAACGCGCGATGTCGTCTTCATCTATAGTCCTCGTAAATAAAGCCAAATTGATTTCATCCCAATTTTATGGGGGATTAATCGATCACAAAGCACCCTTTAATACCCTACCCATTATTTACACCATAGGAAATGATAACTTCATAAAAATGTCTCTTTATTACCCCTAATGGATAAACAAGTAAGGTGAACCAATTGATAAAGCCGAAGGATTCAAAGAACTTTAAATCTTAAACTGTTGCTGGTAAAGCCTAAAATTATTATTGATCGGTATCAAAATGTGGTGGATCCAAACAATTGACCCCTATCCATTGAGGCAATTGCTGCTGTTGGATGTAGGGTACAGATCTCTTTGATGGCTCATTTGGTAACGGGCAATTAACGCGATAATCTACTAGGTACGCTTGATCCTAAAGCTGATGGAATGACGTCTTCAGCTAGTTTACAACCGAAGCAATTTACCTATAATATGTGGGCCGAATATGGCATACAAAATGAGACGAAGGAAGATTTTTGGAAGTGGGCCGAACTTACTAGGGACGAATACGGCATAAATCAATATCTGGAACGTTTAATGAAAGTCCTATTAGACTCAGACTGTTTTATTGATAACTAGTGGTACACCCGACTTCGCACAGGTAATTAAAAAAAACTTCACAAAGTATAAATTTTTACTAACATACACATTAGGTTACCTTATTGTAGTTTTCATACGGATACCAAACTTTTTTAACAATATTCTATAGCCCATATTCGTTCGGATTTTGTAAGATTTTAATAGTTAAAGGCTATTTTAAATCGATCCTGTAATTTTGGATACTATTCAGTCCAAACAAACAATCCTGTCTTTCCTTTTTATAATATGATTATAAATTTGCGCCTACCTACATTATCAGTAGAAACCACCATAGATGCTTTACACAAAAAAGTTTCTTTTATAAATTTTAGTATTCGGTCATCAAGTCATTATCAAAAACGTTGTCTATTTTACATGTCTTTTTTAGAGAAGATGTCCAGAATTATAGAAAAAAGATGGTATATTTTATATCAGCCTCCAATCCAGCCAGATACAAATGGTACGAAATTTTGTGCTTTGTATCGGCCACTGTGCACTCTTATACACTAAGTTACAGTACTTACTAATTTAATTTGCAAAAAAAAAGGAATTTGTAAAAAGAGCGATACTATCGGTTGCGTATTTTGAGGATTAAAATAGTACCAGGACCGGACAGATTGGCAACAGACCTGATATTATTATCTTTACTACTACACTATTTATCAAAAGAACCTCAAAGAACAATGGTAAAGATTCCTCTGATATAACAAAAGTGTCTAAAGAAGGCAGTAAATAAGTGAAACAAACTCGTAAAAACGGAGAAAATCACGGCACGTCGACATCAAATCTAGCTGCGAGAAGCAAAATCTGCGAAGAAACAATAAAGTTAATTCCTCATCCATATGGACGAAGTTAATCTTATACACGAAGGAAATAAACGATATAATCAAGAGTGGTTCATCACTCGGAGTCGTGTGAGAAGTAAAATAAACTTTATTTCGTTACCAATGGATTCAATATGCGTTGAAGGGTACAGAAATTATTGGTGGAAGCTGTAAGAAAGGTGAAATTATAAATTTACCGTATTTCGTTATTTGCCATCTATGGCGCTCATTAGGGGAGGCATATGTCCAGCAGTGGACTATTATAGGCTGGTGATGATGATGATGATGATGATTTCGTTACATTTATTTATATTTCGGTGTATTTTCATTACGAGTTAAATTTCAAATAGTTTTTGATAGTAAGTTGAATCCATTTAGATTTAAATTAGAGCCTTATTTTTTTTCGGCGTAAAAATATTCATTCCTGTACAAAATAGGCAGATTTAGATTAAAAAAAATAAAGAAGCTACCTTTTCTACAATTTAACTACGGCTAGAAATAGGTTTTAGTAACATTATTTCCCTATTTTACAAATTTTCCTAGTGATTCCGGTATCGTAAAGAATAATAATGCTGAAAAAAACCTGTGGTAAATATCCATTTTTCGCGCATTTTTTAATTTTCAGATTAAGTAAAACTTTAACAGGGCAATATTACTACTTCTGTGGTTTGGTGATATTATCTGGTGCTAAGGGGCCCTCATCCATTACTCGTTATTAGGGTTGGGACAGGCTATCGTTTTGATTATTGCTATGACGAGATTTCGGTTATCGCTTTTGTTGTAGTGTAATTACGCCTTTATGAGTGTGGGACTGGGTGTTTAACATTATCGGTTGGATTGGATCTTTAATTATTGGGATATGCTTGTTTATCAGGTAATTGGGATGTATGCCAATATTGACACGGATCACTTTGATAGCGGTAATGGGTTGAGAGTTAATTACCTACATAAACGTACTTAATCGTTCTTAAAATATGAAATGTATTTTATGATGTCTCTAATTTTAAATACATAGTTCATTAAATAATCATTTTTCTGATCTTATTAAGGTGTATACACATACAGGTATTTGCATGGAATATTAAACGTCCGGCTCAGCCAGATTCAGATTAAAAGGATTAGAGTCCGTCCGCCTATTTACTTTATACAAAGCATAAAACAACAAAACCTACATAATTTATGACGAGCAAAAACAAAATCTTTTTCACTATAAATTTTCAAACTTAATTCATTGCTCGTTACGAGAACCATTTCACAAATTAGCATTCGCAAAATTTAAATTTATATTGCCGTAATTTCTCACCCTTTCAAAGACCATTTCAGCGACCATTTAAAATAGTTTACGGTACAAAATATCATATTTTGCTGTTACTTGTTACCCGCTGTTGTCTAATTGTGCATCATTAGCTGTAATCTGTAATGGGAGTTTAGCTACGTCGTGGCCATCTGTTGGCTCCAACTTTGTTTGGATTACGCCTTTATTTAGCGCGGTATCTTGGATTCCATTGTGTTTTGTTATACTTTCAAATATAGAAGCATTATCTTCTTATAAAATCTTACTATTTACCTAGTTAGTTTTATAAGAAGATAAAAACCAACAGAGTTCTGTTTGGAATTAAGATATGTAAAAGAAAAATAAAACTTTCTTTCTGCCTCATTTAAATAGCAGATGTTTATGAGATAATTTTCGTATCTCATTTCATCTCATAAACCGCCAAACAACATAAACAGCAAAAATTTCATTAAAATATTCGAGCATTTTATCAAGCAAATTATTACCAGCGATAAATTTATATAATAACATTCTACGGTCGTATTACCTATTTTTAAAGGAAATTTATGTTCGGTTGAGTGTAATTATTTGTGGTTTTACAACCATCGAACCTCATTGGTAACGCCTACCTATGTTCCTCCAGGGAAAAAACAAATAATATAAATAAATATAATAAAATATTTATGATTGAACAACGTATTTGATCACAAATAAAAGTGATAAAATATATATATTTCTATCGTATCGTATTTTGGTAATCTTAAAAGATTCCTAAAAGAGTAATTTACTAAGAGAATACGAGTATACAAGTTACAACAAGTTGTAAGGATTGACGTCAAAGATCTGTGTATGTGTAACCACTTAAATCTAGATGATGACTATCGTTTATTGGGATACGTTGTTACACTCATACCACAGATAAGTAACCTACTTAAAACTTTATTACATACAGTAAATAGTAACTACATCTCAAGAAAAATACAAGTAAATTGATATTTACTAGTTTCAAGTCGTGCTAATTCTCTGTAAACATTCAAAGGCTATATTTATCCCATAGTAAATGATTTATGGGATAAAATCATTTTTTTGTTTGATTTCACGTCTAGAGCTACAACCTCATCAAAAATTGAATTTGTTTCTTATTTTGGTCGTACATCTTTTCAAACATTCATTATTGCATTTATTATATTATTATGAGATAAGATTATATCTCGAAAATAATTTCCTCCGTGGGAGGGCGGAGCGTATTATATCATTAAAATATTAGGTTGAGCGTACACATGACAGACGATCTGATCATTAAAGTAGGGTGGCGATGAGATGTCGACAGATAAGGGTTGTGAAGGGTAAACTGTCAACTGTGACTTATTAATAAACAGCCTGAATGCATCAATCGTTTCCATGGCTGTGTCAGTTGAATTCTAAATTGTATTTATATGTCTCTGAGCAAGAAACTTACATTTTCGATTTCAACCATGAAATACTACATATAATATTGTAATGTATACTTGTATTTATCCTTTAGTACGATAAAAGACCAGCTCACGGACAGTCTTCGTGATGGTGTCGTGGACCTCTGGGAATAAGCCAAATAGTGGCCGCACCTCTCGACACTCCTAGTCGTTTACACCGGTGTTGTTCCTTTCATTGGCATATACGCCTGTATTTTAAGGAATCCATCTTGTATTCAGCAAGCAAACGTTGCCGCTTATAACAGTTATAATGACACTATGATTATGGCAGGAGTCCGCACT
Organism: Eupithecia pulchellata; assembly: GCA_963931895.1. Lineage (NCBI taxonomy): Eukaryota > Metazoa > Arthropoda > Insecta > Lepidoptera > Geometridae > Eupithecia > Eupithecia pulchellata. Next base: position 12,430,815 of record OZ007526.1, on the reverse strand, counting down.
CTCCGATAGCCAAATTATCCATCACAATAACCTAGTTTTCGTTTCCCACTTTTCTTAGCAACAGTCTCTACACCTGGCAGATATCATCGTCGAGTGTATCATATTGTGCAAACAAAGATGATACCCACCATGTTTAGCCTTTAAAATTAACTCTCATAAAGGTCTTCTGTACTTTTGGCTACGGCCCCACGCATGCCTTCCAAAGGACCGGGTCGCTTATGGCCCGTGATCATGGAAATTAAATAATTAAATCTATTATCGGACACATCTTTACTATCCAACATTTACCTCGGTCAAAATGAAGTCTGTCAGCTATAAAAAAAAACCTTTAATTATTTATTACAAACTAAAACACGACACGCGTATCAAATACGATTTCCTGTTATTTTCTAAAACTTCACCTGCATTTCGTGTAATATTTCACGATTATCAATTTTATTACACCTAGCAAAAGTGTTCTGAAACAGGTTTCCGGAAACAATCGATTAAAATAAATCATTTCCGCAACCCCTAGTCTTGCAGTTTACGACTGAAAATATTTTATTGAAAAATGGTATATATTGTGGACACTTCTCTTTATTTTCTGATCCTATTAGACTTGTAAAGATGACCCAAAGGTTTTATACCTAGTACATTATAAGAGAGGTGGTATTGACAATAAGGTAATCTGCATATAATTCTGTGAAACCAGAATCGTGTCAACGCTGAAACACATCTTTAGAAAAGTTTTGTTTGTTAAAGGTAGAGTAAGAGTAGTTGCATCGGTGGTAATACCTGCCCCACTGTCAAAAGCCTTTAGAAAACCGCGATGAACTATTGATAGATTAAATCCAAATTTTCAAACTTTTCAGCCAATCCAATTTTTTTTCCAAATGTGTTATTTTTCAATTTGGCACAGATCATCGCATCCTTACGTCACTTTAAGGTTCGAAAACAGCGCTAAGCATGAATTGTACAGTTCACGTTGAGTTATTTCGGTGCAGGGTCATAGAGGCCACCTTATATTTTCTAACATCTTTTTAAATTACCTCCATTTTATATTGTTTTTGTTTGTTTTTTTAAATACTTTTTCTTTACTTGTGTCCAATTGAATCATTTTTATACACTTTTCTATTCTAATCATCTACCCTGGAACCTCAAAACGGAATAGCTCCTAATCATATCCCAAATTTTTGACAAAAAGATGAAAATATGACAACCTAGTAATAAACTTTATTAATCCCTTGACGGTTCCTGGTGTGTCCCGTTCAATGGAGCCGTCTGGAGAAATCCGATCAACAAAATTAATGAAAACAAATGACTCGAATGCCGATCCGTAATCTCATTAGAAAACTTGGATCAACAAGACAAAACAAAACATACGGTGTCTATTTACCCAGCATTTATTTTTGTTTCAATATAAGGTTAGCGTTCTTTATTCAAGCTTCAGAGAAGACTTTTGGCTACATAAAACATTAAATACATAGACTAGATACGAGTAGTACAGTAAGCGTCAGAGAACAGGATACACCGCATAGTGATGTTTTATTTTTGCTTTCAGCTTTTGTTATTCGTAGGATCCGAACCCAGGACCTTCAGCATTCCGAGCAGATGTCTTAACCGCTTAGCTAACCCTGCTTATTAGTCATTTAACAAAAATCTTAAACGGCTCGATGTCATTATTAAGGGGTGTATCCTTTTCTCTGACGCTTACTGTACATATCCTTTTTAATCAAACCTGTATAGTTTGTTAGTTTAGTAATCTACGTTTACGTCGTCTGGCAGCAATGGGCTATTTACGGATATACAAAACTTATTTTCTCTATAAGTGCGGTTAGGTTAAGTAGAGTTTACCTTCTTTTAATTTTCAACAAGTCTTAATCCGCATTGGTTCTAACAAGGTAAAATTACCTCAAAATAAAGTGGTTATAACTAAGTTTTAATATTATAATAGCTAACGAGAAACTGTATCGTGCGCCTTTTGGCAATGGGCCTAACAACATTGGATGCGGTTAATGCCTTATTTGTGCTACCTGAGCCTACGAGTATTAAGTACGCTTTGCTTTAGCCACGTTAAAATTATGCGCAAGAAATATATACCTAACACTGACGCGTCAGTGTTATTATATTTCTTGCGCATAATTTTAAATACTAAGCCCAACATGAACAGCAAGTCAGCAATATGATAATTTTTTGGGTTTCAAATAAAATATGGTATGAAACCAAAAGATATACATACGAATTTGAAGAGAGTTTTGGTTTTCTAATGGATATATCCGTTGAAAGCTGTCAATTAATCCACTGCTGCTATGCCATAGTCTTACAATGGTAAAAAATACGCTCCTATTATGTTAAAATGTATTTAAGGCTTGAACAAGATTCCCTTCATCCCTTCAATATTTATGACCTTACATCATACACGAAAGTTACAAAGTAAACACTGAGAATCGTTCTTTCTTTAAACTTATATACTCAAACTAAAAAGAACTATCAAATATATTTCGTCTTTACTCTTTGATAAACTTATCTAAGAAGTAAATAGAGACCTTAGATACCCAGTTTCAGTTATGTTTAAAGGAGTTTATGAGGCTATACCATAATACTGTTTAAGCTATCTGCTTTGGCTCCAAGCCAGGTCTGTTAGTCATCGTGTACTGTCAATGAAATGAAACGTAATCTTCTCACACTGAGTGACTCGTTACGTGTAGGTATAACTGATGCTGTTTTAAACGAGCTATTTTTATTGAGAGAGCCATCTGTGTTTATTTTTTTGCAACTGCGGTCGTGTGTGCAATTTAATTGGCTACGTGTGAGTCTATAAACCTAAGCCCTAATAGATAGCCTCTTCTTGGTAGATGCAAATTTGCATCGGCGCAGTAAATTTACAGTGCATTGGAGACAAAATGGCGTAAATAAGTGTAAGAATTGGCTTGGTATGGTAAACATGAACCTAACGGTATGACAATTCTAGATTCAGTTGGTCCCTAATAGATATTTATTTCTTAGTAGATCCAAATAAGCATCGGAGCAGTGATTGTGAACAGTGTATTGGAGAGAGATAATGGTGTGAATAAGTGTGTATAAAATTTGCTTGGTATCAAATAACATGAACCTCGATATGATTATTCGAGAATAAATTGATTCTTTTACGTCTTCTCCCATTTCCACTTCAATGGAAACTAAAATATAGTGTAAACAGAAAACTAGGATTAGAAACAACCTTATTGCCGACTCTGAATTGGATGCCAGGAAAGGCCTGTGTATGCAATTTCAAAAACATCATTATTTCCACCCTGTTATGTCAATTCTGGAGTCATTATCTCCTGAAGAGGCAAATCCTAGACAACTAATGACACGAACATAAAAAATTGTATATGAAAGAGATGTCTTTTGTAAAAAGGGAGTGTTGAAAGAATACATTTTTTATTCGAGGAGAAGTTGACGAGCTTAAAGAGCTAACAAGTTTATACCTTGTCTTGGGTTCTATGATATAAACACATGACATGACAATGTTAGAGTTGAATGAATCAAACGGAAAATATTTTATAATTCTCAATGAGAAAGGAACCTTTCTTAGCAATTTCTGAATGTCTTTCTGTCCACCAAAAACGTGGTTAACTTCATCATAGGTAAGTCTTTAATTTATAATTAAATGATTTAATTAATTCCTTTTCGGCGTGTGTAGTTCGCAATTAAAATCCTTTAGTCATTTGTAAATTTCAGCAACAGAAAGCAAATTAATTTCAAAACGTTAACAAGTTGGAGATAATTCTGAAACGCATTTAATCTGGCTCCAGTCCAACGCATGAATCACTAAGTTGGATCTTAAGATTTGCAACAACTTAATGTTATGATGTAGTGTAATGTTCATTGCGAAATAAACCTTCATAACTTGGGTTTAAGAGCCATTTAGAATAACAGCACGTCTACCACTAAGGCTGCTATATCTTTCGCGCTTGAAAAACTAAAAATGGTTCTAGACGTAAAATATTCTCATGTATTACAGGGACCGTATAGACCCATTTCTATTTCTTTAAGAGTTATCTCTCCCTACGCAGACTTAAGGACAGACTTCTGAAAGATACTCACTTAGTAATAAAAATTTCATGAAGGTTTATAAAAATATCATCATCATCATCATCAACAGCCTATAATAGTCCACTGCTGGACATAGGCCTCCCCTAACGAGCGCCATAGATAGCATTATCATTTGGGGGTTATTGCCCATAATCCCCACGCTGGGCATGAGGGTTGGGGATCGCAGTTCGGTGGAGCTGTTCTGCAGAGGGCGCTGCTGCCCGCCCTCCGGTGTGTCTCCCTTAGTCGCCTCTTACGACACCCACAGGAAGAGTTGGGGTGGTGAAATTCTATGCCGGCACCACACGGCAAAAATATATAATATATCTATTTATTAATTATTCTCTCAATGCCAGATATGGCGGGGATGCACTAGGTTTGTCTTATCAAACATTTACAGTCCTCAGCCACTTTACGACCAATAACTCCCTTAACACTCATCTGGGTCTAAATTTACGCTTGACGAATTACGCGTGTCAATTTTTACGCTTGACAAACTATTGATGAAATATTTTAGTTTTGGTAGCTATAACAATGGCTTTGTTGTTAGTATACAAAGTAATCAAAATTATGGAAACAAATTAGAACTGGTAGAAGTGTAAGAATTGAGCTAACTGCAGAATGTTTACGTAAGCAAACCAATTGACAGACAGCTCAACTTATCCATATGAATACCAGTTGGAAGTGTCCCCAAGACGCTGGCTGCATTGCCCCGCTATATGGTAATGCCGATATCGCTGCTCGCTTCGCTCTAGGGTCAAGTTTCATTTCACTATAACAAGACGGTGAAATAATATAAAAGTAAAACCCCACTACATAAATGTCTTAAACCACCTTTTAGTGACTATCCATTTCCTTTGGACACTTATGTAGTTGCAGCCCTTTGTACCTATTAGTACCCTAGTCACCTATATGAGGGGTGGGTACGTCTTAAGTATGCCAAAGAAGAAAATGACAAGGATACTGCGAGCCCGTGGGACGAACAAGAAGTTTACTTCCCATTCGTCCCTACGTATATAAATGTGGGGACGAACGGGAAGTAAACTTCCCGCTGGCCCCGATGGGGACGAAGCGAGGGGACGAGCGGGAATAACCCGTTTTGAACGGGTATTTTCTGTGATTTTGATGTTGATGTTTTTTTTATGAAATTGCGCATTCCAGTTTCATCTCATTGTTATTTAAACCTTACATAATTTTAAGATTTTGCTGTTATGTGGAAATAATAAGCTACAAAATTAGGTAAAATTTAAGGTTAAGAAGAAGCTTTCATTACCAAAAATACGACAAAAAATTTACAATTCGTAAGCGAAATAAAAAGTATCAGCCGAGCAGACGCGCACAAAACTCATGAAACTTTTCGAATTTGTCACACCAAGTAATTATAAGTTTTACCTGAATTCCTGTTAATAAAATGAACATTTTCCTTCACAAAAACCAACCATTTGTATTTTTGTGGTAATGAGAAATGAAATTTAACATGATTTTCTCATTATTCATTTTGGATTCATTGTTTGACGTAATCTGCGCCTCATTATAGTCGAAATACTTTGAATTTTGTGGAAATGCTTTTTTTAAGAGGACTTTACTTTGGTTCATTAAAATGTCAAGCTTGGTTTATGTTCCTGGCGCCTTTATAAATTAGAATATTTGGTAAAAACATATTGGGAAAAACATTCGTGGTAAGCAAGACAAAACGACAAACAATGGAAATAATAATTAAACGTTAATCAATATAAATAATTCAAATGTACCTGGTACCATTTATACAGGAATTTGAGAATATATTCTGGCAAAGGATCATCTCATATTAATCTTAATCAAGCTTTATCTTTGGATAGATTAAGATTGTGACTCTGCTGATGATTATTGTGATTAAATAAGTGTACTATGGGCTTAGGTGTGTCTGTAACGATAGCTGTACACGATTTTCAATAAATACAATAATATACAAATCTTATAACCACGAAAGTAACCTTTTCTCTCGTCTGTTCGCTAACTATTAACCTGGTAAAGCGAATAAACGGATCGTAATAAAATTAGCAAGGAGAAGGCAAGGAGATAGATTTTACAGTCAGAAAAAAGCGAGCAAGGAAGTTGGCCTCCACGAAAAGAAGTCGTTAACATGAATAATTAATAGCTGAATAATTTATATTCATCAAATCAGATTATTCAACTTAAGGTTTGTACTAATCATGTATTTATGATAAACAAAACCCATTGATTCATGATCCAAAAACTTCCCGGCCATTGTTCTGGAATGATCGACGTGATCGCCGACCCGTGAACCGTGGCTTGCAACGCCATTAGTGCTTGCAATTTGTAGACAAACGACTTTGAGTGATTGGTTTCCGAATTGTTTAAGGCGCATACAGGAGCGAATGACCTTGAGCAATTTGGGCGGGGCTATGGTTTCGCCCCGCACCCTTCCGCGCGCCCCCCGCCGCCGCCGGCGCCGCATAGCCAAGAAAATGAAATAGATTTCGCGCGTAAGCCGCAAAAGATAAATAGAAATCCTTCATGGCCGCCCGGCGCGGCGTGGTAAACCAAGCCGGCTGACACGCGATAATTACGGGTTCAATTCCCACTGCGGGATATTTTTTTACAAATTGTCTATCTTTATTTATGTCTGTGCTGTTCTTGTGAAGCTAAATAAATGTATCTTTGTCTTTAAAATTCTGCAAGTATTTGTTCTTGGTCTGAGAACAGAACTCGGTACTTTAGGTAAGTAATAAGTATGTATGTTACCGCCTTTCCGCCTCTTGTTACCCGCGCGGCGCGGGGCGTTCGCGTTGTAGGTAATTTCCTTCTAAACTTGCCTATATTCCAATCATTCGAAAGTTTTATGCAAATCAGTTTAGTAGTTAGGTACATGGTAACAAACATTCATACAAGCTTCTCTAATTTTCAATGTTTGTAGGATATCAATGATAGGTAGGTTATACGGGTGGAATAATTTGAAACAATAAATCTCTGAGCTAAAGGAAAAAGGTCATAATGGACCAAGAGAAAAAAATTACCATTACATGGTATTTACATAAAGGTTTTTACACCTATTCAAAGAAATGATGCCAGAAATCGGATGTAAAGATTTGATAAAACAGTAAATTTCTAAGCAAGAGGAGAAAGGGCATCCTGGACCAAGAGACAAATTTACTTTTATATAGTAGATTTTTTTTCTTTTATTTTCTTTCTGCTGTTTTTTAGGGGTTTGAAACCGAGGTCAAAACCCTAAAAACCAGCAGAAAGAAAACAAAAGAAAAAAAATCTACGATATATAAATTTTGTCTCTTGGTCCAGGGATCCTTGACTTTGATTCTGTTTTGTGTTTTGAATCCATAATATTTCAGAAACTACTGCAGCTATTGACTTGAAATTTGAAATAATAATACATTTAGTGCGCCCGCACAGATTTATAGAAAAATAAATAAAAAATTAAAATGAAGATTTTCAGTACAAATTTTGAAATCGAAATTTTAAATGGGACCTACAGAAATTAAGGTGGTATGAAATTAAAGGTACTGATTTGTACATTTCGTTTTGGAAATTTTGATAAATTTTATACTTTTTGAGAAAAAGGTCGAAAAAATTACCATTCCCCCTCCCCACCCACCTATCTCCGAAGATTGCAGAGCGATCGATGTAAAATGTACCAAGTATTTGAAGATATGGATCTATATTTTACAGGAAAAATATAAAGAAGTCTGTAAAAATAATACTTTTTGAAATATGGTCAAAAAAGGGCGGGAAAAATTTCTAAAGGGTGACTACCAGAGAAGTCTGTTAACATAACTACTTTTAAAAATTATGGTCAAAAAGGGGGGGGGGGGGATTTCTAAAGGGGAGACTACCCCCGTCAAGTGGGGTGGGGTATCAATTTGCACATTCCAAAACAGTTTTTGAAATTTCAAAAGGTACTTTTCGAAATATTTTGATAAAGGTCGAAAAATTGGCCATTCCCCCCCCCCCCCTATCTCCGAAGATTGCAGAGTGATCGATATAAAATGTACAAAGCGTTTAGATAAATATACAATGTGTCTGGTCACCGGTGTCGGAGACTTTGGGGGGGGGGGGGGTGAAATACGGTAAATTTTATCGAAAAATCACTATTCCTATCTTTTTTCTACCTCCATTGCAAAATGGCAGTAATTTTGTTTTCTTTTGCCTCGAAGCACGGGTGCTTGTACTGATTTAGCTATAGCTACCCATGTAGAGGTCCTAGGAAGACGATAGAGGGCTCATTTGATAGCCAATAATGTAGACAATAAAGCAATGATAACATTATTTCCATTTTCATTTTACAGTAGAGGAGGAAAAAAGAATTTACAAAACAAAAAAAATAGATTTTTTTAAAAAGATTTTTTGAATAAACTTCTAAACTTTCTTACTTGTAACTAAGATACAAGACTTATTTTGAAGCACACAGTATTTACTATCGTTTAAAAACAAAAAACATGTAGCTTGACAGTTTGGATTCTATGAAAAAGCTAATAATTCAAAATTTTTTTTTCAAAAAATCTTGTTTTTGTTTTATAAATTATTTTTTCCTCTATTATAAAATGGAAATGGAAACAATGTTATCACTGCTTTATTGTCCACATTATTGGCTATCAAATGAGCCCTCTATCGTCTTCCTAGGACCTCTACATGGGTAGCTATAGCTAAATCAGTACAAGCACCCGTGCTTCGAGGCAAAAGAAAACAAAATGGCTGCCATTTTGTCATGGAGGTAGAAAAAAAATAGGAATAGTAATTTGTCGATAAAATTTACCGTATTTCACCCCACCCCCCCCAAAGTCTCCGACACCGGTGACCAGACACATTGTAAATCTATATTTTTTTTCGAAAAATTGGCCATTCCTCCCCCTCTATCTCCAAAGATTGCAGAGTGATCGATATAAAATGTACAAAGCGTTTGTACAGTTTGGATTCTATGAAAAAGCTAATAATTCTTTTTTTTGGTTTTATAAATTATTTTTTCCTCTATTATAAAATGGAAATGGAAACAATGTTATCACTGCTTTATTGTCCACATTATTGGCTATCAAATGAGCCCTCTATCGTCTTCCTAGGACCTCTACATGGGTAGCTATAGCTAAATCAGTACAAGCACCCGTGCTTCGAGGCAAAAGAAAACAAAATGGCTGCCATTTTGCAATGGAGGTAGAAAAAAAATAGGAATAGTGATTTTTCGATAAAATTTACCGTATATCACCCCCCCTCCCCAAAGTCTCCGACACCGGTGACCAGACACATTGTATATCTATATTTTACAGAAAAACATAAAAAAAAATTTAAAAAAAATTGTAGGTACCAACGCATTTACCTACCCACTAATCTCTGTAGTAACCGCAACCTCTTGCGTTGTAAGCCCACCGCGCCAAGAGGTCGTCAATAAACGTAACAACCTAAACGACAAAAGTTCAAAACCCTCGGCGCGCGAGCTACACTCGCAATTGTCGTACTTGTTTATCTAGAATTCTATATAATTATGTACAAGTACAAAGGGTGGCCGTCGCGAAGAAAACCCGTAAAAATACTCGTAAATAAAAAATACCCGTAAAAACGCGATAAATATCATAACAGTAAGTAAGGGGGGGGTGTACCTACCTAGTGCTTCACTTCGGAGAGTCATAGAACTGTTGCAGCCATACTAGAATTCTGAAGACGATCATGAACCGCGTTAGGAAGAATGCCGTACGTACATATTTTATTTCGTCGCATAATACATCATAGCTACCTACCTAATATTAGCTACCACAATACAATAAAACATTTTCACTCCAGTTTCAACTTGTCCGGTCACTGTAAATCTATAAATAAATAATAATGTAAGATTAGTAATAAAACAAATAAATGGGTAGGTCTAAGGAGTATTTACTTACATTGTCGTTCATTTGTTCCTACCTAGTTTAGTACCTACCCGATCTCCTAAAATAAATAAACAAATATGTAAAATCTACATAAGATTGCTAATAGGTAGTTACAATAGCATAAATTTTCTAAAATAACGAGCTTTCAGAGCTCTGGCTTTCTTCAGCTTACTGATCTTCGGAATTTTCAATATTTTACAAACTGTCTTACACCAAATAAAGCGTCCATGCGCGGATAACTTTGAATAATAAATAAAGCGTCTATGTGCATCAATATAGCATTATAGTAAAAAAGCAAAAGTACGCCTCGCGCTCACCTAGAGCGCGAGGCAGACGAACACAACCTCCCCGTACGACAGTCAGGGTTTCACTGCCGCCCGTCGCCCGCGCAGACTACCTTCAAAGGTTACCGCCCACTAATCATAGGCAAAAATTTAAAATAATGATTTTCTATGTGAAAAACCGTCGTATCACAAAATCATACGTTCAGATTGAAGATAAAGTCTTTGCCGACATGATGGTGAAAAAAAAAGTATAAAATTCTAAGTAGTTTAGAAGTAGATACACTTTTTCAGTCAGAAACAGCTCCACTTTGTGATTTTTTTTCACCAGGTAAACAAGCACGTAGAACATTTTTGTACGTTCACTTTACAGATAAAAGGTCAATGTATAACATATATTTTTTTCAGCCCATAAAATTGACTACTCTAGGAGGAGAAAGCCTCCAAAGAGGAGCAATCAGCTACTGTATGCGCCTTAAGATTCTCTTGAGTTGAGTTATGTTCTGTTTTGTACCTAAACAGGAATCAGAAGTAGAGAAAAAAGAAAAAACACTTTAGGAACAGAGTTACTGCCTATCAAAATAGAACGCACCGGAATATCCAATGGAAAATAGTATAAGGGTATGTTGTTTCCAAGTGCGTTTGTCTGGTAAAAAAAAACAGCGTTAAATACTTCAAAGTAGATTTCCATTCATGTTTTTTAGATTCTTGATTTATCGAAAAACGCAGCGTACCTGTATAAGGGTCGAAACAGGCAGGCATAGGTACGGCTTAACTTGTTACCAAATCCGCAGTTCGACCAACGCAACGTACTCCTTCCTGAACTTTACTTCCAACTGAAATTGTTCACCAAAACATTTTCCATAAAGATGTTTTCCTCAATGAGTCAGCAAACGCCATAGCCAACTGCAGGCATTCTGCAGTCATTTGTATTCGGCTAATAATGCGTGAAGACTGTTTATGAAAGTAGTTAACTGCAGGGTTGTAAAGCTATTTTTGGATGGGTTTATGGGGGATTTTCAGATGCTCTACAGAAGCTGTAAATTTGTTTATAATATTCATAGTAACTGAAAACATTGATAATTCTCAGTCTGTCTTCTTCTGTTTACATTAATCAGAGTGAGAAATAGAGATATGACTGATTAATGTCAATCGAATACATAATTATTCTAAGAAACTTCTAGAAACTGTTTTAAGTTACAGACCATTATGAATATGGGTGTCCAAGATTCGAGTAAAACTATAGGCGAAGTCCTGAACCATGAACAGTTCAGTCTAGTACATTTAATTTTGTTAAAATCCATAATGTTTATGTTTATTCAATTCTTTATCCATAGAAGTATATTTTAATAACTTCATACCAGGGGGGGGGGGGGCGCCATTATGAGGTACAAAAAAAGACATTTTAAAATATCCTAGGCATGGATTTATGAAAAGTAAGGATGGCATCCTGTCAAATCAAACTTAAATCCTAACAATAATGGCGGAATGACATTGAGTGTCATTGTATATCGAGATGCCAACTGAAGAAAAATTTTCCCATAATTTTTATAAATATTCTTCCTAATAATTGTTTACAAATGAATATGTAGATTATAAAAAATCTACGTAGGTACTGCTTTAGCCACGGTCATCGTCTATTAAACATACTTTTTATAATTTTCAATTTACGCCAGCGCTTTATGGTGCTAACTGCAGTGAATTTGATTATCCCACAAGCACAGAACAGAACACTTTACTTTCCCGAGATCAAATATGTAGTAACGTATTTGCTAATCGAAGAAATTTCAACAAAATCTGGTCAGCCCTCAGTGTATTCCAACTCTCCGTTCACTGTCTAATTTTAGTTTGAATAAATAATTCTTTGTGCCTTTTAACTGGCTGACAACTTTTTTCTGCCTGATGCTTCGCATGCGTTGTTCCTATGGAAATGCCTAACCAAAAATCAAATAAAAATTACTTATTTAAAAGTGGCAATAAGCAGCCATATATTACGATTGTTACTTTAATAATGAAAAAATACACATTATTCTCATATTCATTGTTTGATAAATAAGAAATAAAAATTTATGGATACATAAATATTATTAATTTTAATTGCCCAAATTCTTATAAATGAAAAATCTTAATGCACACTGCATGTTATACTAGATTAAGTGGGATTCCAATTATTTTCATTGTGAGATTCTCTGATTACCTATACGAATTCAATTTAACTTCAAATTTTCATCACCTAGAAATCTGAAAAAATATTGACTATTAGTTATGCCCTGCGGCTACCTATAATCTCGATATAAAATGTTATCTGCGTAGCATCAGCGTCAGTAAAATTATTATTAAAATGGGTTCAGCTATTTTGGAGGTTAGCTTAAATAAACACTATAATAATTCGTCTATCAAAAGCTAAGCTATTGAATTGATATTACAAACAGAAATTCAATATCATAATTATATTTCAAATACATATTATTATAGATAACCAGAATGATGATTCATAATATAAAGTCAATAAAATGAGAATTGAAACTTATCTAATATACTCCCACATTTACCGGAAAATTTACATGTTTACATGTTGGCAGTACTGGCTAGATTTTGTGCTTCTATTTTGATTATTTTGTTCATAATAATTTTGCGTAAAATCAATGAAATAAGAAGTTTACCTAGGAAATGTGATCCGGTGTTTTTTATTGACAAACCCATTGTGATTTTTGCAACATCTGACCACACAAGACGGCGTTTTCCATTTATTTTGGTTTGTTTACAATGGGGTTCATCAGTTGGTGTATAAAGCCGTAATGGCGATGACCGACATACTATTTGATTGATTGGCATGCTTGCTTGATTGGAGGGCTTCGTTTTATTTTTTTCTGATATTCCTTCCGTACTTATTTATAGTTTCATGATCCTAGGCTACAGATTATTAGGTACGCTGCCTCCAATAAGTGACAATCTCAATGAGTCGCGCCCGTATTATCAAAGCTTGCTCAGTTGCAAACTATGCTGGAGTAATGCTTTTCATTTTGCTTATGTAATGCTTCAGTGACGTTTATTCCAGGATAAACGTAACTGGAGCATACATCTATGAGATTATGACTGAGAATCAAGCATGTCGATGCAGCAACGGTATGCGAGTTGGAGCGCAGACTGAACAGGGTTATCCGACAACTTGAGGCATGGTTTTCATCAAACGGTCTTGCCCTAAACAGAGATAAAACCTGCCTCATTAGCTTTAGTCTCAACGGAAGGGCGCCCGCGCTGAATGTAGGAGCTGGTGATACGGCGCTGAAACAGGTACATACTATAAAATTACTGGGCTTCCATCTGGATAGTTCCCTAGTATGGGACAAGCATATAGACTCACTCTGCGGTAAGCTAGGAGGGTCTTGCTTTGCACTGCGAAGGCTCGCGAGCACGGCATCACCCGACGTGGTCCGCTCCTGCTACTTCGCGACAGTCCACAGTTCTATTTCGTACGGGGTAGAGCTGTGGGCGCGAGCGGCCGACGTCCAGCGGGCTTTCGTGATGCAAAAGCGAGCTCTACGCGCGATGGCAGGTGTCCCAAGCGACGTCTCATGCAGGGAGCTCTTCAAGGAGTACGGCATACTCACTCTCACGGGTGAACTGATCTACCAAGTAGCTCTGTTCACCCACAACAACGTGGACCTGTTCCAGCGCCGCGGTGTCAACGCCGCTCGCGCCCTGCGCAGTAACGCCCACCACTACCGCCTGCTGACACCGAAACACAGGCTAAAGAAATCAGAGAGGTCCGCCTATATAATGGGCCCTTCGGTGTACAACCGGCTGCCCGACTGGATCCGTGATGCAGCTTCCACACCTATATTTAAGAAAAAATTAAGAAACTGGCTCATAAAATTGGTTTTATATGATACCAATGAATTTTTTAATCTGCCTATATTATAATTTAACATTATATTTTTTATATTTATCGATTGACATGTAATAATGGTATTATGAATAAATCTGTATTTCTGTATTTCTGTATTTCTGCAGCGATGCAAACAATCAAGCAAATTATAACTGTACCAGTGTGTAGAGAGAAAATATAAAATGCATGCTTTGATTTTATTTCTTCTGTTTCTAGCTGCAATTTCTCATGTCGCGTTTGAGGAAGCTTTTTTATGGTAAGTCTATTGACTTACTATCGTGATATAAAATGCTTGCACAAACGCTGCTACGATGAAATGCAAACGATGGTAAGTCAATACATACCATTAGCGTTATTGAAAAATATTCTAGAGCTGAGTTTCAAAGACTAGCTTCTTATGGAGTTTGTACTTACTATCACTATTATTTTTTTTAGGCCGTGTGGTGCCGGCATAAAATTCCACCACCCCAACTCTTCCCGTGGGTGTCGTAAGAGGCGACTAAGGGAAACACACCGGGGGGCGGGCAGCAGCGCCTTCTGCAGAACAACTACACCGAACTGCGATCCCCAACCCGCATGCCCAGCGTGGGGATTATGGGCAATAACCCCCAAATGATGATGCCATCTATGGCGCTCATTAGGGGAGGCCTATGTCCAGCAGTGGACTATTATAGGCTGGTGATGATGATGTGATGATCACTATTATTTATCTTACTTTGATTTTCAGCTCTCTGGCGCCGTAATAATGCGCCTTTTATGATCGTACACGATTTAGCTGACAGTTAGTCGTATTCATCTATCTGAAGGATTTTTAAAGACAAAAATCGCCTACGTTTTGTGTTATACGTCTATCCATAGACAATCTGATCGGACGATCAATCTTTTAATTGTATCAGAATAGAGTTCATAATTTTTCTGAGGTTAACATAGTGCAGTGACCATATCAACTTTGCTTGAAAATACCTAACTCTTTGCCAAAAAACATAGAGTTGCACTCTCTATTTGATAACCGATTTACGTTAAAGCTAGTCCGGGAGGTAATTTTTCTCAGCAACGACATTTTTCTGTGAATCTAACACCTAACCTGCAATCAATGTTTGGGATGCATGTTTAGTTGTCAACGTGTCTGTACTGATGAAGAAGTACATAATTATTTTAATTATTATTTTGAACTAACGTAGAAGCCATAAAATTCTTATTTTGTTTTGTGACGTGAAACTTCAAGTGGACAATTGAAATTACCCTGTTCGAGAGGAACTCTAGCTTTAAAACACTTTGAAATTGAAGCAACCTTAAAATTTCACGACGAATTAATCACAATCCGACAAATTAAATTACCCAACAGGCTCGAGACTGGACTGATTCAAATTCCAACCACTTTAAATCAAAGCTTTCGAAGTTTTAAACTAATTCTACGAACTTTTCGCCCTCATTACTCCAGCCTATATTTTCCAGAAAAGTAAGGTCAGGGTTTTGCAGATTATTTTTTACCTAAACAAGGTCGATTTTAAGCAGTGTTGTGGATATTTTAAAACAAAATATTTATTCACGGTGTTCTCTAATACGCTGAACTAGAGATCTAATTTGCACATAAAAAACTAAATAAATAAAATTTTAATATACTTAATAAAAATTTATAATAAACCAAACAATCGATTGTTCTGTGGTTTTATATAATATACACTAATAATAACTGACCTTGACTGACAGACCTAAGCCGAAATCTCTAAGCCATTTTTATGCCTACAACCCCAAGAAAAGAAAATTTTTGACAACTGTAAATGGCTCGACCGACAAAGTTTCATCATAATTCCCTCTACACAAATAGAACAACACTTTCATACTCGTCCCACTCGCACCAGTCGTACCAACAAAACAGACACAAACCTAATACCCTCGCTGACACACAATCTCAATAAAAGAAACGTCACAGTGCTCACAGTAAATAACGCGAATAATAATACAGCCTCTGTCACTTCTGGTTACGATTTTTCAACACCGACGCAAAACGAACTTTCTTCTTTGAGGTCTTATCTAGTAAATCTATACTAATATTATAAAGAGGAAAGATTTGATTGTTTGTATGTTTGTTTGTTTGAATTGAATAGGCTCCGAAACTACTGGACCGATTTGAAAAATTCTTTCACCATTAGAATCTTAAATTTTCCGTGATGAACATAGGCTATATAATATTTTCAAAAAAGTTAGAGATCCGCATGAAAAATTCAATAATTGAACCGTGCGCTGTATATTCAAACTCTTTTTCTATTATGGTGCGTCAGAATAGAAAAAGAGGTTGAATATATAGCGCACGGTACTTGCTTTTTCTCTACGGCCAGTGTCAGTTATGGAGTGTCGAGTCAATGTCAAAAACCCCAATGATGTTAAAAGAAGTAAGGGATCCGTATGAAAACTGTGAAACCCATCGTTTTAGTGTGTATTATTTCAGAAATATTTGTTTAATACCCGTGCGAAGCCGGGGCGGGCCGCTAGTAATAAATAATGTTAAACAATCCACACATCATCAACTAAAGCCACTCGTTTGAATCGTGTGGGAATTTTGTTATTGTAAAATTAATCTAAAGATAGCGTTTATACGTGAATGGACATTTTCGTGGTTGTGGTATGGTAGCGGTATTGGATTAATGGGTGTCTGTGGCTCAACTCAGATAAACTGATTTCAGTTTAGTTTCCTATTTCTTTGAAAGTGTAAAAAAACAATACAGCCAATGTTCTTGTTGTTCAACCAAAGTAACGTCAATGGCATTTTCTGACTTTATGATAATCGGTTTTCATAGCTTTATTGGAAAACTAATTATAATAACTACCATTACAACCATAAAACAAAATTGTGCGGCGAAACAGCTGTGCTATTTTCCATTTTGGAGTAAAGCTGGTAAAATTACAAGCCAAAACTAGTTATATTTGACAGGTTCGTGCATTGTAGTGTAAAGTGCATTTCTTGCACGAGTGCGCTAAGAGTTATTGCTTTGAAGCTATGCTTATACTATGAAACGAGTAATTTCTTGGTTTGATAGTTGATGAACCTTTCAATTTACAGGTAAATGTAACGCCGGGGTTCATTGTCTCCAGCTGTCATAACGGCTAATAAATGTATCTACAAATTTCAAGTTGTCGACGCGATCATGTACGACGCTGTTACGCATTGCCAATGGCTCATTGGCAGAAACCATCTTTGATAGACGTTAATAATTTTTAAATATGGAACGTTAAACTTTTTTCGTCTTTTTATAATTTCAGCGCTTTACTCGTGATTTGGCTTGCAATTAGGTAACTATGCGAACATAGTAAACCAATGCTAAAACAAACGTTCAATCATTTTTTTTGGAGGCGCAGCGCGTTATTTAACGTGTAACATAGCGATTGTTCGTGCAGTCAGTATAGCGAAAGAAGGCGTTCGCAACAAGCAACGAGACGGATTTAGCACACGGCGCAACATTTCATGCTTGATTGTGAATAGTTACTCCGTAACACCGGCCAGTACCAGCTTGAGATCTATTATTAAGGGTGTATACTACCTCAAACTGCTAATTTTCAACTCCGCCGGATGTCCATATCGTCTAAACTACTGAATATTTAACTTTGAAATTGATATATGGTAAAGTTCAGGACTTAATCTATCGATCATATGTTTCGAAAACACGATTCCATAAAATTTTCTCGATAGAAAAAAATCGCAAAGTTACCTGTAAATTTTTACTAAAACCTAAATTTCTCAATAAATACAGAAGTTCAGATCTTGACAATAAGCGTGGTAATAGAATTAAGTAGAATAAAAATGTTATATGTTTCGGATTTTTCAAATAATGTCCTAATTAATAGATAATAAGCTAAAACTTGATTTTTGGTGATTTTTGGACTTACGTTGCAATGCCCTGTCCCGCTCTTATGAACGCAAAATCATATGTCTAGCCTTTTCGCACAGAGTTGAGGTTGTATACCCCCTTAACATTTCATTTTCGATAGACTCCTACAATGGTTCGAAGTTGGTCTTAGCACGCATTATTAAGTAATGGCTTACAGTGGTTGCATAAAGTACTTTAGAGATTGGTAGAATAGACGAGAACCCTTTTTTTAACAACGCACGTCATGCTATTTCCTGTTTGGTTGCAGCAGGCAGCAAAACTTTAACTTGAAACAAGAGTGAATCTTTAGACAATAAGCTATTCTCTGCTCAGTGACGTAGTGCGCATTATTCAACAACTGCCGGAAACCGAGAGATGACAGCAGCAGGGACTTAGAGCCGCTGAATGCGTCATGAATTTTCGAAAGACCTGAACTTTGAGAGTCAAAGTTACCTATTAACCTAAGGTCCTTTCACATGCATTGATATTAAGATATGGTCGGCGTTTGTTTTGCAAAAGCTGTCTATTTAGCTCAATCACCTACTTTTACGCATGTGAAAAGGCCAAAGCTTTTGAGCTGGTTAAATAGCATCTGTTCAAAAAACGTGCGTTCTTTTAAGTATATTAATTAAATTTGTGGTCGTTAGGTACGTACTCTAGTAGGTTATTCATTCTTATAGGGGTGCTACATTAGTTACTAACGTTTTAGATACTCTACGAAGTATGATATTATTAAATGTTCTATGAAAACAGGTATATAATTCGTACCATTATTTCCGTGATTCAATTTAATTACGACAGTATTATTTGAATTTTGTACTAATCACGACTGAAGATTTTAGGATATAATATGAATTAATTTCTTCGTGGATTGGTGTAGCGTTTTTGTTTGAAATGCTTTCGTATTTCCACTTACAAAAAATACACTTATCTTATTAAATAAATACAACACAATAGAGCTTTCGCTACACAAAAACTATTATAAATGAAGCCGTTGCCGTATAATATCTTTATCTGCAAAACAACAGAGATTACTGACGGGGAAACTAATCCAGGGTAAACAATAATTCCGCCATATTACTCTGGCACTTCGCTTTTCTATTATGCCACGCGCGCGCTTTCGTTCTTGGCTTTTCAGAGCGATATTAAAACGGATGTCGGCAGTCAGCATTCTTATTTCAAAATGTAGATTTATTTTTTTACGATTTTGAGAAAAAATCTGCCGTTCGAAATTCGAATCAATTAATGATCGAAGTCATTCCAATAAAATTTGAACTTCGAACACTATTAGAACATAATTAATGAAGTATTATTATACCGAAGCTCTCCGGGTTTCTAAGGCTGGTTTTAGAGTCACGCTGACCGTCGGCGCTGAAGCCTACGCGCGTAGCTCTCACGCGTAGCTGTCTGCGGCAACTCGTTTTAGTGTCGTGCTGAACGTCGTGGAGTACAGACATGCACAATCAAATGAGTGTTCGAGTTGCTGCCGTGTATTTTTTATGGAAAAAGAAAAGACTTCAACAACAACGAAGAAAAAGACAAGTTCATCCACTTATTTCTCAAAGATTGCTAGTGGGGGCATTTGTTACATTGTTCAATCAGTTAAGAGATGACGAAATCAAATTCTTTAACTACTTTCGCATGTCATCACGAACTTTCGACGAGTTACTGGCAAAGCTACATGATAAGTTACTACGTTGCAGTTACAGGCGTTTAACTATATCACCAGCTGAACGTTTGATGGTTACTTTAAGGTAAGAAAAAACCAAGTTGTTTACATTTTATTTTAATTAAATTGACACTTTTATTTAGTACCTTGACATTTATTATTATTATTCAGACACATATTATTTGTCTCCATATTGTTTTTCAGTATATAATAATATCGCGATTCATTGTTGCGCTCGTCTGTCCCCGTCGGCGCGCGCGTTTTATGTAACACTGTAACGATAACGGAGTTCGGAAGCGCGTCAGCGCCGCGTGCTCAGCGGCGCCGACGCGTGGCGCGTACGCGCGCGTACGGCCCAGCGCTGACAGTGCTCAGCGCTGAGTCGTCGGTGTTACTCTAAAACGCTTCATAAGTAATCATACATATTTGCCTGTCAGCGCCGACGGTCAGCGTGACTCTAAAACCAGCCTAAGAAGTTTTCTGAACGTCTGGTCGAAGCTTTGCGTTACTCTAGCGCAGCGCATCAGCATAGTCATACAACGAGGCATTGCAGTCACCGTCTTGTCACTTCCCACTGGGTATTGACTATGGACTATTTGAGCTACATGTAGTTTGATCGCATCAGTCTACAGTTAGCTTAGTTGCTTCAGTCGTTAATACTAGTTCTAATTTGGTTCTGCTATTTTATTGCAATTTTATTTGTTTGCATTAACATGAATACAGATTTCGACGAACATAAATACGATTAAGACCGAGTTTTAGTCTCCAGTAGCTAATTAATTATTTAATTAGTTACAGAGGTGTTTATATTATTTAGTATCACTATTGACTCTGGCTAGGCATACAAGTTGAGACCGCAAATCAGCAAACTTTGTGTAGGACGCCAGGTCAAGATGACGACCGCGATAGACTGCAAGTAGATGCTGGATGCGGCAAGCTAAAGTCAGAGCGCTATAAAGCGCAATAGCGATCATTGGGCCCAAAGCATTAAGTCAAAAGCACTATGCTCAGCTGGGCTTATGACGATAAATATAAGTAAACATTTTATAAATATATATCGCGTGACCACGCCTGCTAAAATCTGTTGAAACTGATCAAGAAAAAATATTAAGATAAAAGTATTTGAACGGGTGTTCAAATAATATGTACCAATAATGACGATGCATAGTATGAACATTAACTAGGTACCTAGGTAAATAATTATCTTTTTCTAACAAAAAAATAAAAACTCTTTTGTGAGAAACGAGGTTATATATCCAAAAGTTTTCAGGAACTAAATTGCAGTGTGTGGAAAGCTTCCAAACCAAATAACAAAGTACATTGTTTACAAAGCCGAACGCTCCCTACTTACTCTTGGAAACCTGATTATCTAGGTAAAGTTTAACATGCTAGCCTTTTGAGATTAACTATCTAACATGGTGGTTTGCAAAGGTATCTGGAACGAGCTAGAAAATGTTCTGAACTAAAAACAGCTTGACCATCAACATCTTCAGCCTGTATTTTAACAAAAGACAAGTACAGTGGGCGGCCGTATCGGTTAGAAGCGATCTCCTTGGATCACATTTGGATGGAAATAATTATTTGAATTTAAGAAGCAGGGGGTGTACAAAGGATACTTTAAAATACATAATTATATCATCAAAGTGGCATGAATATTAAAAAAAATATTTATCTACATAAACTTACACAGAAAAACATTAATATTTTTATTTTATGTATTTATCTTTTTGAAGGGACTGAAGTGGTACTCTTACCAAAAAGGCCACAGACCTCCTTGGGCTATCTTGCAGACTTGCAGACATGGAAAAGGCCAGAATATGTGCAATTTTCCTTTGACGTTCGAGTACATATTAATTTGAATTTTTTGTGTTAATTTTAGGTCTTTAGATACCGAACCTAACGTTAAAGAAGAGCAGGGTTCTCTTATACAAGCATATCAAAACACGTGCAATATAACATACAATGGGTTAGGTCCGCTATGCACGAGACCCGCTTAAAAATAAACATTTTTGTTTTTTCATTTTTCTTGGCTAGTTGCTATTAACAAATACAAATACAATACAAATACAAAAATGCTTTATTGTACACCAGAAAAGAATAATTTAAAAGTTAGAACAACTTCAAGTTATATCTAGGTACTATTAGCCACATATAGCTATGCGAGGTAGCGAGCTATAGTATGTGATGTATTATACCTCTAGTATGTGAAAATATCAAGCATCAAATATTATTAGATTCATTTCATCATTCGCCAATATTAAAACCTTTCCAATCCAGAATAATATTAGCAATTTACAATAGTAAGTAATGATAAATTCCGTGAAATACCAAGATCCCGAGAATTCTGAGTATCTTTTGTAAAATATACAATTGGGAGTCAGATATTTGAATATTTCTAGTTAGGTAAACAGTTATTAAATTCTCAATCGTTCATCTGAAATTAAAGGTCATATTTGGCGATAGCTATGCTCGATATTTTAATCGGCAAAAAGATAATATCATTTTTAAACACAATTTAAAATACTTGTCGGTTTGAGATACTTTCTTTCATAATTGTTGTTAAAAATTATTTCTTTTTTTATTGCTATCCAATAATTTTATGGCCACTAAATTTGTACGGTAGGTGTACCTACTAACAATAGATGGTCAACAGCTAAAATAAACATAAAATTAAAAATAAGAATAAAGAATAGAATTATTTAATTGCGCTTCCATTGGTCAGTTAAAACAAAGAAAGCTTCCGAATTGTATTTGCAGTTCGCTCGTTAGTTATTTAATTGTAAATACTAGTTCTAATTTTGATATTATAATTGTATTTTTTATATTTATGCAGGTTTTATCCTTTAAGTCCACATCACATCAGCAGCCAGGCCACTATTGGACTGCGTCCTCCGATAAGAGCTATAATTGGCTCTTTTAAATAAAATTACTATACTACTATTTCTAGCCCTCAATTTCTAGCTAGCAATCTATTCTTAAACTATTTTCGAATAATTTTCGGTGAAAATTTCTTTTGAAACATTATCTCTAAGCAGATCTCTAGTTTTTCATGAATATCAACTTTCGAAAGGGGTTTTTCAAAGGAATACTAAAGTGTCCTTAAAAATCGTCCTCTCCCACCCTTACCGATGTAATTTTACCCTGGGTACACAACACTAGGTTCTGCCCTCGGTTTTGCACGTGCTATTTCAGTGTAAAATTCTACGACCTCTGTGGACGAGAAGGTACATACATTATGGTTGTGGTTGGATTTCCGCTTCTGCAGAAATGTTTGTAATCTGCAGATTTGTTCTGGGTATTCTGAGTGAATAAAAAAATCTATTTACGTATGTTTTTTATAAATTATACGTTATCTAACACCGACACTTGAACTTCGCGATTGCATCAGAAGCACAAAAATAAGATCCAAGACAAAGATCACAGATGCGGGTACAATGACAGCAAGACTCAAATAGAAGAGGGCGGGTCACATCGCGAGAACCGACGACAACAGGTGGAGCGAAAGAGTTCTGCATGGGTTACCTTGAGATGGAAAGAGAGACTCCGACCGACCGGTTCACTAAAAGGATGATATCATCGGAGTTGCAGGAAACAAATAGATAAGAGCAGCTTAAAATAGAACAACATGCTTAAAGATGGAGGAGGCCTTTATCCAGAAATAGATAAACCCTTCATAAATTTAAATGAAGTTTGTAGGGTGCACTACAATTATTTGGTATCATCGAATAGTTACCTATTCGATTTGTCGATTCTATTGTGTCTAATGTTCATTCTTTATTTGTCTAATAATTCAACATCACGCTCACTCATAAAAATGGTAGTTGAAATGTTGCTTCAATGTGACACTTTAAATTGTAATTTTGTCTGAATAAATGATGTGTGAAACACTACAAGTAAGATTTATTGTTTTTATAACTAACATAATATCTAATATAATTTGATTGTCTGGCATTATTTATTTTATTTATAAATTTAAGTTACAAATTTAAATTTTTATTCATAGAAAGTAATATTTTAAAAGTTTGTAATAATTATTGTTAAATTGTAATGTAGTTTGCTTTAATGAAGTGTAGCTTGAATATAGACTCGGAAGGAAAAAGGGCTAAGTGATGCTGTGCTAATTATCCGCTATAATTTTTACCCCATTTTACAACTTTTACAGAATTTTATGAGACAATAGCTAACTAGAGGTAGTACTCACTCTGCCAAAGTATCATCTTTTTGTTTAAAATTTAAATTAGAAGATGGATGTTTTCAAGTCAAATTAAAGCATTTTCTTAGTGATAAATTCTTTTTGGACATCAACTAAACAAAATGTTTGTTTGAAATTTTTTCTGAAAATATTTTGTGTAGTAAATACCTACTTTTTCTTTTTTACATCTTTATACGTCGTCGTCTACTGTATTGTATTTTATCTGTGTTTTTTTTTTAGATAAATGTGGAAACTTGTAATTAGCCCTAAGTACATATCATGCATGTATCGTGCATGTTATATTAAGAAAAAACCATATTAAATATCATAGCTGTAAGTTTTCCTAAAAATCTTAAAAAAAAAAAAAAAAAAAAAAGATGGTCCATGATTTCGCAAATCCTTTCAACCCGATCAGCTGTTAGCGTGAAATGAATAGAAATTTAAATATATATTAAGATTTCTATGTTAAAATGTATCAACAAACCGACGACAGGGCAATTTTTGCATTATTATCTAGTATGGATACCGTCCCTACGTATACTTTTGTATTTATATAAGGGCGGTTTTGTCTGAGCCTAGTTTATGAGGTCACGACTTTTAAATGGACGCAGGAGACCCGTTTTCTGTTACGGGTCATTTTTGTGTTCTCATAACGTACTTTTGTAGGCAAGTAGGGACCTTAATAATGAAAAATAAATAATCACGTGCTCCTAAATATTATAAACTAATGCCGACGCTATTATAATCATAAACTGATGCTGACACTATTATAATAGATTTACTAAATAAATTGTATAAATAAGCTATTAAAAAACTTTCAGTGTTAAGCAAATGGGGGTCCTCATAGTTTGAGTAAGTACTATGTACTTATTAAAATTGGTTTTCTGTATTTTTAATAAACCTTCTGCAATAAATGTACTTATTTATTAGGTTAGGTACTTGTCTCACCCTTATTAACATAGGAAATTAAATTTAAATAATCAAATTAGAACTAACATTTACAATTGAACAATTGAGCTAACTGCAGACATTTGCAAACAAACTACAGCTTGTAATCTATTCACATACTTTTCTGATGATAATAATGATATTTCCTCTCTGATATTGCGTTCGGTGGTTATTTTTATTTGATCAAAGCATTGCGCAGTTTTCTCGCCGTAGGCATTGGATATTGTACACAAAACCTTTGCTTTCATGTCTTTGAGCTTTGATATGAAACATACTTTCTGGCAAATTTTGAAACTACCTTTGCAAACGTTTGAGGTGGAATAGCTAGTTTCTTTTGTTTATTGGCATGTATGTTTTCGTGGAGGATTTCACTGTGGAATCGGAAAGAAAAAACATTATGGGCTGTAGGGTCACGCACACAAGAGCTCCGTAAATACCTAAATACCTATACAACTAAACTAAGTATCAAACTTTTAAAATTAAAAATATTTTCTTAGCTATAAAACTTAGAGATTTAAACCAAAAGTTTTACTTATAGCAAATTTTCTGACCTTTTTAGGGTTTTGCCATCGGTTGCAAAACCCTTATGAAATCGCTTTGGGTCTGTTTTGTGTTTTGAATCCTTAATATCTCAGAAACTGCTGCAGCTATTGACTTGAAATTTGAAATTATAATACATTTTGTGCGCCCGCACATATTTATAGAAAAATAAATGAAAATAAATGAAAAATCAAAATGAAGATTTTCCATACAAATTTTGAAATCGAAATTTTAAATGGAACGTACAAAGTCAAAAGTTGTATCAAATAAAAGGTACATGTTTGTAGATTTCAAAATAGTTTTTTAAATTTTGGTAGATTTTATACTTTTTAAAATATTTTGAAAAAGGTCAAAAAAATGACCGTTCCCCCTCTATCTCCGAAGATTGCAGAGCGATCGACGTGATATGTACCAAGTGTTTGTAGATATGGATCTATATTTTACAGGAAAAATATAGAGAAGTCTGTAAAAATAATGGTTTTTGAAATATGGCCAAAAAAGGGCGGGAAATATTTCTGAAGGGCTGACTACCCCACCGAGTTGGGTATTAAATGAAAGGTATTGGTTTGTATATTCCAATACAGTTTTTGAAATTTCGATAAGTTTTATACTTTTCGAAATATTTTGAAAAAGGTCGAAAAATTGACAGGTACCCCCCCCCCTATCTCCGAAGATTGCAGAGCGATCGATGTGATATGTACCAAGTGTTTGTAGATATAGATCTATATTTTACAGAAAAAATATAGAGAAGTCTGTAAATATAATACTTTTTGAAATATGGTCAAAAAACTAATTTTCATACAATGGGGGCTATTTCATTGAGAGTAATATCAAATCAAAGGTATGGATTTCGACAATTCAAAACAGGTTTTGAAAATCGTCTAAGTTTCATACTTAGTGAAATAGGTTGAAAAAAGCCGAAAAAACATTGTAGGTACCAACCCACTTACCTACCCACTAATCTCTGTAGTAACTGTAGTAGGAGTTCCACAGCGCACCAAAACTGTTGTTCTCAAAATTTTTGAGAAGAGATAGGTATGTACCTATCCTAGATAATCCACATAGTATCATTTACCCATGTTATTGTTATTACTACGATAGCTGTTATAGTTAATCTATACTAATATTATAAAGAGGAAAGATTTGATTGTTTGTTTGTTTGTTTGAATTGAATAGGCTCCGAAACTACTGGACCGAGTTAAAAAATTCTTTCACCATTAGAATCCTTAATTTTCCGTGATGAACATAGGCTATATAATATTTTCAAAAAAGTTAGGGATCCGCATGAAAAATTCAATAATTGAACAGTGGGCTGTATATTCAACCTCTTTTTCTATTATGGCGCGTCAGAATAGAAAAAGAGGTTGTATAGCGCACGGTGCTTGCTTTTTCACTACGGCCAGTGTCAGTTTTGGAATGTCGAGTCAATGTCAAAAACCCCAATGCTGTTAAAAAAAGTAAAGATCCGTATGAAAACTGTGAAACCCATCGTTTTAGTGTGTATAATTTCTGAAATTTTTGTTTAATACCCTTGCGAAGCCGGGGCGGGCCGCTAGTAAAGTATAAGTATCACTTTAGATGATTTATTTTTGTGTACTGAAAAGGACTAGAACACCCGAACAAATAATCTGAAGATCCTACAAATATTAGTCCCGAGGCAGGTATCAAACCTCAACCTCCTGCGTTGTAAGCCCACCGCGCCAAGAGGTTGTCATATACGTACCTACCTAAACGACAAAAGTTCAAAACCCTCGGCGCGCGAGTTACACTCGCACTTGTCGTACTTGTTTTAAACTATAGAAAACAATACAATAGTAACATAGTGAACTAAAATATGATACTTTGTTTTGAAAGTCAGTGTATATGCATAAACAAATACTCAATAGAATAGAATAGAATAGTATACAACATACCCAAAAAATCAGAAACTTCGTATACAGAAAAAACTAACACTAAAAACTGCATTAAAACTTAAACCAAACATATATACCTAATAAGACAATTACTTTAATAAAAAAATAGCTTTGTGAAAGACTGATTATCTTCCTTACCCTATTGCAACAGCTGAAAGTATTTCTCATAATTTTATCTTTCAGAAAACACTTCTTCCTTTGATAAATGACGGGAAACAGCATCTGACCGATCTGCAAGTGAAAATATACGCGTAACGGAACACCCTCGATTCCCGGTCATGTTAAACGGAAATAAAAACATGAACTGTAGCATGAGCTAAGTCTACCCAACAAAAAAGATTATTTTCCGCAGAGTAATTGGGGTCAGCTATAGGACGACGACAAAGGTCCAAGAAGTTGGGCTGGTTTGGTAAGGGTAGGATGAGGGCATGCACGCACATACTCTCATGTGAGATGCCAGACTTAAACCAATACTTATTATAAAGAGGAAAGAATACATTCTCATTTGAAAACCACATCGCCTTTACTTTATAATGAAGTCGTGTTTTGTTTATTTTGTACTAGCAGTCCGCCCCGGCTTCGCACGGGTATTAAACAAAAATTTCAGAAATTATACACTCTAACACGATGGGTTTCACAGTTTTCACATAACTGAATTTTTTGAGAATTTTTCAAATTGGTCCAGTAGTTTCGGAGCCTATTCAATTCGAACAAACAAACAAACATATAAACAATCATATCTTTCCTCTTTATAATATTAGTATAGATTTTCCGTCGGTTTTTCGTCCGGTGTCCATTTGAAGCTCTGTTTACCCAACCCGGTTCAAAAATTATTACGCCCACCGATGGTACCACTGCTAGTCTTTGAGCATTGGCTTAGGTATGCAGTAAGAACTAAAAATTCTATAAATTTGCCTATGGTTCATACCTAATAATAATGTTTACGTTCTTATTATCTCTATGGCCATTTCCTTTGTTTGTGGCTCCATCCACAGTTGATCGACGGCGCTCTTTGTTTTAATATTGCTCATTGGTTTTTTACGTGGAAAACATTCGCTATTGTTTCGTAATTTCTTTATTTTGCATTATAAGTTATTCGAGGGTAGTTCAGTGACAGATGAATATTTAAATATAAAATGGTACAATTTTCATATCTACAACTTTATTTCTGTAGGCTTGAAAAATAAGCACTTAGATAAGTTAAATTTCCAGCAAATTAATATAAAATCAGAAGTAAGAGGCGTCAGGTAATGATTTTATCTTCAAAAAAAAATTTGTCTGCTATGCAAAAATGAATTTCCCAAAATGATTCTTTACAAACATCCGTATTATCTAATTTATATACTACGCGCGCAAAGACACTGGCAATAGCTTGTGTAGACTCAGTGCAGGGCACATCTTGCCCGTGAGACTATTCGTATAAGTGTTTTGTATCACGATATAAACTGTTATGTTTCCCACAGCAGTTCTTGCAATTGACTGACACTCAATGTAAATGTGTGTAGCTAGATGCTTAAAGCCCCTGCACACTCCGCGACATCGTGGTTCGCAGCGCGGATCGCGGTACGATCGCGGTTAACCTTTCAGTACCTACCTCAACCACACAGGCGCCTCGCAAATCCTATGTCGCGGGACAAAAAACAAGCAAACTAGGAACAAGGGTTCGAAGTGTTCGAACGCGAAGCGATGCGCCGCGACAATTATGCGAATAAGATCCTCACTCATGGGACGCGGGTGTATCGCGACTTTGCGCGTCATCCGCGCGCGAGTGAGGAGCTTGCATGTAGGTATGTTATGTATATATCAGATGAAAACACACTCAAGCACTATGAAAGTACAAGCTATGGGAAGCAAGAGGTGTAGCTTTTCTATTACACACATCAATAACCTTTTCTAGCCCACAACCACAAGTGAACAAAACAATCGTATACATGATGTAGCATTTCTTAGTTGGATATTCGGTGGGATAAGCAATGCTTCATTTACATTTTTAAGTTGTCCACATTGCTATTATCCGAAATGAAAAATATCCTAGGTCATGACGTCATCAACATTATTCTAATTTTGAAATGTATAGGTTATCAAAGCTCTTCGTCGTGTTTTTAAAATTTAAATTAAGTGAAACCAACCTTTTTGAAGATATTCTTGTGTTAAAAGTTCTTTAAGGACCGAAAAAATACAGCAAGAGAGGATTTAATAGCTTTTCTTGCTACTGAGTCCGTAAAGTTGAATTAATTATCACTTTTGAAGGTGTTCTAACTACTTTGGGCACATAAGTCGTCATAACTAAAAATTCCACCAAAGTAATCATTAATTTTGACTTTCTTTTACAACATTTTCTAAATGACTTTTCAGACTTCCCCTCAGTGGCCTTGATATAAGCGCCTTACCAGCTCATATCGTTAGAAAATAGGTTTGGTAATGCCATAATCCCCACGCATGGCATGCGGGTTGTAGATCGCAATATAGGTATTAAATTATACAGAGAACGAAGTTGCAACCCTTTAGGAATCGCAGTATTCCCTTGCTCACTGTTAACGACAGCAATGGGCCTAGTTAGAGGAGTCACCTCCGCCACGCTGTGGTCTTAGGAATCGTAGTATTCCCTCACCTTTTAGGACAGAAGCGGGTCGAGTTGGACGGTTCGCCTTTCTATGCTACAAAGCTATCGAAGTTTTTTTAGGTGGGGCTATAAGACATTATTATATTCAACGAATCTGACCATATAGCTGAATCGGCGTGGAGTAGTGTGCGAGATTTAGTAAAATTATACAGTGCAGGAGAAAATTCGATTCAGACTCTAAAGAATTAGGTTCAGCCTATCTAGATTCGTATACCGGACAAGTATCTCACGTTTTATACCTGGAACGAGTCATAATAGTGCAGCTTATTGGTTCTTATAATAATAAATTTCTAAATGCATGGTAAAGGAATGCCAATCTGCGTTCCTATATCACCCAACCTGAGTGTATGAGGACACGATAGCATGTTCTTTGTATATTAATGATTAAATACTAATCCTAATACATAATTATTGACTTTATTAGTATTCATACATCTTCATTTTAAACTTTTGCTTTTATTTACATATAAAAAACTATTTATATTTATCGGGAAAAAAATAAAAGGTACGCGATAATACCCGATAGTCAATAATAATCAAATAGTCTTTAATATCATACACAATGATCTGAGGGGTGTAGTTTCATAACCCGCTATAATGCTTTTTGACCAATATTGTGTTAGTACCATCAATCAAAAGTTCTTAAAAATTGCTTTGAAATGGTTGGCTACTTTTCTATCAAAACCCACTAAAACACAGAGAAATTCGCTCGTAAAGAACGATGTTAGGATCAAAAGCCACTATAATAGCGTAGGTCAGTTTCAAAATCCTCTATAACACAATCGACCAATCACAGCACCGGATTTGCGTCGCCTCATCGAGAAAATAGTATGGCGGTTGTGACCTTTCGTGGTGCAACAAGTGTTCGGATTTTTATTAATTTCATGCAAAAAAATGGAGGAATTAGCCCAGTTTGTGCAAAAATGTGATCCAAAATATTCGAGGAAGAGGCCACGCGATCCATCTTTATGGAAACGTGAAGTGGAGCGCAAGAAACGGTGAGTGAAAATTGAACAAAAATCTCTTGGAAAGTTAGCAAGAAAAGTTTTATGCATGATGTACTAAGTAAAGTTTTGAGCCAGTTATGTACGTAGGTACCATTAGGTTATAGTGGTTCGTCGTGGATTGGAGGCTTTGGAGAAGTTCCATTATATATTTGAAACATATCCATCTAAGTAGGAATTCATTATACCTAAGTGAAACTCGTGTTTAATACATTTTAAATAAAAACTATAAAAATACTTCATTATCTCTTTAATTTATGAATGTAGGTAAATAATACATTTTAGGTAAAATATCTTTGCTGTGTTACATAAGTACCTACCTACCTATTTCTCTTCCTTCACGTGTCAATGACACAACAATTAAAAAAATATAGGTAGTATTATTATTGAAAACATAGTAATCAAATACAAAACACCTAGTAATAAAATAATATTCTACCTCCGACCCCCTATTTTAAAAATTATATCGCATAACGCCATCCATCCTCCATCTTATTGTTGGTTTTGGTTAGTTGCAAAACCCGCCAAAATATGACTGTTCATTTTCAAAACCCGCCATAATGCAAGATTAGTTTCAAAATCCTCTAAAACTAATTTTAATTTGCTTATAATTCAGTATTTTCTCTATGATTTCTGTTGGTAAAGCTAAGATTAGTAGCGCCTTGCCCAGGACTAATCGGCAAGACCAAAAACTATGAATTACGATTCATTGGTCAAGATTTAACAGTTTTTTCTAATCTGTGAAAATTTTGAGAAAGTCATTATAGCGGGTTATGAAACTACACCCCTCCTAACCTCAAAGAAAGAAGAGCTTACGTATGTTTGGGGTACCTACCTAATATATCTATTGGGTTGAGTATATCTACTTAAGAGCGTGCCAAACCTCAGCCAAAATTCAAATTTCGAGCAGGATGACAAGATATGATTTTCGTATGAGTGAGAAGCACAGAGCGATAGACGTGCTCCGTATTTTGCTCCGCCAAAACTGTTATGCCTAATTACAAGTTATTTACACAACTAATCAAAAAATTAAAAAGACGAAAACGAAGAAATTCTACTACGTTTCTTGACAAAACAAAAATCCATCAAAAAAATGAGGTGGTTCCTGAGATAAATAGCAAAATGTGTGCAAAACATGTATTTTTCAAAAAATAAAAGTATCGAGAAAATTTTCACCAATCGTGTTTTTGAAAAGACGGAATCCAAGATAAAAGTTCGAATTATCATTTACCTAAATATGAAGGTGGTAGCTTTCACAGATTCTGAGATAAATAACGATTTCAAACTATAAAATTACATAAGGTACACTCTTAATACATAACGTAAATGTACATAGTGTTCTGGGTGTTTTCCCAAAACATACAATATCTGCGGATCGTACAAACATTTGCACGGAAGCGGGAATAGACCTCTCAATCTACTGCGTCGGAGGACCACCCGCTGTGCCACAAAGGTTGTCAATTAAGAAAACAAAATCAAGTTCCAAAGGTCCAATCACAGGTTGAACACCTCATGGAAACTGACAGCTTTTTGTAAGCTTAATGGTTATTTATTAATTGTTGTGTTTGAGAATACATATTAGCTACAATCTCAAGCACTCAAACACTGGAGTGCTGTCACATCACAGAAGCTTACGCATGTGGGATGTCAAAGCTTTGCTTCTCGTCGCTTCAGGTTGTTTGCTTTGTCCGGGCCAATCATATTTTGCGAACGTCAGAACTTCGGTTGTTTTCAAAGCTTTTATCAAATCAATGTTCGAAGACTTTGACAGTTTTAACTTTCGACGTTTGACAGTTATGATGTGACAGTAGCTGTAGGGTTGAATCAAAGAAGGGTCCTGCAATTACATTTCTTCTCTGTAAAATTGATGTAATTAAGATAAAATTGTAAATATCTGCTTTACCTTAATAACAATTTAATAATTGTTTTTTTATTTTAATTTTATTTTTTTTACCTGGTAAAAATTTGATTGGTGTTTTTCAAAAACTACCGCTCATATTATTATTGTAAAATGCCTCCATTCCATGACTAAGACATTTCCATGAACTGGACACTGACAGAAAAGTGGCACATCAGACACATATTGCCATATCGAAGAAACCAAGTATTCCTTGGGTTGAATCATGGTTAAATTTTTTATTTTTTGTTATTAGTAGTGTGTGTAGTTGATTCACTCGATTCTTGACACTGGCAGAGTTGT
Source organism: Eupithecia pulchellata (assembly GCA_963931895.1). NCBI lineage: Eukaryota > Metazoa > Arthropoda > Insecta > Lepidoptera > Geometridae > Eupithecia > Eupithecia pulchellata. Next base: position 12,397,764 of record OZ007526.1, on the reverse strand, counting down.
AGCGAAAAGCGGAAGTTACAGGTAACCTCGTAGTTAGCAGCGTTATTGAACAAGAAGTTGAAGTAAACGTCTTATGAAATAAAATAAGTTACGACCTTTATCATCAGCGTTTACGAGTCCATCGTAGACTTCGAACTCCTATTAACCTTACATAAATTTAAGTTTTTCGTGACAAATATAAATCGCTTGGGAATATTTATTTTATACTACTTACCTTTAATAATTTTCTAAACTAAAGCAAATAAATCATAAAATTAGACTGCAATTGAAGGAAAATTTGAGAATCGAACAAAGAATAACCTCTTTTTATCGACATTAGTTGAAAACAAATGACTTACACCAAGGCATGTATAATATATATGTATAATATAATAGGTATGTCAGCAGTGGACTAAAATGGGTTGATTGATGTTGATGAAGAATTTAGTACATTTTTAGTAACTGTCTGCAGTACCTAGGTATGCTAAATTATTTGAATTATAAATATGTACTTCATTATTAATTTCTTTGTAAGTAAAGATTATCAAATACTCCAAAGGCTTTTTATATGAAAAATGCCAAAAAATACAGTGTCTTTCTAACTTTTCACAAACGTTACTCAAGGGATGTTTTGGGTCCTACCAGGTGGCCGATTTTTTAGGCCTTAGTCTATTGGGATATCCTTTTATATCCCATTTTAATCATGAACCTTGCTCGTAAACACCTTTTTGCCGCAGTTTCGGGAACAGGTAAGTGGTGTGTTAAGATAAGAACAAACGAATTTTATGGGCGAGTTTTAATGTTTTCTTGTTTTTGTAACGTGGAAAAGTGGGTATGTTATCTTATTTGGGAATAATAGTTGCGGTAGCATTTTCAACCATTTGTTTGCCTTCGTCGAACTCTTTGCGGATTCTAAATAAATAAATAATAGCTATAATAGTCGCTGCGTGTGTGACCCGAGAGCTGGTGAGTAGACGCAGCACATTAGTATTACCATACAGCGAGGCAATGCAACCAGCCTCTTAGGGGCGCTTTCAACTAGTTTTGATATGGTGCCCTTACTTCCCATTTGGGATATGGCTAAATGGGGAGAACCAGTGACCTACCCGAGCTAGCGTTGTATGCAACAGTCTGAAGTTAGTTCAATCGTTTAAATTGTCAATACTGGTTCTAATTTGGTTCGTTTGCGTTACGTCACATTTGTCGTTCAAATAAGACAAGGGTCAAGGGGTAGGCGAGGTGTGGTCCAGATCTGATACAACTTTTAATTGTCTGGCCTTCTGAAGATAAATTTAGGCAGGCTTAGTATATATAAATAAAATAAATAAATACAATTTTACAGCATCTCTTAACCCCCTAAGAAAAACTTGTGTTATGAAATGTTCATCTTTTATTGAAAATGACTAGAACAGCCTGAACAAATATCTGCAGATTGTAAAAATATTTGTCCTGAGGTGGAAATCGAACCTGTAACCTCCTGCTTTAAAGGCGAACCTTCGCCTATCGTGCCGTTCGTTAGTCATTAGTTAAAGTTACTTTTTATAATATTTTTCCTGCGGATTTTCATTCAAAAACTTATACAAACAAAAAAACCTGTTCATTTTTCTTCGGAGGCCCTAAACCACGCTGTCGATAACCCAAAAGCAAAGACGTATGATCGTAGGTGTCGTAGGTTGGACCGCTATTTCGGAAACATAGTCGCGTGCGAGATAATGTCGAATTGAGTTTTACTTTTTTCTTCTATAAAAATTCGAAATAATTATTTCAATGAAGAGCCAGCAGGATTTGTCGAAATATTTTATTTCCTAAAAAATGCAAGAAGAGCGAATGATAGCTAAACAAATAATTTATATATTTACAACTACTATCAACAACTGCTTACATGCGCCTTTTCGTTACATATTTTTTTTAAGATTAATCAAATAATTATGTATATGAATTTGCAGTTCACCGTTAACATTTACCCCGAAACTAATAGTTCATTAGGTACCTAAAGTTTTTGTACAATCATATAGGGACACCGGTAGAATTGTATCGAAAATCAAGCGGTGCTATAAAACAAGAAGTTAAAGCCATAATCAAAATAATCATGCATTCAGTAAGTACATAGTTGCGTTTAGTTACATAAACAACTCCATTCAAAAAACCATCTCTATTCCCAAAAATGTCACGTGCGACATTGTCTATCCCGGGATCGGAACCCTGACCTTGAGACTTATGGAGCCGCCTTTGATAGACGAGTTTTCATGAATATTTTTATAACGGTTTGCATGTACAATGAGGGTACTTTCAGGCCTGCGTTACCTACAAGTTACCGCTTTGATTATTATGGAGATGATTTAGGCCTATTTTTTGGGTATTCGGATTTTTACGTTAAACCCGGGGGAGTTTCATTTTCTGCTCTGTTTTACGCCGAGTCTCTATAGTTTTATATTTTTCTTACAAGCCACGTTTGTAATAAGCTTTATTAAAAAGCTTTTTGTTACGCATAAATTATACAAAGACCCCGGAGTCTTTTGCCGGAGGACATGATCTATTGTGTCGGTCCCATAGGAGTGAGTACACATTAATTATAATTCGATTGTTTGGATACAATAAAAAAAAAAATAATTCATATTTTTTTTTATGTTGGTCGTCTTTTTTAGTTTTGTGGAATAAATTGTGAATTGTGATCTTTCGAGAATCAAAAGTTGATGGGACCTCATCTCTGTACAAAAGCGAAATAATTCAAAGGGTCGATCTATAATTGATGCAGAAATCAACGAACGTACATAAAAAAGCATATTTACTGTCGTAATATAGGTAGGTACTCTGTACCTAGTAGTGTACCTAGTAACTCTGTTACCTGTTGTTTTTATGTTCCCAAATCTAAAAGAATTTTATTAATGTTTGATTTATTATGTTACTGGGTCTCAAATAAATTTATATTCCTTTTTTTTTCGTTTTTTATAGAAACTCCACCTTCTTTAGAACAGGACAAAAACACACTACAATTTTCTAAACAATAAAAGTTTGGGTGGGATGCATGGTTTGTTTTCTACACGCCAAAAGCAATAAACGGATCGTGCTGGTGAATTTGGCATGGGTGGGTAGGACTTTTAATCCAGGCTTACTTTTTATCTCAAATGTGTTTCCGTGTAATATAATATTAATAAGCTTAAGAATTTATTTAACAAAGAACGTTACAATTAAATTACCAAATTTGTACTTATAATTACAATTATAAAAATTGAGCTTACTGCAGACTATTGAAAACAATCTGCACGTAGCTCAACGTATCCATATCAATACCAGTCGGAAGCGTCCCCGAAACGCTGGAAGCATTGTCTCGCCATAAAACTATATATTTTTTCTACTTGGAATAAAATAGGATTGTTAAAATTTACTATTTATCACGGATTATGCGGAAACGCATGTGGCCAGAACCTTTTTATGATAATGTCAGATCCCTTGTTTACCAGCCAAATAAAATAAAAACCAAGATCTTACATTAGAACCTCCTGAATAAAATACCCCACGAAGGTTAATTCTCGAAATCCATTATCCTCATAGGATTATTCTGAGATTCTTTTCACAGATATTCTTTTTATGTATTATTTATATTTAACTAGCGGTCAAACCCACTTTCGCTTTTTTGAAACGCACTTTTTTTTAAATATTCTAAAGTCTTTGTTCATCGCGGAAAATTAAGTATTCTAATGGTGAATTTTTTTTCAAATCTGTCGAGTGGTTTCGGGGCCTATTCAATTTAAACAAATAAAAAATTAATCAAATCTTTGCTCTTTATAATATTAGTATAGATAAATGTGGAAGTGTGGAACTTCCTTACAAATATAAAATAAAAATTATGAATTTTCAAATATAATAGTTTTTTTTATAATACTGATGAGGGTAACACGATAAATATTATGTGGTCATCGTCAGTACACATAACAAAAGCTCTTCTTAACTTGGGGCTAGATGATGCGTGTGAATTTTCTAGTATTATTATTAGTTTATTTATTTTCTATCGTTCGAAAAATTGGATTATGTGTTTGGTGACATGCTCTCTAATTAATAGTTCATTAGAAATGAAATTATTTTTAACAAGATAAAGTCTTTTCAATAAAACCTATGTATAAACTAATTAATCACCAATAGTTATGCACGATTGTTATTTTTCTCAATATTAATTCCAGAATTTTCCTTTTACGAACATTTTCAAATGGTTGTATATTTCCATAGCGTTCTGCCTCATTTATTTTTTATACCGACCACTTTCTTCATGGATGATTAATCCAAAAATAATCTCCTCTCACAAATACCTAGCCATAATAACTTTTCAATAACCATAATCCCCGTCCTAATGAGCTTGAAAAACCTAGACAAAAATAGAACTAATAACTTAAAATACTCACTGTCGTAAATCCTTTCAGTACGTATTCAATCACATTGAGTCACATAAAAATTTGTCACTGCACTGTTTACCACTGCGAGAGCTATTTTCGTAACGAAACTTAGAGAACGTGCTTTAGGGAGCAACACGTCACCACGAGTGACGGTTCGGTCGCGACTGAGCTTTCTCGTTCCATTTTCAAACGTGGCAAGGATCTTTCGGGACGTGTTCAGTCAAGCAGGGAACTTATCGGGGCGGTTCAGAATAATACTATAAATCTAAGGGTCATAGTGTAATAGATCTTTGATCTTATAACTTTCAAGAGCGACGTATGGTGTTTTGAACTTGTGAAGGTCTAACGGGTGTAGTAGATTATTTCATTTCCATAAAATAATTTTGATTTCAAATGTTCTTTATCAACTAAAATAAACAGGAATACACAGTGTGAGAATGGTGACCTAGAAGTAATACATAACATATACAGTATTTTGTTTGCCATGGGCTTTTTGAAACTTTTGAGGAATTACCTGGTAATATAGCCATCGTATTTAACATTTATTAACAAGATTATACTTAGATAAAATTCTTCTAATGAGATAAAAACGTTTTTATGTACGTTTTATTATAATAACAGCCATTATGCATATTCATTTTATAGATATTTATTTGTTTTTCAAAATTCTATATTTCTTTACCATTAATTAATTTCAAATTTACTATCTTAAGACCTTTAGCTTATTATATCCGCCTGAACGATGAAACTGAAATCCCTACGATTAAGCTTACAACCATGAGTTCGGACAGATTCCTTAAAGCTTTTAACTTCTCTAAAAGCCTTCCACTGATTTTATTAGAATATTTTATCACCAGGCTATTTAGACCTGTAAAGGCCTTGATTTCTTTACAATTCCATTGGGATTATAAAACTGACAACGTTCTGTATTGCCTGGTCGAGTTCTCTTTGTTTAACTTCCGCAAGCCAGAGTTGTAGAACAGAATAAGAAAATATCTTCCAGTAGTATTTCTCAATACATTACATTATGCATTAATAGAACGCAAATTAATATAATTTTTCAATTGTTAATAAGGGTAAGTTATTAACAAAGAAATTTAGTATTATATTACAAAATTAGAACTACCTACCTACCTTGCATTTACTTAACAATTAACTAACTGCAGACAGTTGCAAATAATCTACAGCTATCTCAACTGATCCATATCCATACCCATCTAAAGCGTCCCCAAGACCCTGGTTGCGTTACCTTGCTGTATGGCAAGCTGATGCGCTGCGCCATATACTTACCAGCTCTCGGGTTACAGAAAAAAACATTGTGAGTCTTTCTTCGTTCTTCAAACTTTAAATATATACACTCGTTTACCTAGTTAAAGGTGTATGTATTAAAAAAATATGATTAAACTCTTCGTCTTAATTTTTGAATATATACACCGGAACTACACAGAATCTATGTTAATCAATACGTTAGAAACAAAGCCCAGAACTTAATGATTAAGTGATAAAGTTGAGTAATACTAGTATTTTTTCTGAGTGGCCTACACCCATTCTGTGACAAAACTTTGATTAAATAAAATTGGTTTTGGAAAGCTTATCTATTTGATCATTCATTGCAGATCAATTTAATAAACATTTTCTGTTGCTAACAAATATTTAATAGTATTAACAGATATTTATTAATACTATCATGTTACGATGATCATTATGACCTTCCGTAATGCATTCAGGACAGACAGAAATGAATGGTAAAAATGAAATACAGTCTGGTTTCATTATCAGAGGGCACTCCAAACATTTTTTTTCAAAATAGGTAAAGATATCAACTTTTCATGATCAAATAGTTAATTTGTGAATATTTTGCTTCAGAAGAAACACTTCAGCTAAGTGGAGTTTTGAGTTACGTGCAAGTTACGTGGTGAGTTCTGATTTAATATTTTCTTCTTATAATGAAAGAACTGAAGTAATGAGAATGAAACCAAAAAGGACAGTCAGGAAAATTACAAGACAAAGTTTTCGAAACAGCGTGGTAAGAGTCTTCATAAAATTCGGTTTCACTCAACGACTTTACGATATAAACGGCCGAAGTTTAGAAATAGATTTTATTTTTAAACTTTATAAGGGTTTCCGTTCTAAGATTTTATGTTTTGAACTTCTTCAATAAGGAGATTCGGATATTTGACTGAAATTGTGATCAAGTTAAATTCAATCAAGGCGTGTATCATATTTTTGTCATTTTATGATTCAGTAACATTTTAGCCGAGTTTAACCGATTCGTGGAAATGAAGACTAAACACGTTCGTTTTATAACTCGGCCAAGATGTCAGGGTTTGTAAGGTCTTTTGTTTGGGTTCGTCTCATTTTATCTAAAAAAGCAGGTAGTCTAATAAGTAGCTAGTCTAAAACGCAACTGGCGAATGGTATAAAATGCATTTCGCCTAAAACGCAACTGGTCTAAAAAACGTCTCGTTCGAAACGCGACTGGTCTAAAACGCTTCCCATCAATAATGCAACTTGTCTAAAACTTACTTTGTCTAAACTTCACTCCGTCAAAAATTATTATGGTCATAACACAAAATGAGTCCCATTTTTAGGGCTACTAAAGTCTGTCACTGTTGTTATCAAACAGTCATGTAGGTAAGGAGTTACGTGCTAAATTATTGTGTAAAAAGAGGCTCTGCTTCAAAGAAACGACGAAAAACATTTAGGTTTTTCTAGAAAAGTAAGATTATCAAATAAATAATATTACAAATATATAACAATCATAGATAATTATTACATACCTAGGTCAGAGGTACAGAGGTGAACTTATAAAGATCTGTTCCAGTCCAATACCTCGATATATGAAAAACATAGGGTGCCTCAATCTCATAATAATGTATATTTATAGTAGGCATAGAGGTCCCAATAACGGGTGACCGAATTAATGACCGATGTATATGATGGATTTTTTTACATTTTCACCTTATAATTTTATTAGAAATGTATCTATCCAAGTATTATATCTAATTTAGGTGTGCAACAAAGTATTTTCTATTTATCTAGGTACCAACCTAAACTAAAACTTCCTCTACTCTAAGCATGTCTGTTATCGTTTCTTTTCTTTGTGTGGTATAATAATGTATTTTCAATCCATCTATATTATCCAAACAGTTAACCGAAACAGAGACCACCATACCCCAGAAACAATAACATTACCATTCTTACAGTCGGTACACGCCAAAGCGTGGCTGGTGACAAATGTCGACGGTTTGTGTTGGGTGCTATGATTCATACCCATTGGCAACCCGCCAGGAGTAACCATAGGTGGGCTACTGCGACACTGCAGCGAGCGGCTGTCGAATAAGCTGTAAAGTATTCGAAATAATTTGATTGAATTGAAAAAAGTGAAAACCGACTACAAATCCCTTAATTTTACATTTTTTATTTATAAATAAATAAATAGTGCTGGATAACTGATTATAAAGAAAAAAATATCTGCAGATCGTACAAAATTTGTCCCGAGGCGGGAATCGAACCCACAATTTCCTGAGTCACAGGTGGAACTTGCGCCCACCATGCCACAGAGGTCGTCGATATATATATAAAAACGTATATGACACTAAGTACACAATGAAATAAAATGTTTAACTATCGAATAGATTGGTTTAAGTTATTAATACCTACTCTCTCTACTAAAAGATAAGTCGTAGTTCTTTAACGTCATTCGTATTTTATAGTAGTCCCTCTGGCCGTCCTTTGGCCAAAATCTAACCAAGGTTCCTGCCTTGGACAAAACTGTTAACTCTTCTATTTTGGCACAACTCTTATCTCTGTCGAAAATATTTGTTGTATATCTAAAGTTTTCTTTGTTTATGTTGTTCTTGAAAGGTTTCTTCTGGTGCTCTTTTTAGTTTCAAGACGCAGTTGCCTTCGATTGTCTGCGTTCTTCGTGGCTAGTCTGAATATGCCTACGTTTTTTGAAAATGAAGTCAATTAAAATAAGTTTTCATCGTCATCAACATGTGCCCATAATCAGTTGCTGGATAGGCATCCCCTAATGAGCGCCATAGTGCCCTGTCTTCAGCTTGTCGCATACAGCATCTGCCAGCAGTCATTCGCAGATCTTCATCCCATCTGGCAGGAAGGCATACTACACTACGTTTACCAAGTCGAGAAAAAAAATATATTAACATATTATTAGCGAATGCCAATTAGGCAATAGGACAATACAGATTGAAATTAAATAAATTATTAGCTATAATTGTTTTGGGCTCTACCTTGCCAACATAATGGTTATTTGATTATCGGAAAGAAAACAGCTCTAGGGCTAATTTGTGTTTAAATCAAGCTTCTCTAAACTTTAGTTATTGATACTAAATAATAATTTTATTAGTTTAGTGCTTCAAACTAATTTGATTGGAACATTCTATTCCCCTATCACATCGAATGATTTAGATAGATATTTTAGAACTTCTCATGCTTATGGCAATTCATGGAACTGAAAATGCTCCTATTTTCCTAGATTTCCTTCAGCAACAAATACTACAATTGCTCGAAGCTTTCATTGCGTTTTCTCAGAGTGACAATAATATATTCACCTCTAGTGATATAAAAACATATAATAAAATTATAAAAAAAGCTTTCGAAGTTATATAGAAGTTATCTATATCGGGATTTACGTCGTTATCTATTATGGTTTTAGATATTTCTTTAAATGATTTACGGACATAATTTTTATGTAAAATACGAAATCCTCATGGCACACATAACTTACAGAAACAATCAACGGAAATACGTTTCTAAAAACAGAGATAATTGACGATCTTTTCGCCAAAAAGCGATTTCTACCAGACTGGTACAGCCTAGTTATTTGACCTAAATGTTCACACGCTTTCTATGTCCACGTTTACACTCTCCTCGTTTCACATAAAAACAAGGGTTTATTGCAAATGATACTACCCACTCAGACTGGGAATAAAGTTTTATAAATATAGGGGATGTTACTAGCAGTCATATTAAAAATAACGACGATTCTTGTTTTATTATAGGGATTATGAAATACTTCAAATTGTAGTTTAGGGGCGTAACGTAACTATTTTCAATTCAATATTATAGAATTAAAAATTTTTACATTCCAGGTAAAATATCCTCCAATACTCTAGAAGAACTTTCGATACCAAAATTGTACACATAAAAACAGACTTTTTGACTGTTATGTTTCGTTTTGCCTTAATTTATTTACCTTACAAATTGACTTTGGTCAAAAGACTTTACTTGCTCATACAAAAAACTAAGCTTATACCAGGAAATGATAATCTATTTCTACAAAGAATAACGTTGATTACCACAGGCATAAAATGGGGTCCAGCAAGCGGTCACAAAAATAATTAAAAACCAATAAGTAGCTAACCTTACCAACAGAGCAAATAGCAAATAAAGCTTCCCGATCCAAACATTAACCTAATTAACGCTACAAAGAAGATCCAGCTGTATTACAGATAAAAATAAAACGTATTTTACAATCAACACAACATCGGAAACGCTAAGTGCTCTTGTTCCTTGCAATGCAAAAAGCGAATGCATTAATCTTCCGATGCAACCCTCGATATCAGATAGATCAAGAGCTAAAATGGATTTAATAGTTTATGTACTAATGATCGGGTATTGGTTCGACTCCAATATTAAAGTATTTTATTTCCTTTATACATAGGTACCTCATAAAGCTCTTGGATACATAACAAAATATATTACTTATGTAAAACTAGAGAATAGAGTGTTCACTTCGATACTTTTTTCCACCCAATTTTTTTAAGGTAAAGTAAATTAGCGTACATGAAACTACCTTGTTAGGTTGGAAGATTTCGAGTTGGAGCAAAAGCGTTTGAAGCTATTTTATCGTGTAACTACATAATCTGATATAAAGAATGCTTGTTTGCAAGAAATATGTTTGACTATTTGTTTGATTTATGAGCAGATAGTTTTTGCAACTCACTTCGATTTTTATTGTAGCGTCACTTGAGATCTATTTTATACCAATACTTACATCGCAATAGTTGGATAGATAGAAATAACACTTTACTGTACCACACAAAGCAGGATACATTATACATACACAGAAATTGTTAGTTTTGGGTAATTATAAGGGGTGACATCATCGCTAATAGTCGGTCTCTTCCAGACAAAATTAGGGTGGATATGAAAGAACAATATAGACGGTAACTTTGTCCAATTTCTCCAAATCGCTTTGAACTTTACTCTTACTTCTCTAGGTTAATCGAATAAAAATAAAATATTCAATGTATTTATTGATAAAAAAAAAATGCAATGATATAAAATTACTAACTCTAGCAACCGGAAAATAATCGAGAGCAGTACTTTATTCGATATCTGTCGATAACTGACAGCACCGAGTGGCCACCGACTCGAATATTACGCCAATTATCGAATATTATACCCGGGGTGTTATTAACACGTGATCAGATCCGAAACGAGTTCTGCGATGAACCTGAGCCCTCGCCAATCATATTAACCTCAAGGTAATTTGTTTAGTGATAGTTACGACTGTATGAAGTGCGGGTGGTACAGAAAAGAAACGGGATAGCAAAACTTCTGTCTTTATTCAACCTTTGTCTATATCTACATTTCTATACTATAAAAATTATTTTTAAAATTATAAAGAAGAAAGATTTGATTCTTTATTTGAATTGAATAGGCTACGAATCTGCTGGACCAATTTGAAAAATTGTTTCCCCATTAGAATCCTAAATTTTCCTTGATGAACATAGGCTATAGAATACTTTCAAAAAAATTAGGGACCCGCATGAAATATTCCATAATAAAAACGTGCGCTGTTTATTCAACTTCTTTATGGCGCCGCCGCCACTTGCTTTTCACTAAGTCTGTGACGAATGTCAGTTATGAAGTGTCATAAACTTAACAATCCGTCACTGTCACGAGGTAAGTCATGTCAAAAAATAAAGTACGAGTCAATGAAAAAAGTTAGGGATCCGTATGAAAACTGTGAAACCCAACATGTTAGTGTGTGTATAATTTTTGAAGTTGTTGTTACCCGTGCGAAGCCGGGGCGGACCGCCATATTTACATCTCACATGATGGTAAGTGACGATGAATCATGAAGTTATAGAAGATCTATTCATTCTTGTACGTACCTATAGTAGTTTGGCTCTATTGTCTCTTTTCTTCGCTACTTACTCAAACAATCACTCTTATTATATTCTACATTTTAGGCAAGCCTTGTATGCAAGTAGATTTTATATCAACTTATACAAGTCGACGTCTAAATAATGATAATTTAATATAATAAATAATGCCATCTATGGCGCTCATTAGGGGAGTTCTATGTCCAGCTGTGGACTATTATAGGCTGATGATGATGATGGTAATTTCCAAACGGCGGCGTTTTATCATAACAGGGCCTAGGCAAAATTTTAAAAGATGTTAGGAAGGTACCTCTTCCTTACATGAAATAGGACGCGGGCAATTTTCGTAAGCTTTGTGTTCAAATCTTGTGACAAAGAAATTTCTCCCTATTCAAAGTCATCGAAGCAGAACTAATTACATTTTTACAAAATGCGTCATGTTGCAAAGATTGATATCAAAATTATGGCATTTGTGAGTAAAGAGGGTGTTATACCCTAGGTTGCTTGGGGTGAATAAAGTAAATGAATTGTAATTTTCTCTATGCTTGTAATTTTAATGTTGTTGTTGTTGTTCAAAAGATCCCACCTAAATTGTTAGGTATCGTACGGAGTATCCTGTTATTATTATGACGCAAATTGAAAACTAAAGTAGACTTATTTGTTAAAATCTGTATTTATCGCTATATTTAGGGTACCTCTGTGAGGGATAGGCAAAAATGTCAGCGATACAAGATCGTAAAATGCTTATACCTATTTTTCTCGTCGTTTCAACAGGCTTACACTGTCACAGAATGACATCCAGACATCCCGTGTCAATTCTATGTACCCCTCTGAGGTGTCCCTCACCCAACCACAATAAAAATAATAACGACAACCGTATAATACGCTTTTACAGCAGATATAAAAATTACAGTTAACATGAGTGTAGTGAGCATAAAAATAACTATAAATATTCACGATTTATGCGGCCATCTTGGATATTACGAAGGTACAATTTTATAATCAGTCTCTAATCGCAAAATTCTTGTTCACTTAGTCGGAATTTAATCAATTTTAGGAGCGATTTATTTTGTTGCCACTATTATTAATACCTTTACGATTAAATAAAAGTTATATAATCACAACGAAAATAGCAGTCAAATTACAGAAACAACATGATATAAGACAAGCTGAAGACAGGGCGCTATGGCACTCAATAGGGGAGGCATAAACTAGAACTACTATTTAAAATATAAACAATTGAGCTACCTGCAGGCACTTTCAAAGCTACTATATATAGAATTCGTCTCAGATTCAGAATATTAGTCGTTCAAAAACCGGTAGTTCCATACGTCATATTTCTTATTTTTGGATGTAGATCCATGATTAATCTATTGAGATAGTACATACCTCAGGTTCCCACTCGGGTGCACTGAGAGCCTGTAATTGTGTGGTCACAATTACAGGCTCTCAGTGCATATAAAGTGCGTATAATATCTGTGGTCAGTTATTATATCCTTTTCATAAATGTGGTTTAGTAATAGTTTTTGGAAAAAATCAAGTAAAAGTGCTAATGCAAGTTTCTGATGCAAGAATAGATCAAAATATTACTTTTTTTCCCCATCAATAGTTGTACCTATTATAATAACGTACATTCCAAATTTGAACAAACAAACGATCACCATTTAAAACTTTGTTATTCGAGCTTATGTAACTTTAGCTTTTGTTGCCGTAATCCGTTTCATTACGCGCAGACAAAAAGCGCATTAAGCGAATGTCTAGAACTGCATACAGCTTTTGTATTAAAAGCTTTTGCTGATCAATCTTTTCGTATTTAAATAATAATATCCATTTCATTACCAGAAGGGAATAATTTTTGATGGCGACTTGAAGGTATCATCACCTACCATTACTATGACGGTTTATGTACTTGGGCTTTAATCGGTATTGCCAGTTCTAACGCGTTACACAGATAAGACAAGACAGCAGTGTGGAATCGGACAAAACGGTGTTTAGAACACATGTGACGTCACACGGTTTGGGCGAGGAATCTCCTTGTTCATAGAGCATAATACCACAGTTAGTTTTTTCTCATTTAGGTACGTATAATTATGACTTGTTAGTCCTATGAACGAAAGCGGCGGCTGCAGAGTTGGCATCCGTGTAGCTTTGGATGATATTGAGTCTACGGTAGACGCTGCAGCTCGTTGGTTGTGCTAGCTTGTCATTAGGAATATTACTTATATTATAAATGCAAAAGTACCTCTGTCTATCTGTCGCCAAAACTACAGAAGATTTTAATTAAATTTGGCACAGACGTTGTCTAGACCGGGAGAAAGGACACAGGATACTTTTTATCCCAGTGTCATGTTCCCGCGGGAAAGTACAGGGACACGCAATATAACCGAATCTATTTTTGTATTATTGTTCTTATGTTCTAACAAAATTAATAAAGTTAAAACCCAATTAACAATACTATTCGAACCATCTTTGACACGTAGAAACGCGGATAAATTGGCGGTCAAAAGCTAATGTTCAATAACTCCTTCCTCTGATTTATCTAGTACCCATAACACAAGCTTTGTTTTTAGACTAGGACTAGGTTTATTGTTTCTTTAGCTTGCTTATCACGAGTATCAGAATCCTTGAAGTCTCAATCGTAGTGCTCGTCTACAAATAGATAGATAATAAAAAGGAGCTTGATACTAAATTGGGCAGACATAAAAGCCTTTTGCCCAATCATTATAAATTATAATATCAACTTCTTTTTTACCTATTTGATAAAACTACATATTCTACATTATTCTACATTTCGTATTGTATTTAATCAGTACTATGTAGTTATTTGACACCAATAAAATTATGTATGTATCTTGTACTTCACCAATCTTCATTAAATATTAAAGCAGTTCGATGAATTTCGGGAATACAACGTAGTATTTATCAGAACTCCCATGATATGTTTGCTACAAGGCTTTTTGCCGAGGCTGCCAGCCAATTCATTGGATTTCTTCAATAGACTTATTTACCTTCTTCTCTTCTCTTGGCTCGCTAAAACTTATGAAGTTACGAAATTTCGATAATGTCTTGTAGATCTTCGTGATACGTCGGCCACAACATTTTCAATCAAATGAAATAGTGGTCAAGCGAAAGTCTATATTGACTAAGACAAATTTCCTTTCCTGTTTCTAATACCTTTCTGCATCACGCCCAAGGTCGTAGCCTGATGCCTGATATCCGATTCTATAAGGAAAGTTAGCGGATTAATAAGGAACCTAGTTTGTAGTGGAAGAACACCAACGAGGGACTTCTGCAGGTTGAGTGCGGTTCCATTTGCGAATTTCGTCTGTCAGACGAAATTCAATTCGCAAACGGAGGGTGTGCGTCCGGTCACATATTGCAGCACGACATAAAACAAAGTAGTTCACCCACGCCCACGCTAAGCATCCACCTATACCACTGCCCAGCCGCTAGCTGTCTTTGCCAACGCCTCCCTTGGCATCTGTTTGTTTTGTGACCAATTCACCGGCTATTTGTGACCAAGCAATGACGATGTGATGAAGCAATGACAAAGGCGGCAATGACGGCTTCGTCACAAATTATCCGGCTTATATTAGCCGGCCTATATGGATGCATAATTATATTCACAACAAGGTTTATATTCTGTAGTGGGTTTACCAATATAACATGATGATGTAACTGTTGGCATTCGACTGAGTTTAGTGCCGTAGCCGTCAGTACATTACTAAACAGGCTTGTCATCAATAACCCTACCGAATTGCGGCGTGCGCACATAATTAATGACACCAAAATGGATTCCATTGATGGCGGCGAAGGGTGCAAATCACACAATTTAAATTAGTAATTGCTAGGACCGTAAATTTGTTTGGATTATCCCGTCTATATTTTATGGTGGTTGTGTTATATTAAGTATCTTTACCCAGTTTAGAACCACACTAAAATATGACGAATTTCGCTAGTTTCATTGCGTCTAGATCCATAATGGATCTATTAAGATACTGCTTCAGGTTCTTACTCGGGTGCGCTAAGAGCCTGTAATTGGGACGATAATTTTTTATATTATATCCAACATACTGTTCGCACCGTTGCAATGCTGATACTAATGCATAATATACATACCTTGCATCAAAATCGGTTGCGTAGTTTAAAGATCTAATGATACATACCTAGGGACAGACAGCGTGAAGCGACTTTGTTTTACACTGAAGTGATGATGAGGATCCTTGTTATCAGGGACAAATTAGAACTCATATTTAAAAATCAAACAATTGAGCAACCAAACTGGGGAACAACTTCAAGGGGAGCAAATGCGTGTGTTTGTCGAGATCTGCATATAAGCGCCTCTTGAGATCCTCGGCCAAATTTGCCGCCGTATCCGTTATAGCGTTAAAAAACAAAATAGATACACACTGATAAGATTTTGGTCTGTCAGATTATTTTGTAGTAGGTGTACCATAATTTTATTCCGTTTAAATTGAACTGTGTCGTATTTGGCCATACGCCTCACATCCACATGTTTTGCTTTTGTGCGTTGTAGCGTTTGATCGTTGAAAAACTCAACCGAACGAAGATCGAATCAGCATTGATTTGGAAAGTATAAGTCTAGTAAGTAACAAATAATTAATAATTAATTCGTAATTATGCCGTTGACGGCGCTGAAACGACAAGGACTGGCGAGCTTTGGTTACGGACGTTAGAGTCACTGCGTCATGCTACTAAGTCAAGAAGCACGCAAAACCACAGGTGCATTTTGAACTTTGATACCAATATCGTAAGCACGTGCAATCTAGCCGACACGCAGATGTGCCTATCGATCACTGCGACGCTCATCAATCAACCGCCTTAATCAGTACGGTTCATTTGCAAGGATGACGACCTCAGTGGCGATGTGGCTGGGGTGCTGGGAGGTCATGAATCTCTATTAGCAAAATGTAAAGTTTATCTCATAAGTAAAATGTTTTGTACTTTGTTTAATTTTGTTTTACCAATAGAACTTCGTTAAAAATTTACTTTTTAAGGTTAAGGGTTCCAATTTCAGTAAATTAATGCTGAAAAATCCCAAACTGAGCTTATATTATGGGTACTAGATGACTGATATACATTATACAATATTATTACATATAGGGATAATACCTATGTTATTATATTTACACAGAAAACAACCAAAAAGCAATAAACAAATTTTGTACATCTTACATAGGTATATTTGTCCCGAGGTTTATAAATTTTTAAACCTTTATAACCCAACCTGTGTCACAAAAAAAATGTTTTATTTTTAATTAATAATAATTAAATAATACAATACAATACACTTTATTGCACACCAAAGAAGAAAAATACACAAAAACAGGAAAATCACACTTAACAGAGTTGCACAATGGGCGGCCTTATCGCTGAGAGCGATCTCTTCCAGACAACCTTGGGATGGACACGAAGCAGTTGTACCTGAAGACGGTGGCGTATTTATAATAAACATAATATATATGTAATTTAAATTAAAATAGTTGTAAATAAAATATAATACTTAAATAAATAATATATATTTAAATATATACATATACATACTACATAAAATAAACATTAAATACATATTTATAATTATAATACTTACATACCTACAAATTTATATAAAAAAAAAAACAAAGTGCAAAAAAGAATCTAAATTATGACTTAGAAAGATAGTGTTGATATACCATATTTTTGAATACAGGAAGAGACTTTGCATGTCTGATACTAGTGGGTAGAGCATTCCATAGCTTTGTCGCACGCACGGAGAAGGAAGAGCTATGAAGTTGGCGGGAGCAGGTTGTCAGTTCGAGGGTGTCGGTGGAACGAAGTGAACGGGAGTGGGTTTCGTGGACGTACTCAAATCGTTCCTTGAGGTAACGCGGAGTGTTAGGGATGAAAAGGATGGTGTATAAAAGGGAAAGAAAGTGTGCATCCCGACGAAGGCGGATTGGCAGCCATTTAAGCTTATTGCGGTACTCGGTGACATGGTCATACTTTCGTAGACCGAAGATGAAGCGTATGCAGAAGTTTTGAAGCCGCTCAAGCTTGTCAAGCTGTATTTGAGTAAGATCGGGATAGCTAGCGTCGGCGTAGTCGAGGATAGGGAGAAGTAGTGACTGGGCGAGCGTAATTTTGGTAGACGTTGGCAGGAAATTACGTAACCGCTTCAGCGAGGCAGCCGATGCAAAAATTTTTCGACTAACTTCGGCCAGTTGAGTATCCCATGATAATGTTCTGTCCATAAAAATGCCCAAATTTTTGACGCTCTTACTTATTTGGATTGTAGTGTTATCGAAAAGGACTTGTGGAAGGTTAAGCCAATCTACTCTTGCAATCATTCTCGAGCTACCAATAATGATGACCTGAGTTTTCGAGGGGTTTACCTTCAAACCATGCGAACTACTCCACTCGAGTATAGTTTTCAGGTCGGAGTTTGTCTGGCCGATAGCTTCATTTAACCGTTCTACAGGAGCCTGTGTATAAATTTGTAAATCATCTGCGTAAAGGTGGTAGGAAGAAGATAGCTTTTTGGAGATAGAATTGATAAAAATAGAAAAAAGAAGAGGAGATAAAACGCCACCCTGGGGTACACCGGCACTCAGTTGACACCATGAAGAAGTTTTGTTGTCAGTAGATACGCGTTGCCGGCGACCGAAAAGATAACTACGAAACCAGTGAACTACAGATGGGGAAAAGTTAAGGGAGCGCAGGATAGCTAATAAAACATCAAAGTCAACATTGTTGAAGGCACTACTGAAGTCTAAAAGGGATAGGACAGTCACAAGGCGATTCCCTATACCATCTCGAAGATCATCGCTGATCTTAACGAGAGCAGTGGTAGTACTGTGGCCTGGACGAAAACCAGACTGAAAAGGATTAAGGAGGTTGTTGGTATTAAGGAAAAGGCTGAGTTGGTGGTGAACAAGACGTTCCAGTACTTTGGACAGGAACGGTAGAATCGATATAGGCCGGAAATCGGAAAAGGAAGAGGGTTTAGGTTTTTTAGGAAGTGGTGTTACTTGTGCTTCTTTCCACGCGCTTGGAAACACTCCGCTGTTTATAGAGAAGTTAAGCAGATATGTGATCACTGGTACAATATCATCGAGGATGGGCATAATCATCTTCTTACTTACACAGTCAGTACCTACCGCATTGGATGAGATGGAAGAAATGCACTTGGTAACTTCACCATCAGTAAATTCACGAAAAGTTAAAGGAGGAAAATCAGGAGTATTGGTATGAGAAAGTGAGTTAAGAGTTTGGGCTTTAATAGCACCATCAAACTTAGAAGAAGCAGAGAAGTGTAGATTAAGAGAATCTAAATCCAAGTCATTCGGTGAATCATTATGTCGCGATTTACCAACTCCTAATGATTTAAGAAACTTCCATACCTTAGCAGGTTCATTATTTTCTACAGATTTATGGATGTATCGGCGTTGTGCATCCCTACACACCTTATTGCAGTGATTACGTGACGATGTATAAAGATCCCAGTTTTCTGCTGTAGGTGAGCGTTTATACCTAGCTTTGGCTGCAAGTTTTTTGTGAAGTTCTGTCCTAATTTCAGTTGAGAGCCATGGTGCAGGATGGTGTTTCATTTTAACCGCCCTCACAGGAGCATGCAGATCATACAAACTGGTTAAGATGCTATTAAATTGTACAATTTTACTGTCCATATCAACTGCATCTATGACCTTAGCCCAGTCTGCCTCACGCGCATCTTTGCGCAAGGATTCTATGACCATCCCACCAAAATTACGCTGCCGGAGGATTTTGGCCTTGGCTTTAGGGGGACGAATTTTGTAGGAAAGGAAAATAAGGTCGTGATACGAAAAGGCATCTGCCGAGCACTGGCCATGTTTAGCAACATGGGATAGGGAAGACACGAATATAAGATCTAAAAGTGAAGGATTGCAGTTAGGAAGGTTGTGAGTAGGATTTAAAGGAAGAATAGACAGGTTATTAGCCTGAACTAGACGTTCGAGCGTAGTTGAACGATAATTTTTCTTCAGCAGACATGTATTAAAATCACCCATGATGATAGTGTGATCATACATGGGAGTGAGGTCGTCGAGGAGCTTTTCAAGGGAAGAGAAAAAGTTGATGCGGAGAGATGGAGAGTAATAGACACCCAGTAGGATTTTACGGTGAGAGAGCAGGATCTGAATGAAAAGATGTTCACCAGCGCTGGATGGAGGTGGTTGTGCAGACATATTTACAATAGTGTAGGGAATATGTGAACGGATGTATATGGCTACACCTCCACCTACAGAGCCAGTGCGGTCGTTGCGGATTAGATCAAAGCCGGGAAGGGAATAAAGGGTTGAAGGTAGGCAAGTTTTTAACCAAGACTCGGAGACAAGGATCGCGTGGACAGTAGTCAGGTTAAATGACGCCAGCATATCGGTGAAATGGGCTGGGATGCTTTGTGCGTTAATGTGAACCACATTAAAGTTTTTAGAGACACCGGAAAAAGTAGACTCCAAGGTGTTAGAAAGTGTTGGAATGCTCATAAAACTGTCGTTACCACTTGTGTCGGATCTGTCAGAAGAGGAACACGACAAAAAGTCGTCATCATCACTTGTATTCATAGTTTAAGTATATGGGTATTTACCTACTATAATATAATAATAATAAATATAAATAAATAATATAGTTTAACCTAATACCTACGTAAGTATGTTAAACTTACAACCTAAATTACGCGTTTGTGCGCTACATGCTTGTGTCCACCTGCCAGTTAACAAACGAAGTAAATTTACAAACAACATTATAAAAGAAAATCATTACAAGAGATACCTAGGCACTAAGAAATTAAAATACTAAAAGTACAGACAAACCAAACACAAAAAATCACACAACATCACACTCGTTTGTGGTGGCAACACCATTAATTAAATTAAGCTACAGTAACTGTATAGAAGAAACTGTTTCTTTTATGCAATGGACGAGCGAAATCAACCTTCATCTTTTTTATGTCAAGAATGTCACTAATTGTTAATGTCATGCATGTCAAACTGTCACACGGGGTACAAAAATAGATTGAATGACTTACGAAAGAACAATGGCAGGTCTCCATACTAAGAATTGTCTGGGATCAAATTGAAGCGTCCCGTAATGAAAAAAATGTTAAAAGATTTGGCGTTAGCTCGAGAATCTATAAATGAGACTATTTTCTTTGGGGAAAGCCGGAAAAAAAAGATTTCAGTGTTTTAATTTTTTGGTTATGAATGAACGTCAAACAATATTTGTCTATAAAACATCGCAGATTGAAATCAAATCATAAAGAAATGGATAATGTGGTTTGGTCTTGGGTTTGGTCTTATCAATTAGACCACGCCACCTTATATATTCGAAATGAGAAATGTTAAACAAAATGAGCAAAACAAATTCTAAACTTCTTGTTTACGAAAGCTGGGCATGTATTAAAAAAATGTACCTACTTGCCCCGTAAACACAAAGAAACTGAGGGTTTTAATAAATAATGTTGGACAATCCACACAGCATCATCTAGCCCGAAGCTAAGCAAAGGTTGTGTTATGTTATGAGTTCCTACTAGATAACTTATATAGGTACCTACTTAAAACAATATATATAGGTATACCTACATTAATAGATATTTTTTTATTTTACATAGAAAATGCCCAGAACACCCAAAACAACAATATCGGAGTCCTAAGGGCACGCACTAGCCAGACACAGGGCAGTATCAATCAGTCCATAAACAGTCCAGTTCGGGTGTTACATACGTCGCCTGTGGCTTCCGTAATTCGGGTAAAAATAAATAGAAAACCAAAATATAAACACAAAACACAGCAGAGATGAAAAACGCCGAAGTCTCGGAAGGATTCTGTCAAAGAGAATAAAACCACTACGTTCTAGATTCTATGGCGTCTTGACAGACAACCGCTGACAACATGACACTAGAGTGCGCGCAAGATAACTCTGCGCGCGACTGATGGCGTATTTAATGTTGCCAACCAAACAATTTTTTGTTTTCCTTATTTTAATCAAAAATAAACTAACGATATAATAGATACTCATAATTGAAGTATTTTGGCTATGTTTAATTCATGTTCCTACTAATTTCTTTCCGATGGCAAAAAAAATAATATTATCAAAATGTTTTTGTTTATTAAAATTATTTTTTATTTTATAATAGGTATTAGATAAAATGAAAAGTCCATGGGAACCTTGAAAGTCTTTTATTGAATACCTAGTTGTATCGGTAAATTTTGAATATGAATGGTCCTGCAGAGGGTTTATGCCTTCCATTTGAACATCTTCATCCGAATCAATTGAATATTCATCAGAAGACTCTGAGGATGTGTCACCTGTAATATTGATTATAAACCTTTCCATTTCCACATCCATTAGCCTGTCTGATTCGAAATATTTGTCTTCTATTTTTTCAACATGAATGCAAACATTCAGCCATTCTTCTGCCGTCACAGTTCTAAACGCCGCCTCAGTAATTGCAGATATTTCGCTAGGAGCTTGAGCAACATTTTTCTCAGCAATGCGCCTCTTCACAATTGCCCAAATCTTTTCAATCGGATTTAAATCACAGTGGTAAGGCGGTAAACGCAAAACCTCATGTCCATATTCATTTAACATCTGTTCTATTTCATACTGAGGGTCTCCTTTGTGTCTTTTGACTAAAACGTATAATTGCGCTTTTGTCCAACAATCGTCGAATTCAATACCATTTTTCGTAAGCCACTCTTGGAGCTCTGCTTTTCTATTACCAATTGTAGGCGCTTTATTTATCTGTGTGCAGTGGTATGAAGCATTATCCATCACTACAATGCTATTTGATGGTAGATTAGGCACAATTTTTTCTTTCATCCACCGCATGAAGTTTCCAGAATTCATATCATCATGATAGTCACTCGACTTGGTTTTGGACTTGAATAGTAGCAGTCCGTTTTCAACAAACCCAGTTTTACCTCCAGCATGGGCTATAATCCATCTTGCACCGACGCTATCAGAAGCAAGAATACCCGGCTCTTCCTCCGATTGCCAACATTTTTGGAGGTGGTATGAAGCATGTATATATGTTTCGTCAAGATAAATTACGGGTCGATTTTCCTCCCGACGATTCTTGCGCAGCCTCTGGATATACCTTGCTCTCCAAGCAGCAATATCGCTGCGTTCCATTAATACTTTTCTTTTAGACTGGCACTTTTTGTATTTGTAGCCCATAGTTTTTAGAATAGTCCTCAAAGATGTTCTGCCATATTTAAAATCAATATCTGCTTTCAATGCCAACCAAAGTTTATTTATGGTAGGAATCTCCTTCTTCACGACGTAAAACGATTGAATTGTATGCCTTATAGCGCACTTATCAAAATCGTCTAATTCGTCAATTTTTTTCTTCTTGTTCCTGGTTTTCCCCGGAGTCACAATTTTTGACGATGAAGCTGATGCTACATTACCCTCTTGAGTAATTTGGGTGACGGTACGTTCGGAAACACCTAAAACAATTGAAATGAAATCGTATTTATTTGCATAAATATAGGTTAACAATGATGGTCTAAGAATAAAGTATCACTATATTTGACTTGGTAGTCGTGCAAATATTTATAATTATAAAATAACAACAATGCTTAATACTCATACAATAATTAAGTACATGATAATTAATATTGATTGACACGACGAAAACTATAAACGAATAACGAATCTAGAAAATGCGGGGAGTTTTATTGTTATGGCAGGCAACCCTAAAATTACCTGTCAAATACGCAACGCGGGCTCTAACTTTGGAAAACGGTACTGTAGGCCCGTTATTGTCTCGTTCTTCTTCACAAGCACATTTGACCTTCAGGATAATATCCCTGCCAGCACTTTTAATCACTTTCGGCATAGCGATGGCGATTATTTACTTTGAAAACGAATGAAAACACGGAACACAACACCCACTCTTGACACCTCACACAAACGTCAAGATGGCGGCATACGATTAGTTCCGATTTCGGCCGCGCGCAGAGTTATCTTGCGCGCACTCTATCAAAGACAAATCAAAGACAAATGATACATTGCATTCAATAATTGTACCCGCACCACTAATAAAATGGTAACATTTCGAATGTACCTAATTCGAATATCATTTGATAAGCTTTTAAATATCATAAAATAACTCCGGCCTTTACGAGAAGGAGTGAATAATTGAAAAATCGTATAAAATTTATTAAATTTGATTCATATACATCAGATCCATGGACGCAAAAAAAAGTCCAGACCAAATTCTGCCATTGTTCTTTAACAAATTCTCAATTTCTCACAGATTTTTAGATTACGGGTCGGTGTACATTTTGGGATGTAATATCAAAACGAAATTGCATATAACGTCTATCTACCTCCATTGTGTTTAGGAAAACAGTGTGCACAGGAAAATTAATAAAGCAACTGGTCGGATCACCGCAAGATTCGACGAGATGATGTTTAGGACGCTATTTACTACCTATTTATTTGACGAATACTACTTTTTGGAAGCAGCTGCTCGACGGTTCTTCGAAGGGGCTGCAATAGGCGCCGGTGCAGGCACTGATCTTATAAGCACAGGGATCGATGATAACTCCGATATGCTGGATACCCTATGCCGCGATCCATCAGCGCCGACCACGAACACGAAGCCCTGTCTCGTCCAACATTTGGTTACGCCAAAGCGTTTACGTGCCTCCATAAAAGTATCGTGACGCGCCTTAGTAAGAAACTCAGATAGAGTTATACCAGTGTCCTTAAGCGATGTCTTGGATGCCCACAGCTTGTCGCGTAGGGACACTTCCCGTAACTTGCAAAGTATGGGACGAGGTCTGTCGGTGGTGGAGCGCCCCATACGATGGCAGCGACTGATGTCTGACTTTTCAACATCTGCGACCTTAAGTTTGTTGATAAAAGTTCTTACCGCTACATCCTCAACAACCTCTTGGCTGACTTCAGGTACTCCATGGATCAGGAGTATTTTACGTCTGCCACGCATCTCAAGCCTATCAATCTCACCAGCTAGTATCAATACTTGATTCTGGAGTGCATTTAGTGACTTAGCGATGAAGGACTTGAAAAGTGCAAACTCTTTAGCAAGGCCTGCCACGTCACCAATTGGCGACTTTGACTTCTGCAGCTTCTCTTCAAACTCAGCCATAGTTTCTGTGAATATGGTGCTCAGCTGTGACATTGAGCTCTGGATTGCTTGTGGGTCCATGTTGTCAATTTTAGGTTAGTGATGTGCGGTAGTCTGTTTTTATGTATTGTTGGAAAATTGTTTGTTTGATTTGTGGGAAAACACTGGATGGCAGGTAGGGTACACAAGTGGTTAATTTAGTACATAAATTATGTAGATATTCAGCCTGTAGCTATTTTAAATAAAATTTTGAAATATATAGTCTAAACAGTTAGTGTTTACGTTTTCGCGCCTACCGCCGAAAAAAGTAGAAAATAATAATAATTTTCATTGTATTTAATTCATTTTATTGTATTTTTATTGTATTTTTATTGTATTTTTATTTTATTATTGTGTATTTTAAATGTAATTTTTGTATGAGTCATGGTACTAAAAATAAACAATTTTTATTTTATTTATTTTTATTTAATAATATGATTTTACGTTATGTTGTGTGTAGTCGAATGACTGTCGTCGTCCGTACGGTAAAAAGTCCGTATGAAGTCTTGCTCTCCCCATAATGGCAGGCGTTAAAAACTGGAAGCTGCTAAAATAAAGTTCTTATGGACTACTTTCAAAGAATAGTACAAACAACATATAAAAATGTATTAAATATAAAGGAAAGTACGATATTTACAATTTAAAATACAACGTTATAACAGTGTTGCCAGTGTTAACATTACTTTGGAAACAGTAAAGCCCTTTACTGACCGTAACAAACAATATAAAATAAATATGTATTGTTATTGTTACCTCGTATTGTTATACAATCTTGACGATGGACAGTTTCATTATGAGGTGTATATTCCCAAGGCATCTTCTGTTCCAAGATTTCTTTTATTTAGTTCTATGTCTTTATTGCATGTGGCGTTTTTCAGAAAAACTTTAATTTTACTCTAAATTATGTGATTTAAAAGCTAGATTCGCAATTTTTCAAGTTCCAGATCTGTATTCGTAACAATAATTAGGTATGGAAAAAATTGTGGGCGTTATATAAATTTGTTAAAAAAAAATGTTTAGAATAAAAATTGTTTGCATTGCTTGGGGACATCAGTTTGTCTCAGGGTAAAGGTGTTGGGTGTAACGGTTTGATAAACTATCGCAGATCAGTCACTCACGACCACTCGACGAATTCTAACACACCCGCTAGCTGTGTGTGTGCTAGTAACTTCTTAAGCACCCACCGCGTGAGAATCGCACAAAAATATCTAATCAGAACCTCCAAACGCCATTATCTTATATACTTAATTATTTAGATGGCATTATTGATCATTTGATTTATTTTTTTATTGTCCATAATCCCCACGCTGGGCATGCGGGTTGGGGATCGCAGTATGGTGGAGTTGTTCTGCAGAAGGCGCTGCTGCCCACGCCCCGGTGTGTTTCCCTTAGTCGCCTCATACGACAAAAGAGTTGGGGTGGTGAAATTCTATGCCGGCACCACACGGCAATACCTGGAGAAATACTTACACATCTTTAATCCCACGCTCTTTCAGAACACAGTTCGCCTTCGACGATTTACAAAACCAACAGTTTATTAACTTAATAAGAAGTTACACTTCGACAACTTTCTAATTGATCTATCTGACGAAGATTTATGTAATCCTTATCTACAAAGCTTCCGCGGGGACCAGCCAATCTGACAGAGCATTTGTCTTGTGACCACGGACAATCTTGCCCAGTCGATATGGACATTGGCACGGTACAGCGTGATACAGAAAACGTACGTTGGATAATTTTGCTAAGTTTATTATTTTGTTTCTTTTCATACATTTACCCATACGCATATACATATGCTTTTTTTCGTACATGCTACCAAACTATGGCTATGGAATACCTTACCTACACCAATAAAACGATGCCGTTTAGCCCTTAGGTAAACTCCATCACTACGATATATAAAATTCATCTTGAATATATAGTACATTTACAGCGGTTGGAACCGTCTGGCGCAGCGCATCAGCATAGCCAGTATGTAATTTTTGATATTTTGTTAAATATCTATAATCTTCGACATACTTAAATATCATTTAATTGCAATTTAATTACGTACCTATACGACAAAAATATTAGACATTTCCTACTGTTTGTTAGTCCATCGTGTCAAGGTCGAATATTCGACTGTCATTAGATAACAGAATTCGTAGACAATACTCTGTCTTTTGAGGTTTGCGGATTATGAATTGATCGACACTTTCTTTTGGCTCACCTCTGGGCAGGAAAACTGGCAGAGAATCGATGTAATGTACTCAAGAACTGACTTTATTCAGAATGAAAATTACAGATGATAATAAAAAAATTATAAATTTTATCTACAATTGAAATCGTTGAGCTAACTGCAAACAGTTGCCAACAATCTAGAGGTAGCTCAACTGATCCATATCTATATTAATTGGAAACGTCGCCAAGGCTGCATTGCCCCGCTGTATAGCAATGCTGATACGCTGCACCGGATCTTCACCAGCATAATAATGCAGGTTAGGTACGCGTAAAATATCCGAATACCTAGAGAGTCTCGGTACCACCTGGGTCTAGAGTCTTGACTCCTATACAATAATGAATAAGTTTATCTTCATATGTTACAAACGCACACTGAAAAATGTCTCTTACTTCTTATCTTTATCGTAACAAAATACTGTTTTTAGCACCATTGCATTATCATAACAAGTGAGTTTACAAACCAGGAAATTTAAAGAATAAGCCGCCCTTAGTAACATATACAATCTTACTTGTTATGTGATACTGTGCCTATTTGTTTGTATTGTTTAATTGATAACTTTCTATGTTAATAAAAGCCCTTGTCCAGTCTAGTTCTTGATGTGTACCTACTTTAAAGATTTTGTCTGAAATTTTACTTGTAAAAAATTAAACTGACCTCTTTTTGAAAGGGGTGACACCATTATCAACAAAGAAAATTACAATAATAGAACTAGAACTTACATTCAAACAATTGATCTCACTGCAGACCCTTCTACAATCTACAGGAAGCTCAAATAATCCATACAAACCAACAGTCTGAAGCGTCCACAATACGCTGCGCCACATACTGACCATATACTTTTTAAAAGTGTTTTAAATGCGATAAAAATATACAAGCCTGTTTACTGGCTACTTTCTCTAGAAGGTTGCAACAATACTGCACACTATTTCTATTACAATAAAGTCTTGAAAATGGTAACAATTTCTGAAGACAACTTTATCGTTTGCCGATAAAAATGAGCAGAGTATGTATGTACCTACAGGATGTTTGTGAAATTTTCTAGTTTCTTCATTTAGGTACAATATATTATATGACTTGTACGACGCAGGAGGTTGCGGGTTTGATTCCCGCCTCAATATTAAAGTTTGTACCGACAACACATTGAGTGGAGACCGCGACTCGGTAAACTTAGTGTAGGAGGCCCTCCTGTCAGGTGGGATGATGATCTGCGAAATACTGCTGGCAGGTGCAGGATGCGACAAGCTGAAGACAGGGCGCTATGGCGCTCATTAGGGGAGGCCTATGTCCAGCAGTGGACTAAAATAGGCTGATGATGATGATGACGACAACACAAGTTATATCATACATAATGTTCAAGAAAATAATGGACATGTATAAAGGCAAGCTTAACCCTAAAAGAGTTTTTACGGTATTTTTTTTAAATATATCTTTGTTGATGTATTGTACGTCAGTATGGTCACAGATGTAGAGTGATAGATAGATAGATTAGGTAGTCATCTCGTGACCACGACAAAGTGCAAACATGTTGTCGTCGAGATAAAAAAACAAAAACGCGATAAATACCCGTTAATTACTAATCATTATGTGTTCAGATCGCGTAAGTTTAAAAACATTCTTTACATTTTTTTATTATTACTTCCTATATCATCCTCGCCGTTTGACAGTTCAAGTTGCAACATCATCGCTCTGGAAAAAAACGCAAAATAAATAGAAAAAGTGCATTTTCGAAGCTGAATTGGTTATAATACCGTTTATGGACCTCCGGAGCACCTGTGAGTTATTGAAATACGCTGTATTCTCGCATAACCTGAGCATAAACACCAAAAAACTTTCGTCAAAACGATTTACTTGCCCCCAAGCTTTTTTCGAAGCAAACACAAACAAGCGTATCAAACAAAGCAAACACAAACAAGCGTATCAAACAAAGCAAGCACACCGCTCAAGTCAGGCAACGCCGCTGACGTTTGACATACATCGTGACATCTGACAGCTTATTACCTGACGGAAGTGCCAGTATCCAGTTTTAGAGTTGCCAACTAATAATCTTTTCGCCACTTCTCGGGAAAATAATTGGTAAAAGATGATTTGCGCCGGATGTCAACTCGATTTCAAGGACAGTAACTGTTTGACATGCAATGCATGTAAATCCATTTTCTGCTGTGATTGCTTGAACATAGACAAGGACTGCATCCCGAATCTTACCAAAGATAGATTAGCTGCGCTGAAATGCCCGTCATGTGCCAATATCACCCGGCGAAACAATAAGGACAATACACCCATACAAGGAAACAGGAACAAGAAGTCCACAGTTGCCAATGCTGGAATGTCATCTGCGACCGTACCCACTGCGCACACAGAGCCACACATCCTCAGCTCAGAGTCACAAACCCTCACTCTGGACAGCATAAGCAGACTTCTTGACCAAAAGTTAGCCCCAACGTCATCATTTGTAGTCAATATGCGGGAGGCTCTCAAGGATGACATTAAGAGCCTGGTGATGAACGAGTTCAACACGGAAATGAAAAGAATTGAGGTTGAATTTACAAACACTACTGATTTTCTCACACAAGAACTGGCAGACGTCAAGGACATGGTAACGACACGGGACAACCGAATCGATGAGCTGGTAACGGACAACACTCGGTTACGAAGTGAGATGACGCACCTGCATGCCAGACTATCTGCTGTAGAAAAGATCTCCAGAGATCACAATATTGAGATCCAGGGTGTCCCAGAAACTCGGTCTGAGAACCTCTTGGACATCCTCAAAAACATGCTAGAAGTCATCTCTACCCCCATAACAGACAGTGACATCAGGAGCTTCCGCAGGGTCGCAAAGGTTGACCCCAAATCTGAAAGACCGAGAAACATAGTAGTAACTCTCGCATCCCCGCGTCTACGAGATCAGGTGCTGTCTGCTGCGTATCGCTTCAACAAATCGCATCCTAAGGATATGATAAACACCAGGCATCTGGGAGTCAGCGGCGAGTCGAGAAGAATCTACGTCGTTGAACATATCTCACCGGAAACGAAGCAAATCCATGCGGCTGCTAGGAAGTTTGCCCGCGACAACAGCTACAGATTTGTGTGGGTAAAATATGGCTCAGTCTTTATCCGCGAGAACGAGAGCTCCAAGGCCGTGCGTGTCAGGAGCGTGGAGTCCCTTCTGGACTTACCGCGCAAACCTTAATTTTTTTTTCTACTTAAGTCATTACTTGGTTTTCATTTAGCGCCTCAATATGCTTAAGGTCTTCTACCAGAATGTCAATCGCATAAGGTCCAAGACAAATGACTTGTTTGTTAATTCCCTGTCTAATGACTATGACATTATCTGCCTCACAGAGACCAACCTTAACGACAGCGTGTTTGATGGAGAACTTTTTGATACACGCTACTCAGTTTATCGAAGAGATAGACAAAGTTCTAAATCCCTTAAACTCAATGGTGGTGGTGTTTTGATTGCTACCAAGAAAAATCTCACTACAATCCGTCAAACACGCTGGGAAAGTGACGCCGAAGACTTATGGATAACTATCATGGCTACTGATAAAAGTAAGCCAAACGTCCACATTTGTTTATGCTATCTACCTCCTGATATTTCTTTAGGCTTACTGGAGGATTATTATTACAACTTACAAAAGATTATTTGTAATGCTCAGTTAGACGAAAGGTTCTTAATTATAGGTGATTTTAACACGCCGAAAGTTGTATGGACACTTCCTGGTAGTAACTCTGGTCGTTTGATACCAAACACCCCGACAGATAACAAAAGTAAGTTACTACTAGAAACGATATCTATCTGTAACTTGTCTCAATATAACGGAATTTTTAACAATAATAACCGGTTTCTAGATCTCGTTTTATCAAACATGGTCAATCTAGATGTGTCTGATGTCCAACCCTTGTGTCCGTTAGATCACAATCATCACCCTGCATTATTGATAAACTTCTCAGTTAACTTACCTGAACCACTTAAACCTCGCAAAGCAAGGACCATCAATTTTAACAAAGCTAATCTTGAAACAATAAAGAAAGATTTAAACGCAGTTAATTGGTCGGAAGTTCTAGCTCACCCTGATGTTGATATCTCCTTGGAAACTTTTTACGATGTCTTAAACAAAATCATTAAAGAAAATACCCCAATGGTCATAAAAAGCTCTAATAAACAACCAACTTGGTATAGCAAGAGTCTAATAAGGTGCCTCAATGAACAGTCTAAATTTCACAAACGCTTTAAAAAGTACAATAACCCAAGAGATTATGATACCTACTCACTTCTCCGTGCACGTAGCAAACGAATCATTAAAAACTGTTATGAACGGTATAGGGCGTCAATAGAAGATTCTTTGTCTGGAAACATCAAAGCCTTTTGGAACTTTGTCAAAACTAAAAAAGGTATTCCTTCCGTGCCTCAAGTTATGTTTCACAACGGTAATACGGCCCAGAGTAGCGTTGAAGTGTGCCAATTGTTTGCTGATTTCTTTGCATCGGTATACGAAGATGTTGATGTTAGGCCCACCTTCCACCAAGGTCTGCACGCTGACATGTCGATGTTGTCGGTTGTCAGTACTACACGAGATGAAGTTTTGTCTAAAATAAAGAAGCTATCCCACAATAAAGGCGCTGGTCCCGATGGGATACCTCCGTCTTTTGTCAAATCTTGTGGGGTGGAACTTTGTACACCCCTTACAGTTATATTCAATAAGTCCCTGTGCGCGGGAGTATTTCCTACAGAATGGAAACGAGCTTTCATTACCCCTATTTTCAAATCAGGAAACAAGTCACAGTGTGATAACTATAGACCGATAAGTATTCTATCTTGTTTTGGTAAATTATTTGAATCCATAGTATATGATAACATTTACTCCCATTTTAAACACTTGATCTCTTCAAGTCAGCATGGATTCGTCAGAGGCAGATCTACAGTCAGTAACTTACTAGTTTACAAAAGCTATTTGTGCCAGGCTTTTGCATCTGCGGGCCAGGTAGATTCGGTTTACACAGACTTCCGCAAGGCTTTCGATAAAGTAAATCATAAAATCTTATGTGCAAAGCTTTCCCATTACGGTATCCACGGTAGTCTCTTGCGTTGGATTACGTCTTATTTGAGTAACAGAAGCCAGTTGGTTACAATTAAAGGCTACACATCAGCTCCAGTGCGCATCCCCTCGGGCGTTCCGCAAGGTTCACACTTAGGACCGCTTTTATTCATAATTTTTGTCAATGATCTGGCGGAGCAATTACAATGTCCATCTTTACTTTATGCTGATGATTTAAAGGTTTTTAAAAAAATCGAGTCTTTAGACGACTGCTTGGCGGTGCAGAAAGATCTCAATATTATAGCCGATTGGTGCTCTGTTAATTGCATGTACCTCAATATTGAAAAATGTTTTGTAACCTCATTCTCTGCGAAAAAACAGAAAACGCGATTTGATTACTCAATATCAGGGAGTACTCTGTCTCGTTCCTCCATTGCAAAAGACTTGGGAATAATCTTTGATGATAAGTTGACTTTTAGAGATCACTATGATTACATAACTAATAGAGGCTACCGTCTTCTTGGATTTATAACCCGTATAACAAAAGGATTTAAGAAACCTAATAGCGTCTTACATTTATACCAGAGTCTTATCCGACCGATCTTGGAATTCGCCAGTGTTATTTGGTCACCATACTATCAAATTCATGACAATACAATTGAAAGCATACAAAAGAAATGCCTAAGACTACTAGCTTTCCGACACAACATGGGGCGTACACATAAGGACTATAATGATAAATTAAAAGCTTTCAAAATAACCTCTCTAAATAATCGCAGAAAACGCATAGATCTCATATACCTTCATAAAATTCTACATTCTTCCATAGACTGTTCTAGTCTATTAAACTCTATTGACATAAATACTTACTATAGGTGTCGGAATCCGAATACGTTCTCGTTAAGGGTCTACAAAAACAATACATCGTTTTATAACCCAATTACTAGGATGTGTCGTCAATACAACGAGTTGGTAGCTAATCATAATGATTTAGACATATTTAACGCCAACCTTAATAAATTTCGCAAAATAATTTCGACTATACTGAGCAATAGCCTATAAAATAAGCATGTAAATTTCTATTATACTATATTTAAAATACACGGTAATATATATATATATATATATATATATTGATAATTAAGTATTTGTAGTGAAAATGTTTTACCTATGTTTGCAACACTTTTCTTGTCATGTTTACATCTAGGTCTACAATCTGGCTCAATACTGTAACTTATTTTTAAATGTGCATAATATGATTGTAAACTGCTTTGTAATCTTATCACAATAAATAAATAAATAAATATCAGTAATCTTGTAACACTAGCATTACATAGCTTGGGGCTAATGGTGCTGTGTGAGTTGTCTAACATGATTTAGGTCTATTAAACGTTCTGAAATTTCTAATATCACGTTTTTCAAGAAAGCCATCTATTTTCAAGTTTAATACTTGTTTTTTGGGATCATCACGTCTACGTCTTGCGAATCTAGGTTAAACAAGTGGCAAGGGGGCGCGTTGACGAAATTGACAAAGTTTCGAGAATCACTTCAATGTTTCCTGCATTAGGTCAGAGAGGAGGCCATCTGTCGACGTTTTATGTATAGATCGTACTCCTAGTTGATGAGTAGACTTTCATACAAATAATAATTAAACCATGTTAAAGCATGCAGAGAGACCTCTGTGGCGCGATGGGCGAAGGTCCGCCTGCGACGCAGGAGGTTGCGGGTGTGATACCCGCTTCGTTACAAATATTTGTACGATCTGCAGATATTTGTTTAGAGTGTTTTGGTTGTTTTCTATGTATAGTAAAAATATCTATATATTATGTATATCAGTCATCTAGTAACCATAACACTAGCTCTGCTTAGCTTGGGGCTTTATTTTATTTACAACCATGCTAAAGATTGCAGAGTATGATTTCAATCTGAAATTTCTGTTATATTCTCTAATCAAGATACCTACAGCTTTTAGTTATTATATATGTATAATATAATTAATATACAACAATCTAGGCATAAAGATTTTAGAGCATCTGTAATGTTATGGTCTTGTGTAAATAAAATAGATTCCTGTTAAGTATAAAGGAAATAAACCACTTTGGTGTTTGATGTTAATATGAGATATATAATAAAAATATATTAATTATTATTATAAAAAAATATTTTAGTAACATCCTGTATATTCCGTAGATCGGTGTGCAATGTAAGTGCATCCAAA
Organism: Eupithecia pulchellata; assembly: GCA_963931895.1. Taxonomy (NCBI): domain Eukaryota; kingdom Metazoa; phylum Arthropoda; class Insecta; order Lepidoptera; family Geometridae; genus Eupithecia; species Eupithecia pulchellata. The sequence goes on along the minus strand of OZ007526.1, from coordinate 12,363,606 downwards.
GTTGGTATTCTTGGAAGTTGAACTGCAATAAATACTTACCTATTACATTAACTGTTAACGGTTTTGTAATTTACGAGAATTCAGCTGAATGTTGTTTGTTTGCTTTAGAATAGATAGAGTAAGTTGCAAAGAAGAAGAAAAGAAGCAAAGAAAAGAAGCTGTTATCTTGTTACACTATTGTGTTCTTTTTAAAATCAAAATCATAGTGCTTTATTTCCTTTTCCCACTAGTGGAAGAAGTAAAAAAGAAACCACTAGTACAATTATATCTAACTTAATGTATCTAGGTACTCGTACGTGTCCTATCTAAATCTAATTTTAATGTGATTTAGATTCAGGTCAATATGTACTTGTCTAGGTATAGCTAAAGCTAAGCACAACATTCAGTTTATTACATGCTATTGTCGGTGTGGAATGAAACGACATCTAGCCACGCATTAAAATCATCGCGCATCATCTATTGAGAGACTTTCTTAATAAGATTTTGTTTTAGGTATTGTTTTAATTACGAATAGGGACTGGTTGGACTCTGCTTTCAAATGGCATTGCCCGCAAATTTTTTGTTTCGCCTACTTTAACATAAACAGTGTGGTTAACATAATTATAGTAATTTATGACGGGATATTTAAATTATATTTATTACTAGCTGTACGCGCGACTTCGTCCGCGATTGCCATACATTTGTTATAGTTACAGTTTCTACTATTAAATAAAAAACAAAACGCGCGACTTCGTCCGCGATTGCCATACATTTGTTATAGTTACAGTTTCTACTATTAAATAAAAAACAAAACTTCAATGTGCTGTAGGTATTTGCCTTGCTACACTTTATATTTAGGTAAATAAAACATTTTTATAAAAGCCCTGTATGGATAGGATATGATTAAAAATCTAAATCAAATATTGATCTACGCGGGACAGTACCTATACTGTGCCGCAGTTATCTTCATCAACATTTTGTACACGACTTATAATGGAAGAAATGTAAAAACAATTTAATGTTTCTAAATGCTGTTATAATTTGAAATATAACTTAGTAAAAATATACATACTCGTAATTTTTAGGTGATACTTGATTTGTTCGGAAATTACGTTTGATTTTTAAATATTTAGGCAAAGTAGTAATAAACAAATAAAAAAACTAGTAATTTTAAATAAAGATTTACAAAACATTTAATAATTCAAACCAACTTTCATGACCGGGTGGACAGTATAGATTAGAATTAGAATTGGACACGTCAGATGAGTAGCTCGCAGATACGCACCGCGTGACTTCACTGCAGCCGCGCCGCCGCCGTCTCCTCTCCTGTCTTGCTGGGGAGTGAAAGATGTTTTAAAAATGTATTTTTTATAGAAAGTCTGCTCTAAGCTTTCCGTGCTTGACTTGACTTTTTTAAGCCTCCATGAGCCCTCTTAACTTAAACTTTCATAGCCGCAGATGTTTTCCTCCTGCCACCGTGTAACGGGGCAGTTAGCGATGCAGGGCAGTAAATGCGTTATGGAAAAAAATATTTACATGCTCTTATTTACGGTTTTGGTTTCGAGACATTCGACTGGGGCCCCTTTTTTACTGAACTAATCACTTCATCATGCATCTGGTATCGTCACAGAATCACACGACAGGTTTGAGTATTCTGCCAGCAGCGGAAAACTATAGATAAAGATGGAGAGCTGAGTCTCAAAAGTCGGTGAGGCGCGGTGCGAGCAACGCACGCAATATCATAAGTATTTTTGATCTAAAGGTTCTACTTGAAAATAGATCATAGATTAAGAACTTACTTGTAGAACACCCAAAATCAAAATCAAAGTGTATATTTCCTTTAGACCTTACAGGACTTTTGGACACGTCACCCAGTGTCAGTGTCCATAAATATTATTCATTTACTGCAAAAAATAAAAACATGATTGGTTTAATTTCTCTCTCGTAGTGCCGTTCAAATGGAGACAGGACAGAATGAGGTTTCCTTGTGTGAACTTCGCCTGAAAAATTAATAGGTAGTAATAGGTTCTACCTATTAGGTACCTATTAGGCGAAGTAGGGAGCAAATTTAAAGCAAATAAATACATCATAGAGTGGTATGTACTTAAAGGGTACTTACCTATAGGATATTATGTACAACACATATTCAACCATTATGACCTTCCGTAACGTTCTTGGGAGGATATTATACAATTTATAATTAAACAATGGAAGGATTTCTGCCTCTGTCTTTATTATCTTGACTTGACTTGACTTCTTCGATATGGCAATATGTGTCTGGTTTGCAAATTATTATCTTAATTATTATCTTGACTTGACTTCTTCGCTATGTCAATATGTGTCTGGTATTATTATCTATATTATCTTCATTGATCACAAAACAGAAAATAGATTGTCACTTTGACTCGTTGTCGTGGTGAAAAAGGCAAAATGTCATGCCATCGAGAAAAAAATCTTGTCTATTAACTCTTTAGACTACTTAGTCGAAGCGCAAGAGTGAACATCAGGCTTTAGTCTAGCCGGACCTTCGGTAAAAATAAAACCTAAATAAAACATAAAACACAATAATATGTATGATTAAATGTATCCTATGTCCTTACTCGTAGTATGAACTCAAATCGTGTCAAGTTTCATTCGAATACGTTCAGCGGTTTCGGTGTGATGCGCGGTCAAGGAACTTTACTTTCATTCCTCTCCCACGGGAACCTTACGGCAGTTTCGGAATAAAATATATTAAATATCCTTCCCTGTAGTATGGACTCAGATTGTGCCAAGTTTCAATCGAATGCATTCAGTAGTTTCGACATGATGGTTAGGTTATGGAATTTTGCTTTCATCCCCTCTCCCAGGGGAACCTTACTGAATTTCAGGATAAAATGTATCCTATGTTCTTCCTCGTAGTATGACCTCAAATCACGCCAAGTTTGATTCGAATGCATCTAGCAGTTTCGGCGTAATGCGAGGTTAAAGAATTTGGCTTCCATCCCCTCTCCCAGGGGAACCTTACGGAATTCCAGGATAAAAAGTATCCTATGTCCTTCCTCGTAGTATGAACTCAAATCGCACCAAGTTTCATTCGAATACATCCAGCAGTTTCGGCGTGATGCGCGTTTAAGAAACAGACAGACAGACAGACAGACAGACAGACAGACATGAATGAAAAAAAATACAGTTTTGGCTTCAGTATCGATAATAGACTGCTCTCCAATAAAAATTTTCAAAATATCTTCAATGTACAGAATTCGACCTGTTACAGTTTTATTATAAGTATAGATTTGGCTTCTGAGTTTTCCAATATTTCGGCGTCATCACGTTGATGATGATTTCAGTTATGCCAAAGTATTAGAAGACTCAAACCTCGAATCATGTTAAATATCTCAAACATGCCTTAATACCATACTCACTTAGAATTACAATATTGCCAATTACGAGTAGTTCAAAAAGACGTATTAGCCCCATAGGCGCATTTAGCCTGGTTGACCTTAAATGTCCCGAAAATGTCTATAATACCAAACCCTCTTACAATTACAATATTGCCAATAAACTATACAAGATATTGTTTCGATGTTAGCGGTCAAACATAATAAATAACAGGATTTTGATGAATCACATGTCGCTGTAAGTTATGGGCGGGCCGCTACAAATGGAGCAAGCAAGGCAATGCATACGGAATCTCCAGAGTGCCAAGAAACTACTGGATAGGGCACTATCTTTCACCTCATTAGTTTCTATGCATAAATTTTTGAGGGCTTGACCAATAGGAGATTCACTTGGTCAAATTTGCAATATGTTATGAGGGTATAATCGGTTCTGGAAAACCAGATATTTTTTGTAAAATAACTGTTAAGAACTCATTTACTAACAAAGGAAATTACAGTTGTTATTTATCAAAAAAAAACAATTGCAACTGGTATATAGAGTTTTATATTATTTCCTCAAAATCTAAGCCGGCACCAGAAGGCTGAGTGCCCAGAATGCTGGCAGCATTACCACGTTGGATGGCGATGGTAATTCGGTAACCGAAATAAAAGCCTGTTTCCGATCACCTGTGGACCCTTTGACATTCTGATGCTGTGTTTGCCCCAGTTCATTGTTTTTATAGTAAAGAAAGTAGGAAAACACTAGAAAAAATTATACATCAATAACAGAAAACAATAAGATACCTATATTAGCTATTTAGAGACCAAAACTTCAACAAATCATGATTCATAAATAATATGAAAACAATCTCAGAAATTAGTCTTTTCCAGCGATCTAAATCTTTGTCCCCAAAACAAACAGCTATACACTATATCTACGTATTGTAACAGTCTTTAGCTTGCTAAGAGATTCTGACAGTGTAGTCTAAAATACCTCCCTGCCTAGCTTGATAAAGAAGTCAAGATCATAACCAAACCTGCCAACCGTTTTTATGTCGTCCTAAATGAGTTTTGTGCCATGAAAAATAAATCCTTTACTAACAAAGAAAATAACAATTATCTAACTTAATTAGAGCTAGAATTTACAATTGAAACAATTGAGCTAACTGCAGACTGTTGCAAACAAACTACAGGTAGCTCAACTGATCCATATCAATACCAGTTGGAAGTGTTCCTAAGATGCTCGCTGTGGCAATGCTTATGCGCTGCGCCAGATATTGACCAGCTCTCGGGCCACACGTCGCTTCGACCAGATGCTCAGATAATTTTTGGAAAACTCGGAGTGCCTCGGTACCTCACGGACCTTGGGTCTCGACTCCAAGGGGAGCAAATTTGTAGGTTCTGTCGAGACCTGCATATTTGCGCCTCTTGGGCATCATGGCTGAAATCAAGTAACTTGATTTCGTGGTGTGGTCAGCGTACTCCCTTACTGCGGGAGGGTCGTTGGTTCAAGTCCCGCCAAACTCAACACTTTTTTTTTTTTTAAATTACCCCGAGTGCGAGCGCTTACGCACTATGATAACAAAAATCCATATCTAATAAAACACGATAAAAATTACAGAACAAACCAGTAATAAGATCAGTAAGTTTTATGTAGTTTTTGAATAAATATTGTGCATCAAATGAACAGAAATGTTCTGTTTTTTACAACCTTTACTGGTCCATAGCTGAACGCAAGGCCCCGTCTGATTGCTTTCTTGGCTGATTCCTTGGCTTTTCTCATATAAGGGGTCAGGTACATTATATATCCGCTTGCGGGCTCAGGATCAGCAGTTCCCTACAAAGATAAAATTAATTTAAAGCTATCTCACAGAAATGCCGGCTAACGCATAATGAGAAAAGGGGAGGCGGTGGCGGCAGAGATTTCCTAGATTAGTTTTAGCAAATAGAAACTCTCATAAAACGCACACATATAATAAGAACACACACATATGCACTGTGTAATAGAATCTGCATATCGTGAGACTGTCTTCGGGCATTCAGCACAGACTAGCGTGTATGCTGTTGATATACTGCTCGTGGGATTACTAATGGAACTCGAGAGAAACTTCAAGGGCTTCTTAGCTTTGGAGTTTAAAATGTAAAAAATCCGTGAAATACCTATTTCAAAACCTAAACCAACGCAACCATATATCATTTTAAAAATCTGATAGCATCGGCATTTGTCACGATTCGATTGGTGTGAGTAAAATAGAGCATCTTGACCATTTTTGATTGTGACTACGTATGCTTTGCTATTAAGTTGAACTGTGGAACAAAAATGCGCAGATTTTTTTAATGCTGTCTGTTCAGCTGTTCAGAGCATTATGCTGCAAGACTTTTTTGGTTCAATGCTGTGGACACTATAGTTAGCTCATTGTACCTCTAGTTTCTAAATTTTTAAGGTTCGTTTTACTAATCTATTGTGATTGAACCAAATAAAAATATATCTCTCTTGTTTTTAGTACGCCGATACGGCGGCATTATTACAACTGATCGAGTTCCAAAAGTAATTCAAGTGTAATCGTTAAAGTAAATTTAGTGGAGCGTCATTCATGCTTCGCGTTATCTCCGTGCATACAAGTGGCGGAATGTAAATTAACTGCTCGCATTGGAGCAAGTATTGTTCGAGCACTGCTTATTAGATTCCGAGGTTCCTAGGACTCACTTGTTCTATTAGAATGTGAGGTGAATGAGCGTCAGGAAAATGATTTCTTTAGCGGCTTGAATAAAATTCCTGCTAATTATTAGCTGTATGAAATGTATACTAAAGTGTTTCTAGGCCTAAGTGGCAGAGTCAGCGATCTTAAATAAGTCCTATGAACGAACTGTAAGATTATCTGATTCACAAACAATTGACGAATTGAATTACAAAAACCTCTGGGTTTCTAGAACAGTTTAGTTCTTGCTTGTACCCTGCTTTATATGCTCTTCTCGACGACACCCCCAATGTTGACTTGTTCGCTGACAGCTGGGCTAAATTATTATAAGTGTTTTTTATTATAATTGAGGAGCAAGGTTCTGAGCACCATTATAAACATCACGATTAATTTTACTGTGGTGCCTTTTTTAAAATTTGTGCGGTTCGATGGACATAAGCCTTCGCGTCCACGCGTCTACGCGTCTTTGTGATGCCACAAAAAGATGTCCAGAGCCACCTCCATCCACTCCCTGTGATCATGATCCATTGAGTGGATGATCTGATCTCCCAACACTCCGTTTTGCCGATTGTTAACCTTAACCCCTCGATGGTAATCACGCCATGACCATAGTGTTTGATTATGGCGTTGAGTCTTTTTAACAGAGCTTGACTTCTGTGTTACGGTTGAACATCATCTAAGCTACATAACTTTTTTGGCAGAAAATATCTTACCTGGAGTTTTTATTTGTCGTTACTACTGAATTATACGGAAAACCAAAAGTAATAACTTCAATAAAAGACTTCAATTCTTTTAGAACAGCCAAAGTTAAAGTTGCGAATGCACTTAGCGATGTAAAATATTCTCCTACTCTGAATACGAAAATTTTGTAGGCTCCCCATATTTCAGTTGGGGCTATTAGTTATGAGATTAGAGTAGTTTTCAGCAACGGCCATTATTCCCGATTACTAACAGTAACCCAATGAAAAAGAAATTATTCTATGGCAAGACGGGTATTAAATGTAAAATATTCTATTTCATAGGATTTTCTTCGAGATGCCAGTTATACTACATGTATAAGTAGATAGTTATATAAAATAATTACAGCATATCAGCAAGGTTTTTAAATCAAATCGTAGATCAACAGCATCTCGTCTAGGCTGACTCAAACACGCCGAGATAATGAAACTGTATGAGACTGTAAAGCATCATCATCATCATCATCATCACCAGTCTATAATAGTCCACTGCTGGACATAGGCCTCCCCTAATGAGCGCCATAGATGGCATTATCATTTGGGGGTTATTGCCCATAATCCCCACGCTGTATAGCATCCTAACCATTAAATATAAATCAATAAATAATGCTGAAAAATCATGGCATCATCATTTAGCCCAGAGGTAAGCAGAGCTTTTGTTATGAGTAGAAGACAGAAGTCAGAAATGTTCACTGCATCCTACAAATATGGGAGTTTTACTACAATAGCTTGGCAGGGATCGTATGTTGATGTTAAAAATACACAGAAAGCCTATTGTCTATTGTCTGCTAGGTTCCCTTAGTCGACTCTAATGACATCCTAGGGCATGGTAATTGTAAGGATTTGTATGGGCCAATTCTTACGCAGTGGTCGCAACAGCCAAGAATATATCAGGAAAACCATCGAGGCTTAGAGCAAGCGTCACCACACTATTTATAACTATATGGGGTAGAACCGCTTTGCGTACAGAAGCTAGTCTACTTTCATGGCCCCAACAATAAGAGCAAAGACAAAATGTAGGCCAAGCAATACCAAGTCGAAGTTTCCTGGTGGGGAAAGTTTGAAACTTGTACTTGAAACAGATATCTTTCCATCTATGAGCGGTGTATTTACTTCGTGATATGTAAATGTGTAACTTTCAGATTTGAGTTTTCATTCATTCGAATCTTTGAGTCGATTGTGTCTCGATTGTGGATTGAGAAGTTTTGTAGAAATCAGACAGCTCGTGGTAATGTTGTTTTCCAAAGTTTTTATAGGAGTACTTCATCATCATCATTATCATCAAATTTAAAAGATGTCGTAAGAACTATTTGCCAAATGTCAGGCAGTCAAGCTTCTAAGCAAGTTCCTATGCAAAGAGGATCAATTAAGGTGCCTATTATAAATTGCGTGACACGAGCCGTGACGAAACATTTTAGTTTTGTGTTATGTTTTAGTGTTACATGTGTGTATGGATTTTCGTATTACATATAAATTATATTTATAGCTCTTGCAGGGCTCAAGGCAGAACCGTGCGTCGTCGGGGCTCGTCCAAACCTCGTCCGGGTCGATAATGTTCATTAAGTTTTGAATCAGTGCCTCGACCATACTTCACACGGAGAACGGTTCTCGCCTGCAGTCTAACATAATTTATCTTTAGGGCGTTTTGAAGAGCGCACCTTGGTAACATGCATGCCTTAACTATCTCGATATCTTATTTATAAGTGTTAATTTCGATCAATTACAACTAAATAGTCCATCACTTCAAAAATGATTCCACACAATATCGCGTTTAAGAATTTTACAATTTCTAAGTTAGAAAGCGGAAATTACAATTGCAAATAAATTATTACACCGTTTTAGTTTCTTTTTCGTTTTGCTTTTGATAGATTATGTTCATTAAAAAAGGTCCTACAGTAAAAGTTAGTAAAAACATCTGTTAAGTAAAAACAAATCTAACTAACTTTCTAACCGAAATCCAAGTCACTCACCTAAGCAACACGAAGGTGAATCAGTTCACCTTTTTAAAATTCTAGGTTCAGAAGCAACTTCAGAATTCATTATCCCAAACCTTTGTCTAAAAACTTTGAAAATCTACTGATGGAATGCAATTTTCAGCAGAGGTTATTTAATTTTGGTTCTTTTGAAAGCGCGACCTTTGAGCGAAGGTGGTAAAAAGTTCCAATAAGAGCCATGCTGCTGTCGAGTGGCGACTTGATTAAAACTATTGTTGCCAGAAAGAAAATCTATTTTCAACGAATAGATTTATGACAAACATAGACAAATTGTTTTGAAAATAATGCCTAGTAATTAATCATTAATTTATTATATATTTAACCTTGGGGAAACTACCGACTGGTATTGATATCGATAAGTTGAGCTACATGTAGTTTGTTTGCATCAGTCTGCAGTTAGCTTAATTTGTTCAATTGTAAATACTACTTCTAATTTTGTTATTTATTATAAATGTTTTATTTCAAGCAACATTTCTCAAGTACAAGATGTTAAATACTAGACCCATATAAAATAATGTAGCTTAGTGTAAAATCTTACTATATTATTATATATTATCTATACTAATATTATAAAGAGGAAAGATTTGATTGTTTGTATGTTTGTTTGTTTGTTTGTTTGTTTGTTTGAATTGAATAGGCTCCGAAACTACTGGACCGAGTTAAAAAATTATTTCACCATTAGAATCCTTAATTTTCCGTGATGAACATAGGCTATATAATATTTTCAAAAAAGTTAGGGATCCGCATGAAAAATTCAATAATTGAACCGTGGGCTGTATATTCAACCTCTTTTTCTATTATGGCGCGTCAGAATAGAAAAAGAGGTTGTATAGCGCACGGTGCTTGCTTTTTCTCTACGGCCAGTGTCAGTTTTGGAATGTTGAGTCAATGTCAAAAACCCTAATGCTGTTAAAAAAGTAAAGATCCGTAAGAAAACTGTGAAACCTATCGTTTTAGTGTGTATAATTTCTGAAATTTTTGTTTAATACCCGTGCGAAGCCGGGGCGGGCCGCTAGTGTATTATAAACGCGATAGTTTATAAGTGTATGTAGCGGATGTATGTTTCAGAAACGACTAACGGATTTTGATGAAACTTGGCCACTTTTTATCCCAAAAGTATGGGATCGGGAGTTACGCGCGTGAAACCGCGGGCTCCCAGATAGTACATAAAATAAACCTATGTACTGCCACACGCAGTGTCGGTGACGTGTGTCACGGAATATGTGTTGCGACCGGTAATCGTCCGCGAAAACGCCGGAATACCAGGAATAATACGTTCTTCGGCCAGAATTTTACCATAGGGAAGGTAGAAATATTCCAAGTTGAAATACTAATGAATATTATCATCAACAATGGCCTTTACATCCACGAAGGGTGCTTCAGGTGGTGTGTAAGGTCTATCTGCCGTCCGTTACCTAAAATGCGGCTAAGTCGCAAAAGCAAATTTTGAGAAAAACGCAAAAAACGCGGCGAGAATTTTTAAATTGCTGCCATTTGGTTACTCTTATTCGTATGACAGATTTTTTGCCACTGAAAGATAGAATGACGTGAGGACTATCAAATGGTTTTGGCTTACACTCAAGTTCCTAATAAAATCTATTCATAAAATTATTTTTTGCATTTAACTTTAGCAATGATTTAATGAAAATGTTAATTTTACACCACTATAAAGCGGCTATGTATACCTTAACGGCGTTTTAGTTAAGGATTTGCACATAACTGCTTTAAAGCGTAGGATAGTTTATTTTTACTTGTTGCTCCGAGCGTAGATAACGGCTTTATAGCGAAGGAGTTCGACATAACCGCCTTGTAGTGTTGTGGTTGTATGAAAATCAAAATGAAAACACAAAGCTATAAGATGGTTAGGAGACTTTAACTTCTTTAAAGCGTAGTAACTTGGACATAAATTGAGTAACGGCGTTTTAGCTGTGCATCTCTGGGCATGTTTTTTTCAGTTCCAAATAGTTATAAGACTTTAAACGCTTTTTAGCTAAGTATTTGCAGATAGCCGTGATTTAGCGTTGAAATTTTAATATTCTGCATCATTTAACCGCTTTCTTCCCATCGCTAAGTCAGAAACTATAAACGATAGGAACACGAATCCTAGACAGATCGATGGAGAATTTTAAACTGTATTTCATGGCACTTAAAAGTGAAAATTGACCAAATGTCACTTAGCCGCATTTTAGGTAACGGACGGCAGCTATAGGGAAATGACAACTAACTCGACCCTCACCAAGGTGTTGGTATTTCTCTTCACATAGCTAATCCAAGATCTCCTCCACCGAGTTGCAGGTCATTTGACACCTTATATCAAATGACCTGCAACTCCGATACCACTAAAACCCGTGCCTAAACAGTGTAACTGAAATTAACGAACACCACAATACCCACGATACAAAATTTGTAGGTATACTATTTTGCTGAAGTTAAATTTTTTAAATCTCCAATCTCCAATTCAATCTATGCGAATCATTTGGATCTTGGCGTCACTATTCATGTCTGGTTCGCCATCTTTGCAGGTAAATAAATACTTGCAAAGATGGCGACCAGTATCTTCCCACTATATCTATTTCATTTATTTTTGATTGAACCTTTTCCAACACGTCTGTAGCTCAGCAATCCAATGTTGGCCTCTAGCAATTAACTTTTCCAGGCATTACGGTCCCAAGCTGTCTATCGTATCTCCGCTCGCCAAAGTTTTTTTCGTTCCACTGTAACCTTCAATAAAAAATTTCTGTAAATCTCTTTTTATGTCTGGCAACACTGAACTCATAAGCTCTTCAATTAAGTGAGCTATGAATTATTCAATGCGATAGTCGACGATTTTATAAAGCTGATAAAAAATGCAATTTGGAAAGGTATTGAAAGTAGTTCGTTTTTTGTAAGTAGTTTATCGTTGCTCCTACTTATGCACCTTCCTTTTATTATTATTAAGTATGTTCTAACTTCTCTACTACGGATTAAATTCTTATAATTACTATCAGATTTTTTTAATGAAGCTTTTTAAAACTTTTCCGTGTGAAAAAGTCCAGTAGATACCTTTTGCTTGCTCTATTTGTTTTTGTGCCAAAATAAGCATTGCGGTACCTCTTGGGATTCCAACTTAGCTATGATTTCTTGTGATTCTACTGCCAACATCCCACTGCATTTTACCTAACTTGTTTCTCAAAATCACAACTTTAATCCCTTGGTTATAAAGTCTATTTTTAACCCCTACCTGTAATGTGATTTCATGAAGATGTTGAACCATATGATCAAGAAAATAAGGTTGGGTTTAACAGGTCTTTTACGAAGGGTACTTAAACACTTGGTGCAAAATGGGTGCAGTGGTAAACGTGATAAATAAACCGCTGTAATGCAAGGAACTAGAGTTCATAATATTAAATCGTGCGTTTAAACAAATATATTTGCAGGTTTATCGTCCGGATATGAATTTCAGTATAATGTTGCATGTCGATTTGGGAAACAAAGCTTTATTTGTAAGGAGATAAACAATATTTTGGAATAAGAAGTCTAGAACATGCAAATTGAGGGAATGACCGCTATCCTACTTTAAACCGCAATGCATAAGGATTGGCTACATGGACGAGAGTTTCTATCGCAAGCCATGGATTTATCGTGTCAGTATAGCAATTACCTTATATGATAAGCGATATCTTTGCAGATGAATGGAAGAGTTTAATGTTGGTATGCCTGAGGTTTTGCGAGCGTGATGAATGAAAGGATGCTTGATTGATTCATGTTGTTAGTTATAAGTCACTGTAATACTTAAACTAATATCTTATTTGATAGTTCCAGTTAATTTATTTTTCTAATTTTTATAAAACTAATTTGTTTGTAATGTTGTTTGTTATAATTATTTTGATTTATTTTATATTTTAACTTTTCGAATACCTACTTAATTATAATAATGTGTTTTAATCATAAGTAACTAGTGTAATTAGTTTCAATAATAATAATAATAATAATCTATGTACCTAGATTTATAGCCTGTTTTGCAATAAAATCTTGAATCTAGAAAAACCTCAGTAAAGATTTATGGTCCGACCTAGGATTTGACACATTCCTAGATTTTTTAACTGTTGGACCTTTTTATGTCGGTATGCTATTCCATCGCGTTATGGGAGTAACTGAAAAGAGTTTGCACATTAAGTAGGATTTTGCACGCACTGCACTAAAATATGTCTTGCGCACTTACTAGACTAGTTAGTCTAGGCTGAGACACCCCTAGAAGAAAAAAATTGGTTGAGAGCTTAGAAGATAAATAAAGAATTCATACTACTTATTAGCAAAGACTTGGGTCTGCCTAGGATTTCACTCACGTCACGCAGCATCTCGCTATAACTTGGCTGTAATCTCTCCGGATTGACGACCTCTGTGGCGCGGTGGGCGAAGGTCCACCTGCGACGCAGTAGGTTGCGCGTTCGATTCCCGCCTTGGGATGTATATTTGTACGATCTGCAGATATTTGTTCAGGGTGTTCTGGTCGTTTTTATGTATGGTAAAAAAATTCTATCTATGTAATAATATTGTATATTTATGTATATCAGTCATCTAGTACCCATAACACAAGCACTGCTTAACTTGCGGCTAGATGATGCTGTGTGGATTGTCCGGCATTATTTATATTTGTATTTATTTTACTTATCCTCATTCATTTATTTATTAGCATTCACTGCCCAGCCTCTGCGTGCCCGTCAGGGGCGCCAAAAGTGGAGCTGATAGAACACGCCTAAATACGTTATGGGCCTTGAAAGTATAAATGTACGCTCATACCTAGAAAAATCCTCATACCAAAATAAACAAAATAATTTGAAATCGGGCCCCGTTCTTGTATATCAGCAATATCATTAAGGTGTCAATTTCAAGCAGCATTTCTACCAAATTGCTGCTAGTAATTGTTGAGTAAGTACTATATAGATATGGACAGCATCTTGGTTATTATAATATTTAAGTAAAGTATCTCCCCACTTTCGTTCTAAAGCAACACCAATAACTTGTAATAATAGAGAGTTATAACGTGCATTGACTGCAGTACCACTGTACCGCCACTGATATTAATCCCTGAACATAGCTGATCTCTATCATCACACAAATAAGACTCAAATTCATTTGGTTAATATTAATACACACCCCTCGTGTCTGTACAAACAAACACACGAACTAAAACAACTTTTGTATCGACTGTGAATAAATATTGAGTTCTCGCTACGTTGCAACAAAAACATTGAATCTTACTGAACCGTCTGAACATAGCATTAATAATAGAGTGAAAATAGAAGAGGTAGTGCAGAGGTAAAGAGCGCAGAAGGTTGGTAAGCAAAAATAGGTAATAGAGGTTCATAGTTCTTTGTCTGTCTTGGATTCCTTTTGGGTGTACCAACAATAACCTTGATCTCGAATAAAGCTATCCTAGTCTAACGCGGCCTGCGATGGCAGAGTTGGTAATGACTTTATTTTTTAAATAGTTGATCACAGAGTGATAAATAATAAATGTGGGGGTCCTAGCTCCTACTCGTAGTGTTCTCCTCCACGTTCCTTTGGGGGTCCTAGCTCCTACTCGTAGGGTTCTCCTCCACGTTCCTTAGGCGAATTGAAACGACTTGTGGACTGTATTACTAGGTTTATTCTTCTTGTTTATTTATTACTTGCTGACTTGACTACTTGACTACACTTTTTCACTCAAATTGGCGCTACTTATATTAAAATACTTTGTCCCGCCACCGTAGGGGGTAGGGCGAGCAAGTTTTAACACATTTACATTACAATGTCTAATGATTAAGACGTGCGAAAGAAAGACTGGGGTACAAATTAAACCCTTTCTAAAGGGCTACAAAGAGGGCTAATCGATCTTGATCTTCAGCTCCCGGCTCCGTCCGTCACAGTCTCCCCCCGGCGTAGATCCTCGCAGCCTTTATTCATCGGTAGGACAATGAGCCTTCTTACTGGTCGTCTGAAGATCCCTCCTTTAGTTCGCACCTCCACGCTTCGCACCACACCGTCAGGACCCGGATATACGCGCTCGACCTGACCTCGGGGCCAAACATTTCGCGGTAGCGTTCCGTCTGCTATTATCGTGATATCACCTGGTTTGACATTCGTTTGGTTTCGCCTGGCGTCACCTCGCGGTGCTAAGGTCGGTAAATACTCTCTGATCCATCGCTCCCAGAACACATTAGCAAGTGCCTGAGCGGCGCGCCATGTTCGCCTGTCGTTTTTGTTGCATTCTCCCACGTAGGGCAGCCCCACCGAAGTTCCTAACAAGAAGTGATTGGGCGTTAGGGCCTCTTGGTCTTCTGCTTCTACTGGTACATGAGTTAGTGGCCTCGAATTGACGGTGTGCTCAATCTCGGTCATTAGAGTGGCAAGTATTTCTTCTTTAGGCGCTCGTTCGTTGAGCGTCACTGCGAGAGCTCTTTTAACGGATTTGATCATCCTTTCCCAGGCTCCCCCTTGATTCGGTGCACCAGGATCGATGTACCTCCACTCGATTCGCTTCGTGAGTGCGTAATCCTTGAGGGCGGGGAGCCATTCCGCGAAAGCTCTGTTCAGTTCCGCGTCAGTTCCGTGGAAGTTCGTTCCGTTGTCGGACGCTATCAGGCAGGGCATTCCTCGACGTGCAGCCATTCGTCTTATTGCCATGATAGCTGAATCCACGTCTAGACTAGCTATAAGCTCCACGTGTATTGCTCTAGTTGATAGGCAAGTGAATAACATTCCCCATCTTTTCTCACGTCGTCTGCCAATCGTCACCCACATAGGGCCGAAACAGTCGACTCCGCAGCGTGAGAACGGTCTTGTGTGTGTACTAAGTCGTATCTGAGGCAGGTCACCTTTTACTGGCTTCTCTGGGTTGGCTCTCTTAATTTTACACCATACACACTCACGTAGCGCCGCTCGTACATTTGGTCGCAGGCGTAAAATCCAATAACGCTGACGGAGGTTGTTCACTATGTGTTCTCTCCCCATATGTCCGCTGCTCAAATGCTCTTGTCGGATTATTAGGCGCGTGATCGGGTGATTCCCATCTAAGATCGGAGGTTGTTTCATCTCGTCCGGAACCGTCGCAGCGTTAATTCTTCCGTTCAAACGGATTATCTTATCGTCTTTGTACACGGGATCAAGTCTATAGAGACGACTCGTGCGATCGACGGTCTGTCCTTTTGATAATCGCGTTAGTTCCTCGGCGAAAGTGTCGCTTTGCGAATCTCGGATCAGCAGGCGTTCGGCTTCTCGTATATGCTTCAAGCCAAGTCTCCTCGCCTGCTTTCTGCATTTGTCGATGAAAGCGAGGACATACGCCACTGTTCTGACTAGACGTTCGTAGGAGGAGAAACGTGACACCTCTACTAGCGTCGACTTCTCTCTGGCGTGCGACACCACAACTTCCTCTTCTGAGGTCTCAGAAGCATGCGGGCCGGGCCAGCAGTCTTCGCTCTCTCGTAGGAATTGGGGTCCAGTAAACCATCGATTGTCTCGTTTCAGCTCCGTATTGCCGGCGCGCGTCGCGTCATCTGCTACATTCAGAGCGGTCGGTATCCATCGCCACTGGTCCGCATCTGTCAGTTCGGCTATTTCTCCCAGTCGATGTGCGACAAACGGCGTGTAACGGACCGTATCATTTCTGATCCAGTGTAACACGGTTTTCGAATCGCTCCAAAATATCACTTCGGTATGCCATTTGTGACAACGTACTATGTCAGCCGCTAGTCGCGCTCCGATCAAACTGGCTTGTAGCTCCATCCGCGGTATACTCTGCGTTTTCAACGGTGCGACTTTAGCTTTTCCGGCAACTATTGAAACGTTAATGCCTTCTTGGCTTGACAAGCGCCAATACGCTACGGCTGCATACGCCTGCTCACTCGCATCACAGAACACGTGAAGCTGTCGCCGCGTTATGTTGCTTCCTTGATCGTAGCATCGCGGCAATCTTAACTTGGCAATGTGCCTCAAATCAGACTGCCATTCATCGAAGGCCGAGGCTTCCTCGGGTGGTAACGGGTCATCCCAACCCACCTTCTTTTTCCATAGTTCCTGAAGCATAATTTTGGCAGTTATAGTGTATGGGCTTAGCAAGCCCAGCGGGTCGAACAGAGACATCACTGCCCCTAAGGCCTCGCGCTTCGTCGGCGGCCTTTGGGCTTTCTTCACCTCCATGGGTACTTTGTTCATCGCAGTATTGAATCCCAGTTCATCTGAAGTAGGTATCCACAGAATTCCTAACGCCTTCTCGTATAGATGTGCGTTAGCTGCGAGCTTTTTCGGTGCATGTGCACGGTTTTCGTCGGGTATTCCTCTGAGTAAGTGTTCCTTATTGCTACTCCAGCTGGCCAACTCAAAACCAGCTTTGCTGTGCACTTCTTGCACTTCCTTTATTGTGCGGGCGGCTATTTCGTCATCGTCAAAGCTTTGTACCCAATCGTCCATGTAATGACTGCAAGTAATAGCGTCGTACGCAAGTGGGTGTGACACCTTGAAGTCTGCTGCATTTCGGTCCCTCACGCTATGAGCCAGAAAGGGTGAACTACGGGCTCCAAAGATCATAGACTCCATCACATACTTTTGTGGCGGAGCGGAGCGATCATCTCCTCGCCACAGGAAGTGTTGAGCTACTTGATCCTCGTGTCTTATCTTTATTCGAAGGAACATCTCACGTATATCAGCAGTGACCGCAACCGGCTTCATTCTGAAGCGAAACAATATATCATGGAGCGACTGAAGTAAGTCCGGTCCATCTAAAAGCGCGTCATTAAGACAAGTTCCGTTTGAACGCGCGGCTGCATCAAATACCATTCGAACTTTATCTGGTTTGTTGGGATTCGTGACAGGAAAGTGCGGTAGGTACCATAACCGTTCTGTTTGCGGGTGGTCTTCGTTACTCTTGACCGCATACCCTTTCTCAAATAAATTTGTCACCTGCCCTGTGTAGGCGCTCTTGAACTCTGGCGATTTATCCATCTTGCGTTCTATGCCCTGCAACCTGCGTACGGCCATATCGTAGCTCGGTGGCATTTCTGAATGGTCGATCGCCCACGGTAATCCCACCTCAAAACAATCTTTCTTTCGTTTGACTGTTCGTTCAAATATTTCTTTAGCGCGCTCCTCATTAGGGTTAGGTTTCCTCTTGGCTGAGACTCCGAGAGCGTCTATTTCGAAATGCGCCTTTACGAGTTCGTTCAACTCGTCATCCCTGTCTGGAATGCCTTGAGGAGTACGCACGTGACATATAACTTCAGCGTCTCTTTCAATCGTTCTTAGAGGGGCGCTTCCATGGATTATCCAACCCAACTCCGTAAGCGAGGCAGCTGGTTGGTTTCGTTTAGCTGTTAGCAGCTTCCGTGTTACTATAAGATGCCAGTTGTCGGCGCCGATAAGTACTCGTGGTTTTACGTTCAAGTAACAGACGGCCTTCGGGTTAAGTTCCCGTAAGTGGGGTAGTTGGAGAAGCTCTATTCCAACCGAATGACTTCCCAGAGTCAGGTTCTTCACCGTCCTGGCTTTTATCTGATGAAAGTTCTCCTGACTCTGTCCTCGCACTCCGAATGTTACGATCTGGCTTTCGGGTTCACGTTGACTTGATGTGGCTCCCACGATATTCAACGCTCTCACTGGTCCTCTCATTCCTAACAGCGAGGCGATCTCCTCGTCGACCAGTGTTATCGTTGACCCCTCGTCAAGTAATGCGTGAGTATTCAGTTCTTTGCCGTTTTGACCTCGGACAGTTATTGGACAGACCTTTAACAATATTTGCAATTCTTCCTCAGGTGCCCTCGCTGCTGCTGTAAGGGCAGACTCTTCGATATTGTGTGAGGGCGTTTCCCTTCGGTTCTCTGGCGAGTGCAGCAACGCATGATGCGATTGAGTGCATTCATCAATCCCACATCTCTTGCTCTTGCATCGGAAACGTCTGTGTTTACTATTAAGACAACGAAAACAGACTCGTGCCTCTCGCGCCCATGACCATCGTTCGGTTACGGTCAGGGCCGCTAGCTTCCGGCACAGTGGCGTTCGGTGCTCACCGCCGCAGCAGAGACATTTATCTTCCTTAGTCTTTGCGTTGTCCTTTTCTTCAGTTGTAGCAAGAACGGTTCTGCGGTTTCGTTCATTCGCAGGGTTCCGCTCTTCAGTGCGTTTTGCACTTCCCTCGTTCGGCCGCAAACTATGTCCGCGAGCGGCCGAGTATGCATGACGTACGGCGCGATCTGCCTCCCTCATGAGGAATTTGGATAGAGTTACGATTTCCGCTTCCCTTCGATCTCCGAATTCCTCGGCATAGTCGCACCATCTTGCCTTCATATGTGGAGTCAGTTTTTCTGTAACTTGACGCGCTAGCATGGGATTCTGTAGATATCCTCGTTCGTCTAGGCTTGTGATTACTGCCACTATATTTTGAAGCTTGATTGCGAAACCATTCAACTCTGTTACGGTTGTTCCTAAACGTGGCATTCTTCTAATATCCTCAATAGCATCGTCTATTATCATCTCTGGACGTCCGTAAACTTGTTCAAGAGTGTTCATGATTACAGATGGATCAGTCGCTGTGAACAACAGTGCTGACACCGTAGCTCGTGCCTCGCCTCGCAGGCACGTTCTCAGTCTAGCTAGATTCTCCGCCGGTGACAGTTTGAAAAGCTTCGTAGAGTCTCGCATAGCTGCTCTGAACGGTAGCCATTCTTTGGCTCCACCGTTGAAGATGGGTAGTTCGTGCATCTGTCTCGTAGGTGGTCTGTTTGATGCCATTCTTTCTAACGCTATTGTCAGTCTATCGAATGCGTTTTCATCTCTATGTTGTTCTGGCAAAGGGGATCTCTGTCGTCTTGATTCAAATGTAGTTTGGTTTGCTGTGGGTCGTCGTGGAGCAGTTCGTTCCTCTGAAGCAGAGCGGATCCTAATACCTTCATCCGTTTCTATTGGATCGTATCCTCTCTGCTCCCCCCGTAGGCGATGCTTCTTGAGCCACTCACTAACGTGTCTCTCTGCAGTACCATTCTCTTCTCTAGTAACGCTAACTGCATCGGTTTCTTCACGTATTCCGGCGACTTCTGCGGCTAATCTCTTTTTGATAAGATTTTCTTGAATTCGAAGTTCTTTTCGGCGTATTTCCGCGAGCCGTTCTTCTGCTTCAAGTTTCGCTTTACGGATACGCAGCGCGATGCTAACGTTCGATTGCTGCGAGAGCACTGATTGGGCGCGACTATTTGGTAGTCTTTGAGGTTCGATAGTGCTTAGCTCGGCTATGTCCCGCGCAGTATTGGCACGAGCGTTGCCATTTACGGCGCGGTTGGTAGTCACGTCAGCAGTAGTATCACCAGCGATTCGTGCTTCAGGCGCGGATGGCCCGGGTCCTGCCCCTGTTTCGGGGTTCGATACGGGTGGTGCGTCGGGGTGCGTACTGTCTGATGGTGATGCGGGGTAGTCCTGGTATACCCTCAGCGCGGCAGTCCTTGTCCTCGTAGCTGGCGGGCTTCTTGTGGTCATCTTCTTCGGCACTTGAACGCCCCTAGCGGTCCCTATCGGTCCCTATCGGTCCCTATCAGTCCGTCAGGAGGTGCCGCCAAAAGGCTGACGTTTGCTCCTTCGGGGATGGATACGTTGGGATGGGTAGGGGGGTTCCACCCAGCAGAGGGGAACACGCAATCACGGGATGCTCGGGAATCGGCTGGAATGTCCGACCCCTTAGGCGTGTGCCTACAGTCCGGCGCCCGTGTTGCGTGTCCCTTACCGGCGAGGAGTGCACTTCAGCCCGCGCCGTCCTTGCGCTCTTGTTGGACTGGTGGTGCCGCACAAACACCACACCACCCGAAGGCGTTTACCCGTTGGCCACTTCGTAATAACACCGCAAGGTATCCGTGAGCCAGCGGGCCGCGATAACGCGTGTCTTCGGTCGTAGCACCGTTCGGTGATCTTCAGGCACCCCGTGCCCCTGGCGCTGGTCTTGACAACGATGCACGCTGCCCCGTTCGGGGTTTTTCGAGCACCCAGTGCTACCGTCGTACGATGCACGGCGCCCCGTTCGGGGTTCTTCAGGCACCCCGTGCCCCTGGCGCTGGTCTTGACAACGATGCACGCTGCCCCGTTCGGGGTTCTTCGAGCGCCCAGTGCGCCCCGACGAATGATGCACGTTGCGCCGGTTGGCGGCTCCTTTCCTCGGGTACTCCCGCTACCTCGGCTTTATGCGAACCGGGGAAGTCGGGGTCACGTGACCGCCCTTGTGGTTGGGGTCGGTCACGATAGTCAACCCGGTACCGCTCTTCTTGTCGACGATGGCTTCTCAGATCCGGCTTCGGAGGACCAAAACTTGTGGGGGTCCTAGCTCCTACTCGTAGTGTTCTCCTCCACGTTCCTTTGGGGGTCCTAGCTCCTACTCGTAGGGTTCTCCTCCACGTTCCTTAGGCGAATTGAAACGACTTGTGGACTGTATTACTAGGTTTATTCTTCTTGTTTATTTATTACTTGCTGACTTAACTACTTGACTACACTTTTTCACTCAAATTGGCGCTACTTATATTAAAATACTTTGTCCCGCCACCGTAGGGGGTAGGGCGAGCAAGTTTTAACACATTTACATTACAATGTCTAATGATTAAGACGTGCGAAAGAAAGACTGGGGTACAAATTAAACCCTTTCTAAAGGGCTACAAAGAGGGCTAATCGATCTTGATCTTCAGCTCCCGGCTCCGTCCGTCACAATAAATAAATAAATAATGCTGGACAATCCACACAGCATCATCTAGCCCCAAGCTAAGCAGAGCTTGTGTTATGGGTACTAGATGACTGATATACATAATACAATATTATTAAATAGATAGATATTTTTTATTATACATACATAGAAAACGACCAGAACCCCTGAACAAATATCTGCAGATCGTACAAATATTTGTACACCGCCCATATGTCACTTTGTTGTGTGAATATTAATACAGAAATTGGATTTTTAGGAAATTTATTACACGTGTATCTATACTACTAGTTGTAATTATTTGTTCTTTTAAATACCTACTACAAAACAAACCGAACCGCCAAATAATGAATAATGCCATCTGTGGCGCTCATTAGGGGAGGCCTATGTCCAGCAGTGGACTATTATAGGCTGGTGATGTAATGTAAAATACCTACTATAATTTTTTTTGTTGATCAAAGTTTTACATAATATTCAAATCACCTGTTGATATAAGATCATTTCAATAATCACTATTAATGTTTATTGGAATCATATAGGTTTATTGTCGGAAATATATGTTTAGTTTGTCATTCCGACTCATTCTTTGTACACTTCCTCTATCTGTTCCATCGCCTCTCCTATAACTCTTAGGTTTGCTGGAAGAAAACTCTTTTCAGGGTTAAGCTCGCCTATGTACATAACATTTTAATTTAAGTTCTTTCTATGTTTTTGATGCGTGTACAATAAAGAATAAAGAATAAGAATAAATAGTTAATCACAAAGTAATCGATATCGAACGAATACCAAACAAGACATTTATAGTTTTTTTGATTTAGTTTATTAAGAACATTTTACATTGAACTTCGCTGCAGTATACTTTTACCTGTTATAGGCGATCCCCAACCCGCATGCCCAGCGTGGGGATTATGGGCAATAACCCCCAAATGATGAATAATGCCATCTATAGCACTCATTTGGGGAGGCTTAGAGGTCCAGCAGTGGACTATTATAGGCTGATGATGATGTTATAGGCGACTTAAAGAATCAGAAGTCACAAAATTGGAAGGACTATCATATGATAGGCGTTAAGTAATATAACGATAAGTAAGTGATGATTTTTTTACTATAGCTTGTTCTATCGCTGTTCTCTGTGAACTAAAGTTGCATTTGCCCGAAGCCACATGCGGTAGATTTTTTACGCCACTTTTAACACGTGTCAAGCACGCCTAATTGCATTGGGATTTATAACTGTCGTTGCGACACAAGTGGTTCATAATCTGAGACATGTTTTGGATGATTGTGACAAAAAAGGCACGATGGAAGATATATTGAAAGAAAAGTTATGCTGTGTAACGACATAGTAAAAATAAATAAATCTAAACCACGTTCATAAATTTACCTCTCTCTCCCAATAAGGTTTGCTGGAAGAGAACTCTTTTTAGGGATAAGCTCGCCTTTGATAATCATCTAAATTATTTATTGTACCTATAATTTATCGTGAAATAATAACATCAAGAATTTAATCTAAAGTGTGTTACGAAAAATATTATTAACACTTAATCCAAAATGATAGATCAATAAAAAGTACTTTTTTGTACCAAACAATGAGAATAAACTTTCCGAGATAGACATACCCACTGTCCTTTCATTTGTTAATACTTAGATAAATATTGCTTTACGATTCTAGCTGTGCATAAGCTTTATGTCAACACCTGGAGAAACAAACCTTATTCTTATTAGGTAAAAATAACATAAAAACGTTTCTTTGAATATGAAGAGGGCAAAAAGTCTTTATTAACAAATAAAATTACAATGTAGATCATTGTAATTTTACTTAATAAAAAATAGTATTTACAATTGAGCTAACTGCAGACTGTTGCGAACAAACTACAGGTAGCTACATCCATATCAATACCAGTTGAAAGTGTACCCAAGATGCTGGCTGCATTGCCACGTTATATGGCAATGCGCTGTGCCAGATTTTGACCAGCTCTTTGAATAATTAATCTCACAAGCAATATACACAACATTATCGAATATGTTAAATAAGGCTCTATACTTTATTTAACATAGTATAACCATAACTTGAAGTTATTGAAATGTACCATAATGAAATTCAGAAGTTGTTGAAGTGTACTATTTGAAATTAAATGATTTATTATAATAGAAACTGTTCTATTTTACTGATGTTTACAGACATTATTACCATCCTACATTACCTACTATGTAGTTAGTTCGATCCATTTCATGCCAAGTACATAAAACTAAAGGGTAAAATGTAAATATACATACATACATTGTTTCTTGAAAATAATTATAAAATTATTAGTCACATTAAATTAAATCTACATACTAATGTTTTTTTAACAAGCAAGCAGGGCAGGGTCTAGTTCAAAACCCAATAACTTTGTTGCTCTTGAAGTGAATATTGATTTTCCGGTAGTCTTTATACAGATAAAGACTACCTAATTTCTTATCTAACTAGACAGGTAAGCAAGAACATTTTCAATAACTTCAAGCTGCTTCAAGTAATCGATCTGATTGATATCTGCAGAGGCGAATTTAAAACTTCATCGCAAATCGTTATCCGATTCTAGATCAATCGTACTAACTGAGAGCTAGATTGACGCCCAGCTTTTAAATTGAATCTTGCTTCGTTGGCAACATTGGATTTTTTCATTTTCATGCCTTTAATTGAAATCCCTTGGGTGCATTAGGTTTTCTGGAAAACCGTCGTTACATCATCAAGTTGAATCTTAAAATAAATAAATAATAATGGACAATCGACACAGCATCATCTAGCCTCTAAGCAGAGCTTGTGTTACTAGATGACTGATATACGTAATATAATATATGACATAAATATATATTTTACTATACATAAAAAACGACTAGAACATCGAAACAAATACCTGCAGATCGTACATACGTTTGTCCCGAGGCGGGAATCTAATGTACAAACTAGTAAAAACCAACGCGCTACGGAGCACTCAGACTTTAGTATGAGTTAGACAAATGCCACAAAATACTTTTTGAGAACTGACTGTTCATTATAAACTACTGCTTGCATGACAAAGTTTGAAGGAAACCTAAGAAAAAATAGCATTTCAATTATATGGAGCGGAGGAATAGTACCTACTTGTAATAATTGTCTTTCCACGATGTTGACTGTGTTGCAATACAAGTGTATGAGTGCCGTTTAGGCTCATTTCGTTGCTTGTGAGAAAGCTGCGAAATAATAATATACTTTTTTATTTTCCTTTCACAAAAGGTGTATCTAACCTAACCTAACCTACCTTAAATAATTGCGTATCAATCTCATATCTGTCAATTCTAGTGATTGTACCTAATCATTTTGACTGAAGCCAGACTGATGCCATCTGATATGTCGCCCAGGCATTACACTTGGTCTGCAAGATGTTAGCCATGATGTTAGGGATCAGGGGCCGGTGGTCTGATTAAGCTTGCTCAGACGGAGGGCGAGGAGTGTCCATTCTATACGTTATTATTATTATTAATCTATGGCCAAATTGCATGGTTAGCCAGAGAATATTATATAACAAAAGCTTTTCATTTCTAAGAGATTGGCAACACATCAAAGCAAATCAACGTAAAATCGATACCACCAAGGTTCCAACGAAGGAAGCGGGTTGCCTGATGGAAAACGGTTACTAACGCCCATAGACGCTTGCAATATCAGCGACATAACAAGCGCGTAGCCAACCCTTTAAATTTCTCAGAAGATCGTATTTTAAAAACCCCGTGTTGTAGTCCTGTAGACTCATTCTGTAAAAAATCGAATTCGAACTCGAATTCACTCAAGTGAAACTTGGGAAACTTCGACAGGCAGCAAAGTTATATAACTAATCGCAAATACCGCTTTATGTAAGCGATTCGGAACTAATCATTCAGTAAATATTTGATTTTGTTAGCACATATTACAGAAATTTGAATCGCAAATCATTTTGAATAATATTGATATAAGCTAATTTAAACATCTAGTTAGTTTACTGTACGGAGTAGTATGGTGTAGGAATAAATTTGTATTAAGGTCCGCCCCGGTTTCGCACAAGTTTTCATCAAAACTTTCAAAAATGATACATTTTTACACACACACACACCCATGCAAGTTGAGTTACATAATATAAAGTTTTTACACGGACCCCGAACTTTAAAAAAAATATTCTACAGCGCTAACTGGGGACAATTTAAGATTCTATTGGTGATCTAATTTTTCAAATTGATTCAGTAGTTCCGTAGCTAAACAAATAAATTCAATCCAAACAAATCATCAAATCTTTTTCTGTATATTATTGACTAGCGGCCCGCCCCGGCTTCGCACGGGTATTAAACAAAAATTTCAGAAATTATACACACTAAAACGATGGGTTTCACAGTTTTCATACGGATCTTTACTTTTTTTAACAGCATTGGGGTTTTTGACATTGACTCGACATTCCAAAACTGCCACTGGCCGTAGAGAAAAAGCAAGCACCGTGCGCTATACAACCTCTTTTTCTATTCTGACGCGCCATAATAGAAAAAGAGGTTGAATATACAGCCCACGGTTCAATTATTGAATTTTTCATGCAGATCCCTAACATTTTTGAAAATATTATATAGCCTATGTTCATCACGGAAAATTTAGGATTCTAATGGTGAAAGAATTTTTTAACTCGGTCCAGTAGTTTCGGAGCCTATTCAATTCAAACAAACAAACAAACAAACAAACAAACAAACAAACAAACAAACAAACAAACAAACAAACATACAAACAAACAAACAATCAAATCTTTCCTCTTTATAATATTAGTATAGATATAACTTATACTGAAAATGTAGCTTATATTCTAATATAAGAAATAAGTGTAAAATCTGTTTTATCGTTATTCTGATAAAACTAAATGAAAAAAACTTAAAAATGGCAGACTTTTAGGAAGTTTGTCAGTTGAGCTACGTACCTCTAAAATACTTACAACAGTAACAGTTAGCTCCATTTTAATTATTATAATTGTAATTACTAGTCTTAGTTTAAATTTTATGATTATAATTTTCTTAAATACTTTGAATTAATTTTACCAATATGCAATGCATTCTATTTCATTACACTACTTTCATTACTTTGCCGAATGCATTTAACGTCGTTGTTCTTCCAACACAAACAATGTTCGTTGTTGATTTGACTACATTCATACAACAACAACAACATCAGCCTTATCAGTCCACTGCTGGACATAGGCCCCCCCTAATGCGCGCCATAGGTGGCGTTATTTCATCTGGGGGTTATTGCCCATAATCCCCACGCTGGGCATGCGGGTTTGGGATCGCAGTTCGGTGGAGTTGTTCTGCAGAGGGCGCTGCTGCCCGCCCCCCGGTGTGTTTCCCTTAGTCGCCTCTTACGACATCCACGGGAAGAGTGGGAGTGGTGAAATTCTATGCCGGCACCACACGGCCCGACTACATTCATAGTGAATTGTATTTCTGTTCCAAAAGCCTCATGAAAATTTAATTACCGCACAATACAAATAAGGGTCACATAATGGAATTGCCGCTAGCAGCGTAATCTGAAAGCATCATGGACATCTCCATATCATATTGACGAACAGGCGTTATATTGCAACATTTCATCATTTACCAATGCAAATAAATATATTAACCTAATCGAATCTACTATCAAAGTGGTGTAGAAAGCAGCACTATTTGTATTATCAACCAAGAAAAATATAAATTTAGAAACGTAGTTTTGTGCTCTTCTCCCATTTTCACTGGTGATTTCGTAACGTAATTTTTATGAAGTCTTATTCATAAACCTACTGCAATTAATGCATTATTATTATTTTTTATCAAAAACGACATTTTGTCATGACTTTTACTTTTCTCTTATTTCTTTTAGATTTAGGATAGTGGTTCATTTCGAGCAAACAATAAACAACGACTAGTTATCAAAAAAAAAAATGTACAGAAGAATATAAAGACTCAAACACACTGATAAAAATTCTAAAATATATGCCTCGATTACTTTTAGGATCAGCTTTGAAAAAAACTTTTTAATAATAAATATATAGTGTTGCTCATACTTAATACTATAACTTATTTATAATCTACAGGAGTAAACAGGGTGCCTGTTTTAAGTCTTAAAACATAACTTCGTATTTTAAATCTCCTACTTCATGTTATATTTTTGCACATTGCGATATTCTTACAGCGGATTAGAGTACCAATTTACACAAAAACAGAAAAGATAAATAATTATAATATTAATTATAATTATTACCTATACCTCTTTCGCTTCCTTCCCCATAACGTAGATCTCCGTATAACGTGCTACGAGTACAATGCTACGACGGACCGGCACGTAGCATACAAAAGACTTCGACGCACACCCACTTTTCTACTACACACAATATTCGTCTCTCAGATTCGAAACTAGTAGACACCTAGGTTTTTAGGGTGTGTAAAAGTAATTTCCAACTAAATTCAGTTATTACTATTTCAGTTCATAGTTTTTTCGAATAAATTATAGGCATTTTGCACATAGCCAAAATCGTCTATGTGGAGCCAGCTTAGAATTTGAACCACACCAACTCTTGATGACTGCCTGCGAATATTTGTACGATCTGCAAATATTTGTTATATTCCATTGCATTTCATTCCATTCCGCTCCATTTTGTTCCATTCCATTACGTTCCGTTCCATTCCATTCCATTCCATTCCATTCCATTCCATTCCATTCCATTCCATTCCATTCCATTCCATTCCATTCCATTCCATTCCATTCCATTCCATTCCATTCCATTCCATTCCATTCCATTCCATTCCATTCCATTCCATTCCATTCCATTCCATTCCATTCCATTCTATTCTATTCTATGTCTATCAGTTATTTAATACCTTAGCTTGGGGCTAGATAATGCTGAATTATCCAGCATTATTATTTATTTGTAAGCGGCGAATAAGGTCTAATCTATTCTAAAGGAGGTACTGGCCGCCTAACACATATCCACTGTGTTAGGCGGCCAGTACCTCCTTTAGAATAGATTCACATAACTGAGAAACCACAAACCCGCATGTCCAGCTATTTGTGGTATTACCGCTCTAATATTAAGAGCCAATAAGGCGTATAATAGGATGGGCTTTGTGCAGCAGTGAACTGGTAAAAGCTGTTGATGTGGTAAGATTGCTTCGCTATTTTCAAAAGCGAGCATAAGTGAGAGAAGTCAAACAATTTGAAGATTGCCTCCTTTTTATTACAAATAATAACTAATTTCTAGCTTAGCCACCTTTTCATTATTAATTCAACCGCTCACGTATTTAATAAGTCATCCCTCAAAGAAAAGACGGCGCTAGCAGACAAAACAAAAATATAAATTGTGACAACTCTAATACCCAAAAGATTAAATGGAACGAATGAGTCACATATTGATATTTTCCAAAAATTACAAACTACAATTTTACCTTGCGTTCCAGATATCTCGATAGGTGGCAGGGCGTCTATTTAAAATTAAAGTATGTTAATGACAAATGAAAAAGAAACAAACAAATTAAAGAAATGCCATCGTTGTATTCAAACTGAAAATGGTATATCTCACTACATCAAACATCTACGACGCAAAATCCCTCAAAACTATAATCTCAAAACCTTTAATTTATATCTACAGATTGCGACACCGCAGGATTCAGTGAATTATTTAGAGTCCTAATAAATGAGTTCAGAAAGAGGAGGCAACTCTACAAATGAGCGGAAAGTTCAAGGGTCCCAGCGGATGAATTAATCTGTTATAGAATGGCGGCTGACAGGTCTAAAAAGATTGAACACCATTGGTTCACTATACTAATATAGCATTAGGAACATTTTGCGTTGTCCTGCCACTTGTGTTTGACTTTTTGTTGGTCATCAATAAGATTATTCAATAGCTCAATCAAATTTCATAAATGACTTCATTCGTTCTTCGCGTACGGTTACGAATAATTACGGAAACTTATAATCCTAGTCTGAACATTAATAGTAGAGGGTATCACCATATTCTCAGCTCTTTATTTTCAGACTAGGCTTTTGCCCAACCTACTCTATTAGGTCATTATCTAGGAAGTATGTATTTTGAGAATGCCTTATGTGAATGGGCGCCAATTTCCTATCACTGCGTGTCAGTTATCGAAATCTAGGTACCAACTTGAATTAATATTAAAACTCTATTATGCTAAAGAGTTTTTAGTACATCCTTTGAAGTAAGTAAATGTAACTACTTGTGCCAGGAAGTTCTCCTCATTAAATTAGTAATCATGATAAATTAACTATTATAATATTTTCGTGTATTTGTGTGTTCAAGTGTAAGTCTCCGTGCATGTGTTTTTTTTTTGGTGTTTTTGTCTGTGTTCGTAGTAAAATACCATAGAATACCATATAGTAAGTTAATACGCTAGTTGACGCCAGACATTGAGTTCCGGCTAGAATTATATTCCGGGAACAAAATACATACGAGTATAAACTTACCTAATGTGGTCGTCTAAAACCACTCTCTGATTCTAATATCTGCTAGAGCAACCAACTGACGAAACTGAAATAAGCTGAAATTCAACCAAAACCTATGAAAGCGAAGATTTGAAACATGGTTGAGTTTACTCTGCTTGGATATTCACATATATTTAGACTTAAAATTATTTGACACGCAAAATCTGCCGAGTGTACCATTTACTGAAATTTAGAGCATCAATGTGGCCATTGATCAAGACTTTGATTATATCCTAATTCATCAGGAGTTTGAACGAAACGATTTTTGATCATTGTGTCCTACAAGTCAACACTTACGGTGCAGTTCAAAGTCATAGGAAATGTTCGAAAATACCTATGCTCGGAATTTATCTCAAGGAATTACATCCGACACAAAACCAAAGTTATCGACATAGTACAAAGAATAAGCAAACTGAAATAGCTGTGGGCTAGCCATATCTAGTGAAGGTTCGGCATACTTCGTGTAGGACGCCCTCCGACCCGGTGGGATGACTACCTGCGAAAGAAGCTGCTGACGGCGCTACACAGCAATCATTAGAGGAGGCCTATGTTCAGACTAACTTGGGCTGATGATGATGATGATTATTATTGTTGTATCTCATTTCCATGAACTCGGCCCTTATAGTTACTCGGTCCTTTGGGAAGCATGGGGACGTAGGCAATAGCACAGAGGCCCTTTATGAGACTTAATCTAAAGGCGTAAGCCACATATTACTATTATCAAATAAGATATAAGGTACCTATTGTTGATTTATGTTAAAGATTCTAAAAAGCAGCTGTCTAGTCGACTAAAACTATTGAAAAGATCGGGGCTGAGGGTTTACACGCGTGAAGTTCGGTGCATGGAATAATTAAAATTGAAGCAATTAATGAAATGAAGAGGAATAATAAGTAGCCCTACTGGCTACAGCCCCGAGCATGCCTCCCAAAGTGGTGTCGTCCAAGAGTGGGTCGCTATATACATACTCGTAGATGCCCCGATTTTGGAAATGAGATATTATTACACTTGAATTTGGTCTTTGAAGGTATATCTTTAAGTTTATTTACCTATCTTAACCCGATCCTGGGATCCATGACAGGTACGTAATAATGGCATAATACCACGGGCTCCCCCGTCGACTGTTTTGAGTCAAACTTAGTTATAAACAGTGCCTGAAACTTTGAGCGCTTAGAAAGCAATTTCAGAGAGCCATTGTATAAGTTGTGACCGGGTTCTATTAGGTACTAGGTTTGTTTGATGGTACCGAGAGTGTGGTTTATATTACTTTCTGATGGCATAGATTCTAGGCTGATGGAACACTTAGGTTAGGTTAGTAACCTGTATTACCCTGTATTGGTCTATGAATAGCAAAAGATCGTGCCTCTCAGCCAAAGTTTCATAAGAATGCTGATACGTTTTTAGAAGCTTCAATTTACAGTAAGCTGCATTGATAGTGTTAGGTACGCCTGAAAACACCAAAATAATTGAAACTTGAAAAGTTATCTAGTCAGCTCTATGATCTATGTATTTGTTAAAAGCCGGTTTCTTGGCAAATGCTGGCCATTAGGAGCGTGCTTTGCGTAAGGCGTTGACGTTAATTGCAATGCAAAAATTAGCTGGTTTAAAACTGATTGCTTTTAGTCAATTAAATTGTGAGCTGATATCATCTAATTATTTAATCCTATTCCCTGCCTAATCCCTTGGATAGGTTTCAAGTTTTGAAATTTCGGCAAACCTAACGGGTTTGGTTGTCAAACATGTCTAGATCGCTGTACTCACAGGACAAACTTGGTAAACAAATGAATTAAGTAATTACATGAAATCCAAAATTACCGTGTGGTTCCAGCCTATGACGGGAAGAGTGGGGGTGGTGAAATTCTATAATTTCAGAGTGTCGTAAGTGGCACAGACCGGGGCGGGGGCGGGCAGCACCGCCGATTATGGGCAACAACCCCCAAATGATAACCATCTATGGCGCTCCGTAGGGGAGGCATATGTCCATGTCCAGCAGTGGACTGATATAGTTTTGATTCGTAGTTTTTTCTATTTATTTGGTAAAACGACACAACTAGTGCAGTATAAATAATAACTTAACTTTTTCACTTACACCTTTCTAAAAGTGTTTGCTCTGGCCCGCGCGAAATCCTTTGACTATTATTTTCACAGAATGATGCAAATTGTGCTCTTAATACTAAATAAGTGGTTTTAAAACACGAGGTTACCTTTAAACTAGCATGTTGTGCAAATGTGTTTAGGTGCTAATATTTCGTACTTTACTAATTCATCGCAATCGGAGTGCTTTCCCATCAACGTATCGCACCTCCAGAATTAAAGTGACTCAACTCAAAAAATAGGGAAAATGAGTTAAATATGTAGAAAGACTCAGAAAAAAAAACTGCATCGGCTAGTGATTGAAAAAGTGCCACTTGTTGGTTAGAATGCGAAAAACATAACATGTGCGTCTCTTTAATTCCGATGGTTCCGCATCCCTCTCCCCTAAAATAGTGATCCTGTTTAGTATTGCGTCAGCCAAACTCTTCGCGCGTTTAGTCTTGAAGGACCTAAAGCCGAATTCAACACTATAGTACGCAAATATCTGGTAAGCTTGTTATGAATTTGGAGAAATAAAGTGACCTCTTTGTTGTTTTGTGTCATTTTACTACATTGAGCCTAGTTAATTCATTTGACCTAAATCGAATTATATAACGTTTTCTACTCAAATTATTCTTTTTCTAATGACCGTTTATGGTTAGGGTCGGTTTTGTTCTTAAACATAAAGTAACGTGGTTGCCTTATTAGTTAATTTTGTCTATTTAATATTAACTTGCCAAATCTTTTCCCGTTTTTGTATGGTTCTGTATAAGATAAAATTTATAATTATGTTCTGTTTAGGTAACAATCAATATGGCAAAGTTAATACTGAACATGGATTAGATAGGTTGGTCCTTTGCTAGATATTATTATTTTATTAAGTGAAATAATAAACCCATTCTCTTATTTGTACTAATATTTTACTATTACTATTTTTAAAATTTTACTATTTTTAAAATTTTCTTGTAGATAACTTCTGAAGCACCACCTTATGATATTCAGATCAAGGTATGATTGCTTTAGGCTTACAAAATAAGCACTTAGATATTGTGGAAAAAATGTATCCCTGCATTATTTTATCTTGTATTATTTAATTTATTTGTTTTAATTTATTAGTTGCACAAGAATAATAATATCCCGAGATCTGTGGTTGAATTGATCAGAAGAGAATAGTTGAACCTACTACGTCTGGCCAAAAAAAACTGTAACAATCATAAAATCGAGCTCATAAAGCAGTTCATCGAGTTCAAGTTAGACATGTTCAGATTCTAGCGGGTCACTTTCGCGAAAAACAGCTAAAAATGTTAATTTGTTGTTTTTTTCACTCAACGCATAAGAAATTGTTTCAATTTCAATGAGACTGAACTCAGAATCGGACTCAACACGTTCTTCATCTCGATCGAATACTACCGACGTTACGCAAAGTACCACACCTTGGGATGGACAAATAGATAATAGTAAACAAATACTTAGATAATAGAATACCTAGTATTTACTAGATATACTTAGCCTGCTAATACATTATTTAAACAAATAATAATCAAATCAAAACCATCAATTTAGTTTTTTACCATACATTTAAATAAATAATGAAACCATTGACTTTTACCATTCTATGTAATATTGATGAAGCAGTTTTTTGAAAACGGGCAGTGATTTTGCTGTGTGTGTTTGTGAGGGGAAGAGGAGAATATTTCAAAGACGCGCAGCTTGTACTAAAAAAGATTTGTCGTAGAAAGAGGTCCTTTTAAGATGAGGGTTTCAGAGGAAAGAAAAGAGAAACAATGGGGGTTTGAAAGGAATTTCTATCAAATTCTGGATTGCAATCCTTGAGATAAGAAGGGCTCGGAGGCTAGAGTAAGATACTGTACAAGACAGATAGTATGTGAGTTTTCCTGCGATGTTTGATGTGCAACCACTTGACGCGATATTCGGAAACGTGGTTATATTTGCAAAGGCTAAATATGAACCTGATCTTGGTTGTACGAATTAATCACTACACAGTATAAAACAAAGTCACTTCCCGCTGTCTGTCTGTCCCTATGTATGTATGCTTGAATCTTTAAAAATACACAATGGATTGGACTGTGGTTTCTTTTTAATAATGTAATACAGTGTTTCAAGAGGAGGTTTTAAATGTATGACATGTATCTGTATCAGGATTGTAACTGTTCGAAGCTGGGCAGGGTGCTAGTATACAATAAATAATTGTTGATGAAAATGAGCTTAGTTTAGCACGTTCCACTATGAAAAAAGATGTTGCTATGTTAACGCAGACTTGATTTATAAGTAAGATGATTAGAAATAGAGAATATCTCTTTATTTCCTGCTTTACCATAACAACCTTATAAATTGATAATTTAATAAGGTAAGAGAAGACTACATTTACTAAGGGATTGTTTTTTGTTTGATTTTATTATCAGAAGTTTTTTTGAGATTGATATCTTTATACTTTGATTATTTTATTGTTGTCTTTATATACGTGTTATAAAAGGTTTTTAATTCAACTGAGTAACTTTTCTAATGATTAAACGTCACGTCAAACATAAATCTATAACCGAGCAAGCTTTCATAATACGGGCCTTCAAAATCATTTATTGATATCTTTTCGATACCAATAAACGATGTGTTCTAAACTGATACCTGTTCCTCTAACAATCCATAAGAAAAGCACAGCAATCGTTTTAAGAATTTCAATCAAGTTACGTTACAGAAAACGTTCATAAAAATCGATACCATTGTCTTACTTATAATACTTATAACTGATCACCGAGAATTTGTATTGAATTTTTTTTATGATTTCCTTCAATTACAATGGGTACACATTGATCAAGAATGTAAGTTTAATAATGTTTTACTGTTGAAAACCCATTTTTGAGAAATTTTTACTAAAGATAATTAAAGTTAACTAAGTTAATTATAGTGTTTTTCTAATAAATGTATTAATCCCATCGTACTAAAATGCAAAATTTTATCTTAAACCAAATATTTTGCCGAGCATCTCGGAATAAAGTAACATATTTACAAATAAGTCATTAATATTTATTGAGCTTTAGTACAAAACTGACTCAATTTCGGAAGGTTTTTTTTAAATGTTAATTACTTATATAATTTAAATAGATTTTCAAAAAGTAATAATTTTTAAATATAGATAAAATACCAAATTATTCTATGATTTGTAAATAATATAGAAAATCCGTTATTTGGCTGTGCCATAATACAAATATGTAAAAATAACGCAAACATGAAATCTTTAAATCGCATTTCCCAAAAAACATGTTTTTTGAAATGAGTCACTTTTATTCTGGAGGTGCGGTATGTTTGTGTAATGTTTGTGAGAGTAAATAAGGGTTATTACTAGACTGATCTTAAATTTTTGGCTAGAGATTGAAAATCTCTTTGCTTTTTAGGCACAGGTATAGCATGGCTTCTAACTTGAGTTATAGCTTATGTGTTCTACATACATAAGTTTATAGTCAATGTGGTCCTTGCACAAGGTTGCAATTCACAGAAGGCATTAAGTTATATGTTTTTTTTTGTTTTTTATTACTCCAAAGCTGAGTACTGACCGGCGTGTTACGGTGCGTAATATACCATTTGCAGCGAGCATGATACGTCACACCACGTGCTAACTACACGAGATTTTAATTAACTTGGAATGCAGAGCAGCTTTATGTTTAAGCAAGATAGTGGTCTCGATTGACCATTCTGAAATGTAAATAACTAGGTACTTAACCTATTTTGTACGTTCCACAAACTCACCTATAAAACAACTCTATATCATACAGGGTAGGGTAGGGTATGTTTTAATAAAATAATAATATAGGGATTCAAGCTTCACTGAGCTAAGCTAACAATGGCTGACTTCGAAATATTGCTCCCAAATATTTCACGAATTTTCATAAATTCGCAAACTTTGAACCCTTTCAAAGTTGAATTAGAACTATATTTCACTCCTATTAGGTATTTTAGCAGTAGGTAAACTTCGGATAATCCATTCTATCTAACATCAATAAAGCTTATTTTTGAGTAACAGTACCTATTATCTCTTTATATCCACAAAGAGATTTAGTTTACTTTACTTTTATTAAGTTTACAGGGAACTAAATAAGGATAATAAAATCTCTGTCATTTCCTTTCAATATCTTTAACAATTTGCCGTACTTATAATAAGCAGTTCCTTCAGTACAAAACAGAATCAAATGGCTGACACAAAAATAAATTATGTACCTACGTACAACTCAATACTAAACAACGCCATCTCTACGCAGATACTCGAACTAATGACACGACGGCGTGTAGGAGAAACTACCTTGGAAACCCCGTGTTTCAGGGTTTGATAAGTTCAACGAACCACTTGTTAATAAGTTCACCCTTCAATGAACAGATGGCGCTAGCAGGCTTTTTACAACTACAAGTATTACCTATTATAAGGCACTTACTATACTAGTACCCAAAGCACTATACAAGTACCAAAGGCATTAAATTCAACGCAAATGATTCCAAATATTTTTGGTTTTCCGTAATTATTCGAAAGGTAGCGTAGGTAATTATTTAATTGGAAGCCAGGATGTCATATCGAACTAATAATGAATAGAACTAATAATACATCCGTGTGGCAGACAACAAGCTACTTAAAAACTAATAAATAATAATACATCCGTGTGGTGGACAACAAGCTACATAAAAACAATTTTTTTCTGAGATTGTTTGCAAGTCGTAGTTAGCTCAACAGTTAGAAGTGTAAATAATAAATAAATAATGCCGGACAATCCACACAGCATCATCTAGCCCCAAGCTAAGCATAGCTTGTGTTATGGGTACTAGATGACTGATATACATAATACAAAATTATTACATATACATAGAAAACGATCAGAACTCCCTGTACAAATATCTGCAGATCGTATAAATAATAATAATAATAAATATTAGCTCTAAATTTGTTTCGATGCCATAAATATAATTTTCTTGGTTTTAAATTTAAACACCTTTTATAATAGGTACCTTTAATTACTAGGAACAGTCAAAAACTCCGGTAACGCTGTCATGGCCATCTGCGGTCAACAGCATTATTTATAGCACATTCGAAGTAAAAACTAGAAACGGTTAAGAATTTTGTAAATCAGAGAACTTAAGTACATCTAAACTATATATATAATATAATATTATAAAGAGGAAAGATTTGATTAATAGGCTCCGAAACTACTGGACCAATTTGAAAAATTCTTTCATTATTAAAACCTAAATTTTCCATGATGAACATAGGCTATGGAATATTTGAAATAAGTTCCGTATGAAAAAATCAACATCATCAACAACATCAACAGCCTATGATAGTCCACTGCTGAACATAGGCCTCCCCTAATGAGCGCCATAGAATGCATTACTCATCATTTGGGGGTTATTGCCCATAATCCCCACGCTGGGCATGCGGGTTGGGGATCGCAGTTCGGTGGAGTTGGCGCCCGCCCCCCGGTGTGTCTCCCTTAGTCGCCTCTTACGACACCCACGGGAAGAGTTGGGGTGGTGAAATTCTATGCCGGTACCACACGGCTCGAAATGGCATGTAAAAATAAATTTTTGTTAAATACCCATGCGAAGCCGGGACGGACCGCTAGTTGATAATAAACAGACGCCGCACCGCGCTACATACAATGTGCGACACTAGCACAGTACATATACTGTGATACTAGCGTGATTCTTTTACATAATCAATAAATAAGACCTTATTTCATATCAACAGATTTTCAAAGTAGGTAGAGTTTTAACGTTGATACTTAAAACTAATAAATGGGTACAAAATTATATAAAGGAGGTACATGAGTAGTAGACCTTATAGTGTTCTACTCTGTATGTTTTGAATAACAAATAAAATGAATAAATAAATAAATATACCGGACAATTCACACAGCATCATCTAGCCCCAAGCTAAGCAGAGCGTGTGTTATGGGTACTAGATGACTGATATACATAATACAATATTATTATATAGATATTTTTTTATTATACATAGGAAACGACCAGAACACCGTGACCAAATATCTGCAGATCATACAAATATTTGTCTCGAGGCGGGAATCGAACCCACAACCTCCTGCGTCGCAGGCGGACCTTCGCCCATCGCGCCACAGAGGGATTAGGTTCGATTCGTGCGTCGTCTTTTGAAGTAAACAACTAAGTAAGTGCCAATTCGTGCGTTCTGCTAACCGGCAAAAAAAGTACCTAAACCTTTTGGTTCGATTCGTGCGTCGAGTATGTATTAATATCTTGAACAAGTTAAACCATCGATATAGATAAAAAAAACAGAAGTGGCAAACGCTCAAAATTTTAAATCACATTAACTACCTACCTGGTTATTCTGGTTACCCGTAGGTACCTACGTTGCACTTGCACAGATAAGCCGGCTGGCCGCCACTCGTCAAACAGTTATGAAACAATAGGGATTAGTAGCACGTAGGGTTACTCTGTTTCACTCACACTCTCCGTACTTGCAAAATTTTTGTATGGCCTAGTTAGTCATTTGCAAAACAAGAAAGAGATGAGACGTCTCATTACTCGCGACATTATATCTCCTGCATTATGGCGGATTCCGTGCCTAGCACATCGAATAAGCAATTAGTAAATCGAGTTACAGTTTTCACGACCAAGCGAGTTATATCTGATTTTTGTATTTATTTTAATTTAAGTTTGCTAAGCTTTTATCTAACCAACTTGTGCTTGTAAATTTTTATTTAAGTTTTAGTTTTAATTTAAATCTTAGCTTAAAGACAAATAACTACTAAATAAGTTTTTTCGCCGGTTAGCAGAACGCACGAATTGGCACTTGGTTGCTTACTCCAAAAGACGACGCACGAATCGAACCTAATCCCCACAGAGGTCGTCAGTTTTGTCAATGTCGTCAATATTGTTTTAGAATACACTACCTGATTCTGTCTGACTTACGAAAACGAAAATCGTTGTAGATCAGTAGACGTTGGGCTGCAGACAATGGAATGAAAACCAGAAGGTACCTTTGAGGAGATAGAACAAGGACAGAGCTCACAAAGTATGGCGTAATGACAAGGTATATTTAGCGGTAGTTAACTGTGGTTAACCATTGGTCAGTGTTCAAATGATGGGCCATTTAAGATTTGACCCTAGGTTAGGTCGAAAACAGAAGGTTTCAATTGTATAAACTTGTAGTCCTTAGCCCACTGTAGGTGGGTTATGCAAGTGTATTTTTATTCCTCTCAGTTGTCATTTAGTCTTCCCCGTAATTATCAGCCTAGGCTAGTACATAGGCGTAGCCGGCATTGTCTTACAGTTCCGACCTTAATACTATAGTGGAAATTTCTAGAATGTTCATTTGATTTGTCAATTTCATTATCTTAGATTGCACAGTTTTCACGGTGTAAAACTCAGGTGCAATCTAGATAGTAAGAATTTCAGTGTAAGATGTAAGCTTCTATTCAGTTTAAATAAATGTCTTGATAAATAAATAAGTAAGTATCTAGGGATTCTACTATATGAAGCTTCCCCGTTCAACCCGAGATTTTTAAACCCAATAAGTATTAGGCTCCGTTCGACCAAAAACATTTGATTTGAGTTTCCCTTTCTACCCACACTTATTTATTCCAGATTTTTTTTAATTTCAGATAAACGACACAATAAAACAACGAAGTAGAACGGTCAGCAGACAAAGAGATTCAGTTTTACACATTTTATAAATATTTTTATTAATAATATCAGTCTGGTTACTCCACCGAACAGCGATTCCCAACCCGTATGCCCAGCGTAGGGATTATGGGCAATTACTCCCAAATGATAACAATGCCATCTATGACGCTCATTAGGGTAAATACAATATAATCTATCAATAATAAAAATACTAATCTAATCATCCATTCATCTTATGGCATTTTGATCATGATGATGTCCATAGATAACATACCATAATCATTTTAGTTTTTTAACTTGCGTAATTACGAGTTTCTTTCAGAAATATTCGTAACCCTAGCAAAAATTTCTAAACCAAATTTTTTTAAAAATATAGGCACTGAATATATCTCCATGACATTGCAGCGCACAGCCCATTGCTCTTACTTCTTTGGCACAGCATAACTGGCCAAGCAATAAATGCATCTTCTATTATATTAACTCCCGGAAACTTTATCCAGTTCAGAAGCCCATATAGATACATAATAAGAGAACTTTGTCTTATAAATAAATGCCCTTGGAAACTGGTAAATATCGCGTCGTAACATTGAAGTCTCGATACAACAGCTGACCATTAAAATCTAATTTATTCACGCATGTATCTTTATCAAACCTACTTATAAATATAATACTCTCATCATCACCAGCCTATAATAGTCCACTGCTGGACATAGGCCTCCCCTGATGAGCGCCATAGATGGCATCATTATTTGGGGGTTATTGCCCATAATCCCCACGCTGGGCATGCGGTGGTGTAGTTTTTCTGCAAAGGGCGCTGCTGTGTGTTTCCCTTAGTCGCCTCTTACGACACCCACGGGAAGAGTTGGGGTGGTGAAATTCTATGCCGGCACCACACGGCATAATACTCTAACTAAACTCAGTTCTAGGATCCTA
Source organism: Eupithecia pulchellata (assembly GCA_963931895.1). NCBI lineage: Eukaryota > Metazoa > Arthropoda > Insecta > Lepidoptera > Geometridae > Eupithecia > Eupithecia pulchellata. Next base: position 12,322,999 of record OZ007526.1, on the reverse strand, counting down.
GACGTTTATATAAACAAAGGGTTTACAGAACCAAAGCTGGTATGTTGTACATTGCTATCATTGAAAGAAATAATGGAAGCACGAAACTATTTTTGTTTTCCAGCTTCATTCCTCATTTTGTTCCTCTCGACCGTTTTCGAACTTGAATATAAACATTCGCTGTGCATGTGGAATTATTCGTTGTTGAAGTTTGCCTTTTGATTTTTAGTAATTTTCTTGGTGTTATTGTACCGTACCTTGTTCACATCTGTTATTTTTATCAGTTTCCATTTATTGATATAAATATTTTGTACCTATTCTAGAGCAAGTATAGGTAATAATATCAAGTAGGTAGGTAGGTAGGTACCTAGTTTCTTCATTTTGATTTAGATTACCATAGCTGTTTTAGACATAAAAGCATTTACATATCAAATGACAAGAAATAGCATTTAAAAAGTATGAAGACCACTAACAGTGGTTTTTCACATTCACTAATGTAGAAATCTATTTTTAATTCAATTTTGAATGGGTCTAGAGTTTCAGTGAGAACCATTTAACCACAGTGTATATGTGTACTGTGATTTAACTGATTTTAAGTAGGTAACGGTATTATTTATAGTACTGTGAACCCAAGCCTGTTATCATTCCAAATGGTTATTGTTGTTATGCGCATAAATTTCACCGTAAAGCGGGAAAACATTGACCTTTAGTGACTACGACACAACTTTATGTCACGAAAATGTGGCAACTTGCATAAAACTGATGTCTTGAAACTTATTAGATTTAAACAAGTACGACAAGTGCGAGTGTAACTCGCGCGCCGAGGGTTTTGAACTTTTGTCGTTTAGGTAGGTACGTATATTGACGACCTGTTAGCGCGGTGGGCTTACAACGCAGGAGGTTGCGGTTTGATTCTCGCCTCGGGACTAATATTTGTAAGATCTGCAGATTATTTGTTCGAGTGTTCTAGTCCTTTTCTACGTACACAAAAATAAATCATCTAATGTGATACTTATATATACTTTATTAAGTATAACAGATATCGTAGTAGTACGAATTACACAAGCTTGCTTAGCTTGTCGCTAAATGATGTTGTGTGGATTATCCAGGATACATTACTCTTCTCATATTTTTTTGGAGCACGGTGGAATTCATGAATTCAATAATCTTATTATCTAAATATTCTTCGAGCGCAGTGGAATACATTGGGTATGGACTTTAAAATTTTGAGAACAACGGTTTTGTGGCGCTGTGGAACCCTACTATTACAGTTACTACAGAGATTAGTGGGTAGGTAAGTGGGTTGGTACCTACAATTATTTTTTCGACTTTTTTCTACGTATTTCACTAAGTATGAAACTTAGACGATTTTTAAAACCTGTTTTGAATTGTCGAAATCCATACCTTTGATTTGATATTGCTCTCAATGAAATAGCCCCCATTGTATGAAAATTCGTTTTTTGACCATATTTCGAAAAGTATTGTTTTTACAGACTTCTCTATATTTTTCCTGTAAAATATAGACCTATATCTACAAACGCTTAGTACATTTTATATAGATCACTCTGCTATCTTCGGAGATAGAGGGGGGGGAACGGTCAAATTTTCAACCTTTTTCAAAATATTTCGAAAAGTATAAAACCTATCGAAATTTCAAAAACTGCATTGGAATGTACAAACTGATACCTTTCATTTGATACCCAACTCGGTGGGGTAGTCACCCCTTTAGAAATTTTTCCCGCCCTTTTTTGACCATATTTCAAAAAATATTATTTTTACAGATTTCTCTATATTTTTCCTATAAAATATAGATCAATACCTACAAAAACTTGGTACATATCAAATCGATCGTTCTGCAATCTTCGGAGATAGAGGGGGGGTACCGGTCAATTTTTCGACCTTTTTCAAAATATATCAAAAAGTATAAAATCTATCGAAATTTCAAAAACTGCATTGGAATGTACAAACCAATACCTTTCATTCGATACCCAACTCGGGGGGGTAGTCACCCCTTTAGAAATTTTTCCCGCCCTTTTTTGACCATATTTCAAAAAGTATTATTTTTACAGACTTCTCTATATTTTTCCTATAAAATATAGATTAATACCTACAAACACTTGGTACATATCACGTCGATCGCTCTGCAATCTTCGGAGATAGGGGGGGGGGAACGGTAAATTTTTTGACCATTTTCAAAATATTTTAAAAAGTATGAAATCTACCGAAATTTCAAAAACTATTTTGAAATCTACAAACGAGTACCTTTCATTTGATACCACTTTCGACTTTGTACGTTCCATTTAAAATTTCGATTTCAAAATCTGTATGGAAAATCTTCATTTTGATTTTTCATTTATTTTCATTTATTTTTCTATAAATATGTGCGGGCGCACAAAATGTATTATTATTTCAAATTTCAAGTCAATAGCTGCAGTAGTTTCTGAGATATTAAGGATTCAAAACACAAAACAGACCCAAAGCGATTTCATAAGGGTTTTGCAACCGATGGCAAAACCCTAAAAACACAATTTCTTCTCGGAACCTGCAGATTTTGATTGTCTTGCACTCGCAAGGCAATACGGGCAAAAACAGCCATATCTTCGCAATCCGCGTGATTTTCTAAGATGTTATCTAATTGCTTTTTTTGAGGGTACTTTTACACTCGCAGATCTTTGGGGAAACTGGAGATGTTTTTCTCTCGATACTAACCGTGTTAACTTGACAATGAGACGTTATATCAACAAACTCACGTTCTACGTGTGCCAGTGTGTGTTGAGTGTGACTCCGAAATAACCAAACATCCTGATGGATCCAGGAACCTGATTCCTATCTTATCTTATCTTATCTTATTCCTGGTCCGTTGAGCATGTTGCCAGCGGCAGTGTCAAGTAGGTGATGTTCGCTTCCATCAGTTCTACCTCTTCACCATTCTCTTATATTTATTTTCTTTCATTTCTAGAAGAACCTAAAATTAGCGCATATTATCTGAAGATTATTTAATAAACAGTTAAATAAGAAAATAATGCTGGGCAATCCGGAAAACCTACCCCCAAGCTAAGCGTAGCTTGTGTTATGGGTACTAGATGACTGATACATAACACAATATATTAAATAGATAGAGATTTATTAATTATTTAAAGAAAACGACCAGAAAATCCTGAAAAAATATCTGCAGTTCGTACAAACATTGGTCCCGAGGCGGGCATCGAACCCGCAACCTCCGTTTCTTTTTCACTTCGTCCACAAGTGGTCAAAAAATTGAAGCGAAGAGAAATCAATTACAAATTATTTATCTATTTATAAATAATTATCTGTATGAAATTTGACTTGTCTAAGTGCTTATTTTGTAAGCCTAAAGAAATAAAGTTATTGAATCTGAATCTGAATCCAACTGTTATGGCGCGGTGGGCGAACAAGGTTGGTGGTTTGATTCCCGCCCTGGGACAAATGTTTATACCGTTTACAAATATTCATTGCGAATGTTCTGAACTGTATTTTCTGCACATAATAAAACATACAACAAACAACAACATCAGGCTATATCAGTCCACTGCTGGACATAGGCCTCCCCTAATGCACGCCATAGGTGGCGTTATTTCATCTGGGGGTTATTGCCCATAATTCCCACGCTGGGCATGCGGGTTGGGGATCGCAGTTCGGTGGAGTTGTTCTGCAGTGGGCGCTGCTGCCCGCCCCCCGGTGTGTTTCCCTTAGTCGCTTCTTACGACATCCACGGGAAGAGTGGGAGTGGTGAAATTCTATGCCGGCACCACACGGCAATAAAACATATTATCTATCTATCTATACATGTATTAAGTATATTCAGTCTAATATCCATAACACAACCTCTGCTTAGCTTGGAGCTAAATAATGCAGTATGGATTGTCCAGCATTATTATAATTTTAAGAGGAATAGGTAGAACTATTGGCCTATTGAACTATTAAATGTCTTGCTATTTTTCATGTTTTTAAAGGAATTTTCAACCTCAAAGTACGCAGATAGAGATACTTATTTAATGACTGCGGTTTAATTCGTCAGATATATAATAGGAAAATCCCAGAGTATTTTACTCTTAACCAACTAAAATATTTTCAGTGATTCATAATAATGTTGTGAATCAAGTTTATATGTATTACAGTCAGTTTAAATGAATTATATTTCTAGATTCGGCTATTTCGGCGTATAATATTTAATTATACATTATTATAATAACATTAAGGCGCATACAGCACCTAAACTAGCGCCACCACCTACTTTATGTTATTATTCTGTTTAACAAAGGAATTTTCAAAAATCCATCGTCCAGTTTGTGATACCTATCATAAGCTTTTTTTTAATGCCTAAATAGAACTAAATACTAAATAGAATAAAACTATTACAGAGGCATTAAAAAAAAGCTTATGATAGGTATCACAAACTGGACGATGGATTTTTGAAAATTCCTTTGTTAAACAGAATAATAACCTAAAGTAGGTGGTGGCGCTAGTTTAGGTGCTGTATGCGCCTTAACTACGTAGATCATAAACATGAAAATAAATTAATTTGACTTTCAACATCCATCTCCTAGGTTATCTACTAGTTTATCATTTTTAATTATTCTGTCTGAGGTTTTTATCACTGTAGGAACACAGTTTTAATACAATGTATATCATTTGCCGTGTGGTGCCGGCATAGAATTTCACCACCCCAACTCTTCCCGTGGGTGTCGTAAGAGGCGACTAAGGGAAACACAGCGGGGGGCGGGCAGCAGCGCCTTCTGCAGAACAACTACACCGAACTGCGATCCCCAACCCGCATACCCAGCGTGGGGATTATGGGCAATAACCCCCAAATAATGATACCATCTATGGCGCTCATTAGGGGAGGCCTATGTCCAGCAGTGGACTATTAAAACTTCTTCTTTAAAGGTTTTTAAACATGAATATTAGTGTTCTGATCGCATGAATATAAAGTCAAAAAATATCACTTATGATATTATTGTTAAACGTATAAAATGAAAGGAATATATCCTATTTATTGACAGCCGACAACTCGCCTGTCCTTTATAAATACTTGCTTCATATTTTTTGATATGAAGGTAGAATAAATGTTGTTCCAGATATATTAGTATATATTTTAACCCGATCCATTCAGTATTTTTGACATTACCTTCGAACAAATATCTTCACAACACGGCACATACTCCGCCAAAAAAACATAGAGTCAAATACTAGGAAGAAATTAGAACTAGTACCTACTTAAGATTCAAACAATTGAGATAACTGCAGACTGTTGCAAACAAATCACAGATAGCACGAGCAAGCTTTTATAACACGGGCCTTGTTTAAAGTTCGAGGAATATAAAAAAATCTTTTAAATTAATATTAACCTAGCATTTTAGATTAGTACCTAATTAATGGCAGAGTGTAAAAAAGAATATAACTATCTCTTCCTAACAAAAAAAAATTAAGTTGGCAACATAACGTCGCAAAGGATAGGTTTTTATAGGATCAGTTTTTGGTAAAGTGGAATAATAAATAAGAACAAACTGTCTGTGCCCATTACTAGACTACATAAGATTAATGTATATTTTAAAGGGCAATGCTTAGAGTAATAAGACGGGGCAATGTATACGCTTTTACAACAAAACTCCAAGTGAGTTGCAAAAACTATCTATAAATAAATTCAAACGGATTGTCAAAAATATTCTTTGCAAATATTAAATATCAAATTATCTAGACGACAAACAAGTTTGGGACGAGTTATGCTCCAACTCTAAAACTAACAATCTAACAAGGTAAAGGTTTCTTGTTCGCTTTTTTAGGTACCTTAAACCAATTTAATCAAAGTGATCACTTTATTTCCCATTTTATGTCTTATTTAACTTGTATTTTGTGACGTGTCCAAGAGTCCTGTAAGGTCTAAAGGAAATAAAGCACTTTGATTTTGATTTTTAATGGTAAACAATTTCCATTCAGCAGTTATTTGGTGTCAAAATGTAAACCTTTGTTATTATTTGAAAAGGCTGTATGCACCAAGGAGTAAACTTGCCAAACGCGTTTGTACTACTTGAAACAGGTTGAGGTTATTCACGAAGTACACAAACTAGGTAACAAAACGAATATTTGTATTCTTTTTCTTATTATAAACGTATTGCGATATAGACAACAATAATGGATAACTTATGTAAATGAGATGAAAATATACGAAGGACTTTACCAAACTGGAAATAAGCATTAGAATAGCAACTACTGGAAAGGATGAAAGGAATTCCCTGAAACCATCCTCTATCTGGACTATGGACGGCGTCAGGTATGATCCTAGTTAATCCTTCGGTAGAAAAAACACCTTAGCTTTTCGAAAGAGGGTAGAAATAAAGTGGAGACAAGTTTCAGTTTCTGACACTCTTACAAAATAATTGGTACTCGTAGAAAGAATAGAAAGCCACTCATGGCAATCTTCTAATAGTAAATTAAATTTACGGGGTATACAACCTCAACTCTGTGCGAAAAGGCTAGACATATGATTTTGCGTTCATAAGAGCGGGACAGGGCATTGCAACGTAAGTCCAAAAATCACCAAAAATCAAGTTTTAGCTTATTATCTATTATATAGGACATTATTTGAAAAATCCGAAACATATAACATTTTTATTATACTTAATTCTATTACCACGCTTATTGTCAAGATCTGAACTTCTGTATTTATTGAGAAATTTAGGTTTTAGTAAAAATTTAGAGGTAACTTTGCGATTTTTTTCTATCGAGAAAATTTTATGGAATCGTGTTTTCGAAACATATGATCGATAGATTAAGTCCTGAACTTTACCATATATCAATTTCAAAGTTAAATATTCAGTAGTTTAGACGATGTGGACATCCGGCGGAGTTGAAAATAAGCAGTTTGAGGTAGTATACACCCTTAAGCATTATAATTACATTCAATACATTATAATTCTAACACTTTACAGAATAAAAGAATTAGAACTTAGTACTTCAAACTCATGCGACTTATCTTGGTGACGCTTCTGACGGGTATTATAGTGGATCAGTTGAGTTGTAGATTGTAATAGTAAGCAGCAATCTCAATTGTTTTAATTATAAATACTTGTTGTTTTTTTTTATTATTTGTTATTTTTATTACAGTTTGTAACTTTTTCTGATGTTTGTGCAATATAGTGCGCATCACGTGGGCACACATGCGTTTTGGTTTCATTCTGGCTTGCAGAATTTTAGTTCCATATGGAGCTAAGATTCTGCAAGCCAGAATGAGCAACATTATGTTTGTTATATGATATCATATAACAAACATAATGTTGCTCATTCTTCTTTTATAATGTATATATATATATCGGGGCTTATTAACATTATTTGAATTGTGCTAAAAAAAATATCTTTCGTTACCTAATTTTAAAATATGGTTCTAGCAAAAACAAAACCGGATTTAGAGTAAAAACGTTTTACAAGTATAAGCCCACTAATTATAATTATTTTTTATTGCGTTTTCTTACACGTGTTTTTTATGGAATAGCTTATTTTTTATTTATCTTCTATTCTTATGCTAATAATATCATAAAGAGGAAAGATTTGATTGTTTGTTTGAATTGAATAAGCTCCGAAACTACTGGACCGATTTGAAAAATACATTTACCATTAGAATCCTAAAAATTTAAACTTCACAATTCGTCAACGGGGTGCAAGAGGTAAGTTAATGTCAAAAAATAAAGTACGAGTCAATGTAAAAAAGCCAATAATGTAACCCAAAGTGTTAATGTATTATTTTTATTTTTTACTAATACTCATGCGAAGCCAAGGAAAAAAAAGGCCGGACAGCTAGTACCACATAATTACATACTACTTTAAAAGTTTAGCCTGATTGGTTCAGTGGTTTTGCTTTTTTTTTACTGTGAGTGTGGACTGCAATTTTCATAGTCGAAAAAAAAATAGTCGTTTCATAGACGATTAACTGGAATAAATCACAGGATTTTATGCCAAAAATCAGTTAGCCTGGGATAGAAATAACACTTAAACGATATCATAGAAAATAATACGAGCGTATGGGTGGAGATTGGGAATCTGGAGGTCTACTTTGAAAAACAAACGAAGTTAATTAAAGGCGTTAATTAAATGCACAAGTTGAACAACCTTACCCCAATGAACGTTTCGGATCTCTAAGAAATAAATGTCAGAATCATTGTCATAGTAAGATCACCGAAACAACCCGTTGGTTGTTTCGGTGATCTTACTATGACAATGATTCTGCCGACCCGTTGGTCGGCCGCCCTTCGTTTTGCGATCCGACGTCACCGTCAACTTCGTTCGTTTTGTTTTTTTTGGTACTAAAGTACTCTGGTCCATAACAATACATACTTACTTTTACTGGGCTTACGAAACGCGATTTTGCTCCGATTTCTATTTGAACAGTGAACGTCAAGGTTTCGTTGATATTCGGAACTGAGGTAATCAGCTCTTTCTTTTTCCTTGATTGAATTGGAGCGTTTACGCAAGCTGTGCTTTTGGCCTTTATAGTAATAGAACTAAAAGTTTAACTTGTGCAAGGTGAATTGATTTCCGTTGGAAAACACATGTACTGTTAAAGTTCGATGCGGAAAATAAAGGGTATTTGTTTCCGATTTACTTTTCACGAGTTTCAGTTTTACCATGAATCTTTTTGACTTGTGGTTACTTATTTGATTCCTTTGGGTTGGAAACCCTAGGTCCTTCAGGTTATGTAGCTCACACAATATAATATAAAGACCTCACAAAGCTACTTATAGAGTCCACAGGTGATCGGAATGCTGGTTTTTATTTTGTTGAAATAATTAACATCGCCATTCAACGGCAATGCTACATACCAGCATTCTGGGCACTCTCCCTTATGATGTTGATGGCTTAGATTTTGAAGGAATTGATATTTAATTGTATATACTAATTTTGATTTTTATATTCTGTTAAGTAGGTACCTACTATAATTTCAATCTTCTTTTTTACTTTTTTGTATTCATTTTCAGATAGCCAACCGTTTCCTTTTTCTCCTTTTCTTTTAATTTTTTGTTTGTACGGTCTATATCTAACCAGTAATTTTTGGTTTGTGTTATTAAAATTATCCAAGTGAGATCCATTGCACACCTACTAAAGCATCACCCTTATACCGTTAGGTCCATTCAACAAAACTGTGTAGTACGTTACGGCATCTTCGGACTGCCACGGGGCCTCTTGTAGTTGTTCCAACGGGTATCCCGAAAGGCAAGATAGCGGCCTTCAGTTCTTCAGAAATGCGGAAGACAAGACCAGCTCAACCAACTTTATTTTATGTTGTTTGTTTCGTGTCAGTTCGAGATTCGACTTGTTGTTTTTAATTTGTCTACACTCGAGAGCAATGAATCCGGGTCACTCAAAGAATCCAAAAAATCTCGGAAAGTAAGAATGCTAGGTTAATGCAATAAATTGTATTTAATAGACAATTTAATACTCCTTAAATGAAAGTTAAAAAAATATGAGTCACCATACATTTTATTTACACAAAATTACATAAAGAAAAAAAACTGCTGATCTCTCTTTAAAACAAAAATAGGAAACATGAAATTTTTAAACTTTATGACGATTTTCTTGAATTTCAATACTTCGTATTACCTCCTCGTGCTTCCATTACTGCGTTTACGCGGTTTGGCATGCTGTACACCAAGTTCCTTATACGATTTTGGGGAATATTTTCCCATTCCTCTGTGAGAGCAATTTTGAGCTCAGGAAGCGTGATTGGGGGAGGGTTTCGTTGTTTTACGCATCTCCCTAGCTCGTCCCAAGCATGCTCGATCGGGTTGATATCCGGGCTGCGCGCTGGCCACTCCATACAAGTAATGTTCATCTCTTGAAGGTAGTCATTCACAATCCTACCTGTATGAGGTCGGGCATTGTCATGCATAAATATAGCATCCTCACCCAAATTGACCATAAATGGACCAACGTGTTCGTTGAGGATTTCTTCCACATATCTTACGCTAGTTAAAGAGCCGTTTTCTATGATCACCAGCTCTGTGCGACTTTCAGAGGAAATTCCGGCCCACACAAGTACAGACCCACCACCGTAGGCTACTTTTTCTTCGATGCATGCTTGCTTGAATCTTTCCCCTGGTCTTCTATACACTCTGTGTCTTCCATCGTGCTTGTAGAGCATAAATTTTGATTCGTCGGAGAACAATTTATTGCATTAACCTAGCATTCTTACTTTCCGAGATTTTTTGGATTCTTTGAGTGACCCGGATTCATTGCTCTCGAGTGTACATTCTATACGGAATAAAACCGTAGCAAAATTATGTATACAGAAGCTGCTGCTGTATCTATAGAACAAATACAATCTCTTTGCCCTGGAAACTATTTGGAGTTGACCGTTAATTTAATTACAAATCTCTTTAATTAGGATAATTGGCCACCTATGTGCAATTCTTTTTTAAACATAATATTCGACACTCGTCTTTTTTTGCAAGTTTGAATTTTTTGAAAGTTGTTGAAAGAACATAAACTGTGACTCCAGTAGGCCAAGCACGGGGATTGTTTTCCAGGGTAGAATAGACAATAATGGCATCGCATCGCCATACATTGCGCACATTATTGAAGTTGAAGAAATTAATTTCAAATAATTTACGCATTCGATGATAAAGTGACGTATTTTTTTCTCTATTCTACCTTAGACAAGAAAGCCCGTGCTTGCCCTACTGACCCGGACGAGAACTGTAGTAATTCAAAATGTCATCTGCAATACACGTCGAGACATAGGCTGTCTGAAGATTGGATTCCAAGAAATTTCCACCGTTAGATAAGATGATTTTTAACTAAATTAAACTATAACATTCATTATGTATGCACTTAAGTTTATTTTTAATCACCAACACCACAAAGTAATATAAAAATTGACACTCAACCCTGATGTGCCGACATATAACACATTCTTTATTAACAACTATCAACTACCGGTGTCAATGGCATTTTCAAATTCTTAAATCGGTATAAGTTCTTACTCTCACAGAAGCCTATGACCATAGATTATTTGGATTTTTGGAAAGAAAAATTGCTACTCCACCCTCCGTGCATACAGCCCATCGCAATTTTTTATATTTCCAACGTAAATAAATGCTGGCTAAAATATGACACTGCAGTTTCAATTTTTACGTGCTGGACTTCTAAAAATGTTTTGAAAGCTGCTCTCTGAATGCATAAATATATTGGAGTTGGAGTCTTGGGGGCAGAGATTCGGCTTGTTGTGGACCTATGATTCCGGGTGTTGTCTGTCTAAGTAGAATAAATTTTGCGAGGCGAGACAAAGGCTTTACTCCACCCGTAAATTTATTTTCTTTAATTTAATAAAATTATAATATCACAATTAAATTATATTCAGCTCCATAAAATATGGAAGCTCTCGCTTAGTCCCGATGTTTTCCAAGCCGATAGATTTGCATGTAAAGGTCTATGAAAAATTGCATTCTGTCAGAGCAAAGTTCTTCATTACTACACCTATGAATAACGTTCGGAGCAAAGTTCTTTATTACACACTATGAGGGAAATAATGGTTTTCGTATCTTCAGAATCAACCGACGATGATGTTCTGAGTAAATTCAAATTATAATTACAAATCTGTGGCAATATCCGTTCTTCACTTGTTTTTTGAAATATGTTGTTACGAAAACGAATTTTACGGATTGAGAGTTCAAACTATTGATAATTTTTGACCTATATTGACATTTTTCGGTCAACCACAACAACAACGTGTTATTTTTAATTTTCTTTAGGTCATAAACGGATTTCCGTACAATTTTCTGAAATTACAAATTTTTGATTTCCTGTCCTTAGGGTTTTTCTTTCGCAATTGAATACGACAGCAACCACCAACTATGACGTACTCTTACCACACGTCTGGAAAAGGAATTAGCGACTTTTCGAGTAGGTGTAATATAGAATGTCAATCTACGCACCATTACGCGTTAAATATATTAGCTCTCAACACAATAAAACAATTACAAGTATTTTTACTAGTTTATCTAGTATAAAACAAGCTCCGCTTAAAGGGCTAGGTGAAGCTGTGTGGATTGTCTAGCATTATTTGTTATTATTTATTCTCATAATGTCCGGCCAAAGTCAAGAAACACCGAAGCCAAGGCCTAGGGTGAGGCGAATTTTATTTTGAAAAAAAAAAGCTATAGGTAACCTAATTTCATATTCTAACTTTGCTTTATTTTACTTACAGTTTTTGGAACAGCTCACGTAATTAGCTGCAAAACGTTTATCATTTTCATTCTATTTCTATACAATTGAATCGATCTTGGTTATATCACGGATTCCCAATTACTTGCAAAATACTTTTTTGTTTTATTTCTTGTTCTACACTGAAAAAATAAATAAAGACCACTAAAAAAATCTCGTTACAAAACATGACTTCGAACGTTTAAAGTACCTGCTTTAAATTTCGACGCCGAAGGTTATACAAATATTATTACGTGGGAAGACTTCGAAATAACTGAATCATCGCTGACTTCCAATTTATCGGATGAAGCCTTGAAATCGACACCTACAAATTAAAATATAAAAAAGTATCTACTCGTATGCCACACACAAACCGTAAAGCGCGGAATCAAATTAGTGACAGAAGCTTCAAATTCTGTTTGCGGAGACGGTTTCGTTAGGGCAAGACTGCTTTTACGTCAGCAAAAGCCACATTTTGGTACAAAAAGCCATTTCACGCCAAACTAAAATTAAATATTTTTATAAAATTTCTCTAAATAAAAAAAAATTGAAAAAATTTACGGCTCTTGTGGTTTAGTCGTTTTTGCAAGTTAATTAATTATATATTAATTTATGAATAGCCCTGAAATTCAGAAAAACATTGATTGAACATTCTGACAGTGTGATAACGAAATGTAAAAAGTAGTTATATTTACCGATTTTCAATTGTCTTTGGGCACCTCAAAACATTAAAATAGACTTACAAGATTTCGTATCTTTAATTTTCTCATTCAAAGAAAACTTTGTGTCACTACGCCGTTATTTTTTTTATTATTACCTAATATATGATCTTGATCACACATAGCGAGTATCATTGTCAGGAGCACAATACAAAATTAATTATTATTATTATTCCCAATGTAAAATGCCCACGTATCGGTCACTTCACACGTGTGGATGATGATGAAACAGTTAACATTTCAAAATTCTGTTAAAAATGGGAAATAGCATGTTATTAAACGCCAGGGATAATATATCTTAGATCACACATACTGATAACAAGATTACACAGAAGGTAAAAAATTGCTAATAGATGAACTTACTAAGATAAAATGGCCGTTAGAATTATTATTCTCGTAGCTACTCGTACACAATTATTAAAACCATACTGTACGTCGGAATTATTCTTTAAAAGTTAAACTATATTTTTTTGCTTTAAGTGTTTTGTTTTTTATGTAGGAGAGCCATTTTGCCTTGCGCTAAAAATAAAAAGTACAAACTACTAATATTTTTTTTAACGTGTATAGAAAGCCTTGAACCCGCGGATCTGAGTTATATACGTTAGCTAGACGTTTCTATATAAATTTCTTATACAAATTACTATTTAAGTTATGACATAGAAAGTATATTATTAGCAGATAATTACCCTAGCTATTCTCAAGAAATAATATTTGTATAGTAAAAATTTTAAGACTCCTTTCGTGACTTTCCTTAACACTCTGTATATTTCGATGACCTAATTTACACACAACTCTTATGAAAAGTCGTTACGTATAAGAATTTATTTTTTTATGCCCAATCCCATAACATCATCGCAAGCTAGGAATATAATTGTTTGATAAATAATTATTTATCAATGATATTGCTATAACTTATTTCTGTATTGTCTGTTCTGTGATTTCCATACTAACAGAAAAGGAAACATATTACATTTATTCCGATAGGTACAGGAATAAGTAAAATTAAATAAAATAATACTTAAATTTCTAGTCAGAGCAACTAAACATGAAACAGGACTTAAAAAGATAATCCTAAGTAAAATTAATACAACTTAGATTGGATCACTTCATTGTTCTATTCTAAAGTGCACTAAACTTTTTTAATTTTTTCATTTAAATTTGGAACCACCGACATAAACGATCCATTATTAGCCGAGCCTGGATGCTTAAGGTTTGATTTTTCAGTTTCCAAGATCATGATACGTGAACTACACTAGCACTTAAGTTATATAATTATGCTACATGAATTATCAAATTTCAGACTCTTTTGTCTCACAGATATCATTGATTTGGCCATGCATCGAACAAGCACGTACTTTATAAAACCAGTCATCCACAATGAATAGAGCGAACACAATACTTTGACTTTGATTCGAAAGGGAAAGGGTGATTGGTCTTAAAAAGTGACATTTTAATGTTTATTTGAGACGAAGTGTACTATAGTACTATAGTTTCTTACTATGGTTTCGTGTATCTGACTAAAATGCATTCTAGGAAGATTTTCGGCCGCACCGATACGTCTTGTCATTGTTTTCTTGTCGCTCCGTCTAATTCACACTCCTTCAAGTCGACTACGTCACAAGATTCTCATAGAGGAAACAATCATTATCGAGCCTTGATACGTACGTATCATATCACCAGCGGATTGTTTATTATACATGTGTAGACGCAAGCCCTGGCATTTTATACTGAACCAGCTGCGTGCGAGGTAGCGCGCAGCATCCCTCGCGAAAACTAATATTTTGGGACACATTTTAGCTCATTGACCTCAGTATCCCTGTACTCTGGTGATCTGAGATTTTATTTTGCGTTTCAATTCCGAATGTTTGCTTCTACATCTCGAAGTTTCGTTGTAATTTGAATTCGGAACTTGAGACCTTCCTGAGTTTTGGAAGGCATTTGGCGCGAAACTTGATCGTTTGTGTATCGTTTTACGAATTTGTGGAAAGTGATTGGCATTCCAGAATGAACGGTAAGTGGATATTAATTAGCGGAAAGAATTTACGCTGTCAGGTATGTAGGTAATTAATTAATTACATCGTGGAATATTTGTAAGCCCCATTGAATCACCAAGAACCTGTTATGTAGAATTAAAATAATATTATTGTGCTATTTTGTTATCGATAGTGTGGTTTCTAATGTTATTGTGGCTGTTATTACTGACATTTATCAGAGTTAGCATTTTTTGAATTGTTTTATTTATTATAGTAACTAGTAAGTACATACTTTGGAATTTTACGATTAAACTGTCGTTCTTAGACGAATTCATTACTTACGTAAGGGGGTTACTATGAATGATATGCAATACGACGTATCATCCAATCGTTCGGATAGGATACAGGACAAGAGGGATGAAACAGAACACCTTGTACAAATTATATGAGCAGATCGTACAAACGTGTCTCGAAGCGGGAATCGAACCCGCAATCTCCGGATCTTTACCCACCACACCACGTCTCAGAGACCGTAAATTTGTAACATCTATAGTATTCTATTGCATTCTATGGCGCTCATTAGGGGAGGCCTACGTCCAGCAGTGGACGATCATAGGCTGTTGATGATGATGATGATGATGATAGTATTCTATCACCACCACCAGCTGAATTTTTGTTACTATAGTGAGTAAGCCCTCGCATTCGGGATTTTTTTTGGATATTATTCTATAACTCCCTTTTATTTGGGGTGAGGGGGGGAGGGGGCCCCTACAACAATGGACGTGTGTAACGATGACGTTGAATGTCGTGTCGGGTCGATGAAGGAAAAAGTCGTGACGCCTTCTCTTTATAATTTTCACAAAATTAGAAACTGGTTTGGTTCCCGATATAATAAGACGAGTTTGATTCAACATCGACTCAAATACCTGCATCACTGCTCTGTGTTAAATTCCATGCATTCGTGCATAGAATATTAAAGAATATTTATATTCCGTAGTCTTCAACTAATGGTTCTTCTAAAGCGATAGAAGTAGGCTTTTCCCAGACAGACACGGACAGACAGACACGAACTCTGCTCTCTTGTGACACGCAACTGTCATAAATCAATAAAGAATTATACTATATGTCATTCTTTAGCGATATTATTGTCATTCTTTAGCGATATTTTTGTCATAGTTAAGTGTAATCATCATCATCATCATCAACAGCCCATGATAGTCCACAGCTGGACATAGGCTTCCCCTAATGAGCGCCATAGAATGCATTACTCATCATTTGGGGGTTATTGTTGCCCATAATCCCCACGCTGGGCATGCGGGTTGGGAATCGCAGTTCGGTGGAGTTGTTCTGCAGAGGGTGCTGCTGCCCACCCCCCGGTGTTTTCCCTTATTCGCCTCTTACGACACCCACGGGAAGAGTTGGGGTGGTGAAATTCTATGCCGGCACCACACGGCTACGTGTAATCGCTTTACTAATATAAAGCGGGCCCCAAGCCACCACCGTAGGCAGCGTCGGTCTGAAAGAGGCTTTATTTATAGACGGACATTCAACAGGGTCATACCACAAGACCATGAATAAAGAAAAATTCCGATTATTGCCATGGGTTATTTTTTGTGCAGAAGTTATGTTATTTTTTATTCAGACGTTTGGGTTTGCTATCTTCTACGACTTCAATAAAAACATGCCTTGCTTTGGTCGTCATCCTCATCATTGGAATATGTATTAGGAAGGTCATTTTAATAAAGCTATCGGTACAAAAATTTAATATTATCGTAGAGTTTTTTTAACATAAAAATAAGAAGGTTCCTCCCGGGCTAAGTAGAGCTTAAATAAAAAGTTTAAAAAAGAAGTACATAGTCTGATACTAACATAAATTAATTGAAAATAATTAGTCCGTATTGCGAAATTTTTTATTACGAAGCTGGTCGATCCACACATTAATATCGTGAAAATGGTCTAAGAAAGATTCAATCTAAACTCACCTATCTTGACTATTTGTACTGCTTTTACAATTATTTGCAACGATCCTATACATAAAGCCCATGGGGGCAGTGATCTCAACTTTAATGTTTGCCCCATCCTATTCTAATAAGCAAGCAGGCTTGCTTATTAGATGTTTGATTAGAGGTCTGTTTGCTATTCAAACGTAAATTGTTTGACGAGGATGTTAGTTTTTCGAAGAACCGAGTGAAATATTAAAGTTTTACTATGATTTTTACCTTCTGTTGTGTCTTCGTAATCGATGATTTCGCAACAAAGTTTAATTTTCATTCGGTCCTAGGCTTCTACTAGAGAATACCATTTATTTAACATTTATTTTTGATATATCTAAGTAAGTAACTAATCCACTAATAGTTTTCCTAATTTGACAGTTTTTGGGGTTTTTATTTTATAAATATTCTATAAATCACTTTAGATAGACCCCAAAATTCAGTAGTTTCGTTAAACCTGGCCATCACTTCTGTGTCTATTATGTTTGTTTGGCCTATCCATACTCGTACGTGAAAATCTTTAATTGGCTCTCTGATGTTATTACTGTAACTGATTAAGTTTGCTTAAGCCCTTGATTTTCCAGTAAACTAAATAAAAAAATAAATCTAAATCTAATAAATAAAAACTAGATACAATGTCAATATTTATTATTACCTATATTATATACGTAAAGCTACGCACAATATTCCAGTTCTTATATGCTATTGTCGGTGTGGAATGTAGCGACATGGCCAAGCATTAACATCATTGAGAAATAAGCAAAATTTGCTCACTTGATAAGATTTTGTTATATGTACTGTTTGATTTACGATTATAATAAAGTGCCATCGCAAGCAACTGAGTTTTGGGAGCTCAGTTGCCATTAACGTTTGGGGACTCGTTTCGTTTTGGGAGCTCAGTTGCCATTAACGTTTGGGGACTCGTTTCGTTTTGGGAGCTCAGTTGCCATTAACGTTTGGGGACTCGTTTCGTTTTGTAATTTTCAAATCTGTTATTTCTTTCTTTACATAATTTTAGGTACAATTTAACCTTACATAATTAATTTACATAGGATCTTAAATTAATATGGTTTTTATTATTTTTGGTAGCGTACCTAACCATTAAAAATAGAATGGTAGGTTAACATTTTGACCGTGTTAAAAATAGTTTTTGTTTTTAGTTAACTATAAAAATGGTAGATTCTGGAAACCAGTTCCTTGTTTACAATGGAATTTTATTTTTAATGTAACTGGTTTTATTATAAAACTTTATTTTAAAGTTTACATTTTCAGACGTGGTTACGAACTACCACTAGACATGATTATTTCCAGCCACCGGAACAAGTTGGATTTCGCGGAGAATATGGTACCAAAGACCAATTTCAGACAGTGAGGCAGATTATATACAGAAGTAGAAAGAGTATAATCAACTTCTGCTTTTTTTGACTATGAAAAGGCATTAGAATCCGTTGAAATCTGGGCAGTTCTGCTATCTTTAAAGCGATGCCAAGTAGACTATCGTTATATCGAGGTGCTGAGATGGCTATGAACCCATCATAACACCATGTGGTGGAGTCGCAAGAAGAGCTGAACCAGACACCCGATAATAAATCGGGTGAATATACAGTATCCGGCCCTCCATCCAATTTGGATAAAACCAAAGTTATAATGGCCACATTGATTTGAGACCGGTAGACTCACATAGCCAACTTCTCAGAATTGTTTCCAACGGAGTTGATACGTGGACACTCACGGTATTGTTGGTCCACCAGTTCAAAGTCATAGGAAATAGCTATGTTCGGGGTTTATCTGAAGGAAATATTCGTAATGAATATATCCGACAGAGAACCAAAGTAATCGACATAGCTCCAAGAATTAGCAAATTGAATAGTAGAAGTAGGCTGGCCATATTTCACGTAGAACCGAGAGCCGTTGGAGTAAACGTGTCATTGAATGGAGACCGCGACTCGGCAAACGTAGTGTAGGACGCCATCTCGCCAGTTGGGATGGCGACCTGTGAAAAAGAGCATGCAGATGCTGGATGCGACAAGATGAGGGCAGGGTGCTACAGCGCTTATTCGCGGAGGCCTATGACTAAGATGGGCTCACGATGATGATGATGATTTTCGGTCAATGTTATTATATTATTTATCAATCATGACCTTTAAAATAGAAACAACCGAGTTTTTTTGTCGACCAATAAATATGCATATTTTACAAACGACGTTAAAGATATATGTTTTCGTAATTTAATAATACACAATATATCATTAAAAGCCAGTTTTTCTTATTAAACTTTGGTCACATTTATAACTTCCGCATAAAATTCGCAATACTTTAACAAGCTTATTTCGAAAATTTAGTTAATAGTTACATCATACGCAAAGTTCTTTATATTCTTAATACAGTAAAAGATTACGAACGACAAATATTTCAAAGTTTATCATAACACAACTTACACATTGAAAAATCCACGTCAACCATAATAGAGTCCAGCCGTATTCATAATAATCGCACATTTCTCATTCTATCTTCTTAAATTCACATAAGCCAGAGCGAAAACTAACATTCTAACAACTTTAAAACAGTTGCTATCGTGTTAGTTAGGAACCATTACGTATAAGAGGGATTTCATCCAAAATGGATTCTCTGAGGACAGATTCATTGATCAGTCATTCATAAGACATTATAAACTGCTAAGCTGCAAAAGTTCTATTCATATTAATACGTTGACCCTGCAAACGACACAACGCAGAAAAGAGAATAAGGTTACCTGGGTCACTCTTCTGAACAGCGTAACGGATTTACTGTGGTTATAATCTTTGAACTGACATCTAGAAAAATAAGCGAATTAATTCTTCAATTCAACTTGAATATTGCAGACATTATTTCCAAATTAATAATATGCAAATTGCTGTCACGGGCGGTCATGGTTAACCTTTTGGGTTATTGATTTTAAAAATATCCACGAGTCGATAAACTTAATATGATTTAGAAGCAAAACAGTGCATGTGCTTACGTCAAATGCTAATGACATGGTCGTTATGTAACGCATATAACAACCTGTTGAAGTGTCCGTTCATCTACTTCTAATATGTTAAGTAGTAGGAAATATACCTACTACGGCGCGGTGGGCAAAGGTCCATTTGCGACTCAGGAATTTTTGATCTCACCTCAGGACAAATATGTTAATACGATCAGCAAATATTTGTCCTGGGTGTTCTAGTCGTTTTCTAGGCATAGTAAAAATGTCTATCTTTTAATAATATATCGCCTTAAGTATTTAAATCAGTTAAATCAGTTATAGTATTTTGGACTCTAAGATGCTCGAATTACTCTATGTATTTAAAAAAACTGCATCCAAATACGTTGCCTAGTTTTAAAGATCAAAGATACATAGAGACAGACAAACAGCGGAAACCGAGTTTGTTTTAAAAACCTACTATAAAGTAACAAGTAGGTTGGTACTATAGTACCTAATTTGATTTAAAAAATCAAAGTCAAGGTTTGTTTTCTTCCGGTGGTTATCGGCTATTAATGTGGTAATCAGATATAAATATAAAATGATGATACCTACAGCAGCAGCAATCATAATTAATCAAGATGAATCATCTATGTCAATACAAATAGCTATGCAATGATTTTTCGTTTAGTATCTTTGTGAGATGTTTTTATTATTTTACTATAAAAACTATTGTAGTTTGAGGAATTCATTATGAATGTAAGCGGGTTAACTACGAACCTATTACATGTTGTAAGAACACCAACGTTTCATCCCTTAACTTACAACATATAATAGGTTCGTAGCTAACCCGCTTACATTTATTATGAATGTTTTTTATTAATTTGGATCTTCGCCTGGACAAGTTTCATAATAAACATTTATGTCAAAAACTATAATATGTTTTCCATTTTAGGAGTAATTTTTTTAAATTTTGATTTTAATAACTAGGTTACTTTCCTGTACCAACTTTTGAGCTATATAAGGACTCAAATCAAGTACTCAAATCAAGATTGCCTTCGTCTCTTGGACAAGTTGTAGAACTATAAAGCGCGGAATCAAAAATTTTGGTAACCGCCTCTAATAAAAGAAATTATATTAAATGCTTGAAAGTTCACAAGTCATTAGCCCCAAGATAAACAGAGCTTGTATTATAGGTACTAATAAACTGATATACAAAATACATGAATTAACTAAATAGTAAACCCTATCTACTCATAGAGCAATTACCTAATAGTGAAGATGTTGATAATGATATTCGTAGAAGGGTAGCATAATCCTTGATTCGAATCATCTTCAATTACAACTTTCCCAACTGGTACTGACCATGAAAGCAACGCCCAAATATAGCTTTGTAATAGTAGTTAAAATAAATGATGCCATTATAAACACAATAAACCATCGGCAAAGGTCTTGGTTTCGTAATTGTTATGTTATGCGACCATGCGTTGTACTAAATAAAAAGTTTCAACGTAGAAACAGGTAGTTTATGAATCAGACAGTAAGGTGATAGGATTAAATACCAAATTAAGGGGTTTGTTAAAAAAACAGTCAACTCTAATTGTTTTGTCCTTTCTGGTCTTTCAATATTACAGCTTAAAAGTTAAGTCAAGGATGCACCTTATAAGCAAAAGGGTATTGTAGGTATGACTATTATTAGGTATTTAAAAAGTAAACATATGTCTTTTTGCAAAAAGCCTTTATTAGCAAATAAAATTACAATGATCTAGCTAAATTAAAACTAGTATTTACAATTGAAACAATTGAGCTAACTGCAGACTGCTGCGAACAAACTACAAGTAGCTCAACTGATCCATATCAATACCAGTTGGAAGTGTACCCAAGACGCTGGCTGCATTGCCTCGCTATATGGCAATGCTGAAGCGCTGCGCCAGATATTGACCAGCTCTCGGGTCACACGTCGCTTCGACCAGACGCTCAGATAATTTTTTGAAGACCCGGAGAGCCTCGGTACCCCACGGACCTAGGGTCTCGAATCCAAGGGGGGCAAATTTGTAGGCTCTGTCAAGACCTGTATTATTTGCGCCTCATAAGATCCTCGGCCAAATCTGCCGCCGCACGGTCTTGATCTCAGAATCTTGGAAATTCCGTTTTGCAGTTTGTTCAGGTTAAGATTTAAAGAAATTGTTTATATTATTCCATGAGGTATAGGTACTCGATCAAAGAAAGGAATGTAATAAGCCTACATAAAAGTGAAGTTATGGTAATTTTTTTATATCCGGTAGGTCAAGAGCAAATTAAATGAAACGTAATGTATTGCGTAAAGTAAAAGGCATTGGGCTTTTATGCGTTTCATTTCGACCTTGCAAGGTTATTCAAGTGATTGTTATGTGTTTTTTATTTTAAATAGTCATAATTAAAATAACAGATGATTTCATCCTATGATAGTCCACTGCTGGACATAGGCCTCCCCTAATGAGCGCCATAGAATGCATTACTCATCATATGGGGGTTATTGCCCATAATCCCCACGCTGGGCATGCGGGTTGGGGATCGGAGTTCGGTGGAGTTTTTCTGCAGAGGGTGCTGCTGCCCGCCCCCTGGTGTTTTCCCTAAGTCGCCTCTTACGACACCCACGGGAAGAGATGGGGTGGTGAAATTCTATGCCAGCACTCACACGGCAGACGATTTACTACAGAATAAATAACTAAAGAAGTTATATAAGAGCACGATTAAATTCCTATTTAACCATGAGAAAGAGATTTGCAAACCCACCCCGACCTTCAAAAGATGCATTTTTAGACTCAAAGAGTGAGTAAGGTTTGATGATCGCTGTTCGGAGAACGAGTGAAAAAAAACCATTTCATTGGTTTTTTGCATTATTGCTTCGTAGTTTCGATAAATATGAACGGCAAATGTTAAGTTCTTCTTTTAAAAGGCTCTGAATGTTTGCAATCTGCCACTAAACGATTGATTTTTACGTTGGCAAACAAAATAAAATTAATAACAAAACCATCATATTTTTTTATTCAATAGGCATGATGACAGTAACTAAAAATCACTAATATTATTAATTTCTTTAATAAAACTTGGGTCATGGAATACAAAACACGCATTTATTTTTTTATTACGAGTAAGATTGATATTTATTTTAATAAAATAAAACTACGAAATACGACAATCCGCCATGATAGGCTGAATACCAATCAGAGCGAATGACGTCATCGTTGACTATACAAGCATCTTCTTTCTTTCGTTCGTTAGCAGCACTGGTTATTCTGTATTTAGTTACGATTCAACTTTGTTTTCTAGGTTTTCACAAGAATGTACGGTCGTTCTGTCGCATTAGATGTACGTTTTCTCCTATCTGGTTGATATTGAAATTTTGTGGGCATACACCCCGGTTTCATGCGGACTTGTGACACCGATCCCATCATATTCCATATAATTCTCCATATCATTTGTCAACTGAAATTTGAATAAAATACAAAATGAGATCACAGTGATGCGAGACAAAACCTAACCTCAAAAAAGTTTATTTATTATTATTAAATTTAGACCTCAAACAAGATCATTATACCTACCACATAGGTACTATTTTAAAATTCCTGCAAAACAAAATAAAATCTTACGTCTTCACGAAAATAAAGTTGAGGCAATATCGCTGTTGAATCCCGCCTTTTGTCCCGTATGGTTTTCTTATTCGGAACGAATAAAAATAACTTATTAGGAGTCTTTATTGATTTTTCGAATTCATATTTATTAACACAAAATAACAAAATTATTCAATAAACGCCTAGTGTTTACGTTTAGTTTATATAGACGTCACAAGCGACGCCATGACACGGACAAGCGTTTTGGTACGAATTTTAAATTATAAGACTAAATTGTTAGTTTTTTCCTATTAAACCTTTAATTTCTGCAGAAAAATGTTATTCATTGTAAATAATATGTATTTTCGAATATAATAGAACAGTTTTTCAAAATCTGTCATCATGCCTATTGTTATATAATGTAAACCTACTTTACCGTAAGTTCTGTGAGCTTTTCGGAAGCTCTAAAACTAACACAATCATTGTCGATTAAAGAATCAATGAGCTCACATAGTGCTGCACAAAAATTTTGCTTCAATAAAATTTGGCTAAAACCAAACTAAATAGTTTAAATTGTAAGTTACTTCACTCATCAACGATTTTTTGCATAAATTTTGGTGAAAACTTTATTGATTCCATCTTCTTCTATCTTTTTTTTTATTTATAGTTATGAATTTTATATAAATGTGTTCATAAATCTCTTATAAATCTTGTTAAATAATTCAATCGAACCTTGATAGCGATGACACTCATGAGTATGATTCAACCCATTCTTTCAACAGGTACCTAATAAATAATGTAAATTTTCCACAAGAAATAGTATCAAAAATATCGCCCTATTTCAAGTGTCTAGCTCTTTGTTTTGTTTGCAAGCCCTTTCTCTTGCCGTCTCCACGTCTTGTCTTAACATTATTTCGGGGAGCTGTGTTGGTATTTTATTCTTGAGAATCGATTCGTGTATGTTTAAAAACTGACCTATTATCATTTGCAAAGCTGGCATGAGCTGAGAAGATTTACTGGTAGCATTTAGGCCTAATGACTCTCGATACCGCCTAAATTTTGTATATTTACGCTAAATGTTCGTAAGTAAATCTTTTAGCATTTTAATGAGTGGCAATTCCACTGGTGATTCCTACCTTGTCACCTATAATAATGACCAGTTTGAGAAAAAATAAAAAATAAACTAAACTAAAATTATAGCTTGAATCAAAAGCATTTTTAGTGGTGCGCAGTCTGTTTATTTTATTAATGCATATTTAGAGCGGCATATTTATTTAATTTTACTTTTTTATGTTAATAAATAGTAATGGTATTTTGCACAAAAATAATGACTAATCTTACCATTTTATTTACATAGCTGAGTTTATTTCTCAAGAACTGATTGACCTCAGACCAACACCTTTAGTCAAATCATGTATTTGGAAATCAGACTGAAATATGGCTTGGCACTCTGTTTAGGATTGACAAGGTGTGCCTTGAAAATGCTTTAAAAGTGACTAAAGTCATACTTTCCCTACAAGCAATCTTTATTGGGCTTTGAAAAAATGCACAGTTCTGTTTCCTCTTTAAGCGCCATGGGTCATGGTCAAATGTTGTAATTCAATTAGTTTTATCGTTAAAATATGATGAGACAAAGAGCTTATCTACATACCATCTTATTGTTGATAAAAAACCAACCTCAACACTTCAAAGAATAAGCCAAGACAATAAGACGTGACCTTTAAACGAATAATTATTCGAATTACCCTAAAATTAAAGTAGCCAGTAATGGTTCGGTGATTGTTTACGTTTCGTTTATTTTTGTTTGGATAAAGAAAAAAAATGTTCATCAACGTTTAGAGAAAACAGAGGGGATTACGTACTATGCAATAGAAAACACACCAAGGTCGTCAGCCCGTGGACAAGTTGATCAAACACTGTCGGATGCACCCATTACCTTATGATATATTTACACTTCATAATTATAATTCACTTTCACTATCGTCCCATAGCACAAGCTCTGCTTAGCTTGGGGCTAGGAGTTGCTGGATTGTCCTGTCCAGCATTATTTATTATTATTTTTATTACTGACATATTGCACCTTAACACTGACGGGCTATGTCAGAGTTACAGCGTATCAGATTCTGATTTCTACTCGTATTCCCGGTCCTAAAAGAGCCGTTGCATCCAAAAACATTGAATACCGAAACCGTTTTACCGATGTTCTAAATGAAAATGCCGTGCCCACATTACTTTCCGGGATATTTCTGGTTTAGGGACTGGGTTGGGTAGTCAACGTGATAAAATGTTCAACAGTTGAAATGTGCAAGGGTCAAAATGTCTATATGGATCGGTGGTTATGGAAAGACAAAGTATACGCTCTAAACATGTTCAGGTATCAATATTTTAGAAGGTAAATTAGAAGCCAAATTGAATCTACGCCAAATTCAATTAGTGGAAGAGCGGTCGTTCACATTAAAGTTTAATGTTCAATGATTTTGCCATTCATTGGTTTTACCTACAATTTGCTAATCTCGATTTGGAAATGTTTAGTACTTACCTACCTAAATATAACATTAACTAAGACTTATGTCGAAATTTTATGGTCATTAGACGAAATGCCACTATTTGTGCCTTTACGCTTTTATTGATGGGCGACTTATACCAATTACCCATCGACCTAGAGAAATCGAGGTAATGATGATGGAAGGTAGGTTCAATACTTACATAAATTGAGTACAATGGGTTCAAAAACCTTCAATCTTTCTAGGTGTTTCATGAAAAAGTTTCATTCATGAAAAAGGACATGAAATTTAGTAGTCTAAACTGCTTATATCCTTAATACATTTTATCATAGCATTTACAAGTCTTAGTGGCGTTTACATAACAATTAGGACTAGCCACCTGTATACAAATAACAATGCCGACATATCAATTAGCAATACAGCTAAAACATAAAAGCTAGTTCACGAACGTGTGTTTAAGATCAGTTTTTAAGTTCACACATGCGTACTCACTTTGAAATTTTAGTTAGACGATTGTATTTTGATTTTGATTGTGTTTCTTACAGACGTGTTCATACCTTTATACCTTTTTGAGATGGGAATGTATGGCGAAGCCCGAAAGTATGAGAGTTAAAGAAAAGTTATGTGCCTTGGTTCAAAACAACAGACAATTGTTATTCTTTTTTAACAAACGATTACTATCCTGGTGAAGCAAAAGATTAAAATATCTAAATACAAACCTAAATTACCTATACAATATTTCTACGCTATCATAAATGGAGATCATGACATCTTTCAAGACTTTTTACTCATAGTTTCGGGTTTGGTCATTCATGAAAACGTCTATTAGAAATGCAAATTAAAGTCACCTAAGTAAATTTGCAAAGTAGGTATTATAGTGAACAAAAACTTTAATAACAGGTATTTTTTGTGTGGGTATTTACAATTAATATGGTGTTGGCCATCCACTCCTATCCAAAAGCCAGAGTTAACTGTCAAAGTTAACTTACAACATAGCAAAATAACATTATTTTGAATATGTTTCTAATAAACTTATTTAGACAATTAACTTTAAAAAACTTCATCGATCGCTTAATTCATTATTTATGAAAATAAATTTGACCATATTCTTCTTAAATTAAAACCTAATTTTATTATGTTTTGTATTGACAACGCTTTACCTAGCTGATCTATCAACGGACTGCGCTTCCATTGTTTCCTTTGGCGCTATGATTAGGAAACCGTTCGCAATTAGCAGATTTGCTTCACTCAACATTGTCTCGTTATATAAATCACCTAGATAGTTTGCATTTTTGAAATTGTTGTCTGGATGACGGCAATAATCTTTATTTGGCAATTTAGCAATGAATTGTACGGTCCCGCGAATATTCTTCATGTAATGACTCAGATTTCGATAACTTTATTTATTTAGGGTTACAAAATAAGCAGTGAGACTAGTCAAAAGTTGGTTGAAAGTGGAACAAAATCTAAATCGTACCTACAATTGAAGAGTGTTTATAGTCGACAAGAAGAGCGTTTCTTAGAAATTAAATAATATCCCAAAATGTTTCGATTTCGGCGGGATTTGAACCCGCGGCCATCCCTCAGTACAGCAATTTCGGCACCGTGCGCTATAATATTCAACCTCTTTTTCTATTATGACGCGCCATAATAGAAAAATAGGTTGAATATACAGCGTATGTTTCAATTATTCAATAATTATTCAATAATAATAAATGTTTCAATTTTTCATGCGGATCCCGAACATTTTTGAAAATATTATATAGCCTATGTTCATCGCGGAAATTTTAGGATTCTAATGGTGAAAGAATTTTTCAAATTGGTCCAGTAGTTTTGGAGCCTATTCAATTCAAACAAACAAACATACAAACAATCAAATTTTTTCTCTTTATAATATTAGTATAGATAATCTAAGACTGTCTCTTTTAAAAGAAAACAAATTGATTAAAAGAAGTAAGATGAGGCTACAGAAATTAACAACAGTGGAGCAGCATCAAGGTATGCTTATTTTTAGAGTCCAAGAGCTAAAAAAATATTATTTAGTTAAATAAATTATAATAATGATTATATTATAATTACATATTTATGGTAATAGATTACCTAAGGAAGATCGAAAGTAAGTAGTATATCAGTAGATGAAAAATACCCGCCTCATGGTCGTAGGTTTTTTGAAAAAAGTATCTATTATGAATCTTAAAACATTCAAAAACCATGTGAATAAATTACAAGAATAACATTTTTATAGGATAAGTCCAATTAAAATCCTATTTGAAATGAAGTTCGAAAAGGAAAATTTGTACAAGAAACATAAACTAAACTGCTAAAACAAACTTAATCGAAAGTGTTGCCACATAAATTTATTAGCGTATTTCGCATGTATTTTTACTGACATTTAGAATTTCGCAAGAGATAAATGCTCGTTTTTCCGTTTCAAGCCCATACACCCTTTGCATTGATATTACAAGGCAAAACCAACATCTATACTAATATTATAAAGAGGAAAGATTTGATTGTTTGTTTGTTTGTATGTTTGTTTTTGTTTGTTTGTTTGTTTGAATTGAATAGGCTCCGAAACTACTGGACCGAGTTAAAAAATTCTTTCACCATTAGAATCCTTAATTTTCCGTGATGAACATAGGCTATATAATATTTTCAAAAAAGTTAGGGATCCGCATGAAAAATTCAATAATTGAACCGTGGCCTGTATATTCAACCTCTTTTTCTATTATGGCGCGTCAGAATAGAAAAAGAGGTTGTATAGCGCACGGTGCTTGCTTTTTCTCTACAGCCAGTGTCAGTTTTGGAATGTCGAGTCAATGTCAAAAACCCCAATGCTGTTAAAAAAAGTGAAGATCCATATGAAAACTGTGAAACTCATCGTTTTAGTGTGTATAATTTCTGAATTTTTTGTTTAATACCCGTGCGAAGCCGGGGCGGACCGCTAGTACCAAATAAATAAGTAATGATAATAAAAAAGTATTGTAAAGTGCTACATTACAACTCATAACGGATGGTAGTGGGTTAACTACGTACTTTTTCATGTTTGAAGAAGTCCCTCTTTAAGGGATGAAACGTTGGTATTATTCCAATACATAAGCATCATAGTTCCCGGTTACATCTGCAAACAATAAAATTTATAATAATATAAAAAAAAGATTTTAGCGGGACTCGAACCCGCGGCATTCCCTGCGATAAGAATGCGTCAACAAACTGCGCCAAAGTAATCTTACGCATTATCCGCATTAACAACGATAGCTTTATACTATTAATACTATTCAGTTATATTCAAAACAATAAAATTTATTGTTTTGTCATAATGGGCTGATCATAACCTTATTTGTTTTTATATTATATTAGGTATTCATGTTATGTTGATAATGTAAATTTTACTTTATCTTTGGTACACCTCTACTTTCCTTGAATTCAAGTAATTCTGTCCATCCAAAAGTCTTCTGGAGGATTCCGCTTCTAAGCGTTAAGATCGCCCATTATACTTGTCTTATCTAATGACTTTTGTTGTTTTTTTCTGATGAAGTTTGAGGCATTTTTGTATTGTATTGTAATGATGATGAAAGAGTAAGTTTTGATCATCTCTAATCAGTGTCAAAACAATCACTTCGCGACGTTTTGCAATTGATTTGCATAGACGTAAAATGTTAATTTTACCGCATAAATATAAATATTATTTGAAAATGGCAAATTGCAACACAATGACCAATTTAATTTCTTCAAGGTATGAATTGATTTGAAAAAGTCAATATTTCATCAAGAATTATTAGAATTGCCAGAAAAACTGACAATTGTATTGAATTATCTAAATCTAAACTCATTGTCCACATGCAACATTAAACATGATCTTTATTCTGTAGCACTCAAGGTACAGTTTCAGAGATTTATCTGCAGTATCAGTAATTATCTGGTTTGATTGTTTTCATGAGATTTGTATATCGTGAGAAGTGAATGAAGGCTATCGATTTGACTGAACTTTGTACTCTGACTTTGATACCATTGACCTACGTATAGGAAGACAAAAAAAAAATTAATATTCATGTGCTTTGACTGGTAGACTTCAATCAGTAACCCACTGCCTGCGGCGGGCCTTGATCGTTGGTCTGTATGATATAATGCAATATTTCATAGTGACACACATTCTATCGACACCAAGAATATCGGTGACTAATGAGAAGATCGATAAAAAACGTCGATTTTTATCGACCTAACAGATTACATGATCATGAAAAATTACATTCTTTCATTCATTCAGTTATCAAATGAAAATGCATCGATCATCATAAAAGTTATTTTTTTTTACCATCTACCAAAAAAGATTTTGTTATTGTATAATATTAAATTCCCGTAACCTTTTTATACTGGTGAGAGTTATTCACATCCATTACAATTTAGCAATATAGCTGATCTACCGATAGGGCTCATTCTTTCAATCGTTTATTAAGATAAAAATGTAGTATTGTAGATAAGGAGGGTAAACGAAATATAACACTAAATAAAAATATCACGATCGTTACTTATCTTGATGAGTATAGATTTAAACCATTTTCCAGACAATCATAGTAATTTTTCGTTTGTAACTTGTGCGGAAATTGAAGGCCTCAAACTGTAGGAGTTGCAAAAAAGTAACTCCTAAACTCCAAATTCTGTCCTATTCTATAAAAAAAAACGCAAAAGTGGGCCAGTGTCATCCCGCACTCATTAGCTTATGGGTTTCGCAATTCACAAAAATTTACTTTTACGCAAAAGGATTTTATTATGCCAGTTTCCAATCGAGTCTTGGCGGAGAGTGGCGTTTTGTCAGTTTAGGTGTGATTGACATTGACATTGTTAAAACAGCGCATATTTTTTGTGTGTATAATATAACCGTTTAATTGTTTTTTGTGGTGATAGAAGTTTATTTTTTTCAGGTGCTAACTCATCGTTCGATATGTCTATCGTTGATTCGTACAAGCGGTTCATGGAGAGAAATGGGGGTGAGTATTTTATTTTTATTCATTATTTCAAAACGTTTATTACGAATATACTTTTAAAAATTTTACTGGTATTTTAAAAGTAAAATACCACTAAAATTGGTATTTTAATAGTCAAATACCAGTAAAATTAACAAAAAAAATCCGGCCTGTCTCACGTTATAGGTGTGACAGACCGGATTTTTTTTATCAATTATTTTATTGCTGTAATCCGAGTATTGACGTAATCCTTCTGGGAAGTCCACGTTCATTTATAGGCCTTTGAAAACCAAACAAGTTATATATACTTACTCTATAAATTTATAAACTTCTTTTAATTTCCCAATTGATTGACATGAAAAACTAAGCGACGCTAAGGTTTTGGGCTCTGCAACGCAGTGCAATAAAACAGAAAGCATCAATAATTAAAAAGTCTAAAATATTTTTTCTTGTATCCACCGATACCGGGATCCTTAGATAATATTTACCTATTTTGGCTGGAAACCGATCCCTTTATAGGTGGATACAACTTAGCGGGATCAGTGGCAAATTCAATCTGATCCCGGGATCCGTGGAGACAAACCCCCTCTACCTAATCATTATCATAGCAGTGACGAATCTTTAACTTGAAAGACCCTGGAAAACCAGCTTACTTTTTAGATCTTAGATCAGTTAATGACGATTTGTCTACACTACTACTAAATATACTTATAAATAATATTTTATGATTGGTATACAGGTACACGAGAGTAGTAGGTTCCATTGAACCATAGAGTTAAACTCAAAAGTTTTTTCTTTAGGTTTTATTGCACCTTCATCGTACGTATAAACCTCTTTTATTTGCAATTGGGATGCGCCGTTTGTTTCTTCTGTTTTTAAAATACATGTTTAGTTATGTTGACAAAAACACTTGTCAATAAAACCGAAGAACAAAACCTACCTATTCTGCTATTGTTGAAAGTTGACAGATTTTTATAAGCAGGGAAAATTGAAAGCTTCTATGCGTTTCACAGTGCAATCAAACTCAGTTTGCAATACACTATTAAAAATCGATGAAAAAATAAGCTTTAGATATAATATCTATAAAAGGTGGAGAAATAAGTTACATAGACATACTTCATAAGCTTTACCAGCAGCCATTTCGCTTTTTATTCAGACTTTCATTCTATTTTTCTTACGATAACTAATAGTATTTGGAAATAATCGTACAGCAACAACATGAAGTAATTTCTTTAAATTTTAAATTTAAGTAATGCCTCTCCTCCTCTCCGGTGACCCTCTCTCGCCATGTTCGGCCGAACCACGGGAATATAATAAACCTTCCGCGGCCCGACTGGCTTCCCCTCTTCCTCACAGATACATGGCCGGCTAGCCCACCGTTCCACACGCTCGCCGACCCCATCAATCCATAACGTTTCCTTCACGTTCCAGACAGGACAGGCACAGTTGAAACTGTGTCTGTCCACCACTATATCCAGATGGGCGACAGAAATCCGTCGCCCTTTCACTTCCCCTATCTCTCCTCCAAATAAAATTATATTAAAATAATTTAATAAAAATGCAATTCATAATTATGTATGTTATGTTACTAGAATTTTCAATCAGCATCAGCAATATTTCTTTGAAAATGTCTAATACCAGTAACGTTTAAAACTTTTCTAATTGTTTTAATCTTAAAGTGCTGAAATTTTCTTTGTTATCAATTTTTTTTCTTGAAGGAAAAGGAATCGAATCAACAAACTATCAGGTGAACATCGCACGAAGGTTATGCAAACGTTTTCTGTTATGAATAAAGAACTTTTTCGAAATTGGCGGTTATGGATAATGGAGCAGTTCATTATCAAATTTCGAAATTGATTTCGTGGTCAAGTTTAGTGGTCCAAGGGCCCAAGCCAACTAAGTTGGTTTATGTTAATCACCTGGGCGTGTGTGCGTAGCGCAAAGTAGCTGGGGAATGTCAAGGTGAATGTTAAAATTATTAATCTATAAATTAATATTCTTTATCAATGAGTCAATTATCTATCTACTGGGGTCTTCACGGCCAAGTTTGTATTGTTGAAAAATTATGGAGGTTATAATGCTGGTAATTTTTTTGTTCGTGCCAATAACATGGTTTTTTGAAAAGGTTTAATATGAATAGGCTTAAATTAAGCTTAAGTATGCTTATACAAAAAAATCTGCGACTTAGTGAATCGGTTTTTGAAGATTTAATACAACGCTATTAGAGTAACAGTACTTATTTTGTAGTAAGATATAACTAGATTGTGACGGATAGCCAGACACGGCTTAAGTTTAATTCTAGCAATATTTCAAAAAAAATCAAAATCAAAGTGCTTTATTGGTCACTGTGGAGTTTACGGGACGCAAAAAATTTATGTTTTTTTTTTCAAGGTCAAGGTCATTGACCTTTGACCTAAGGTTCAATGCACCTTAGATAAGTGACCTTGAGTCATTAACCTCAAGGTCACTGAACTTTTTTTGTAAAAACGATGGTTTTCGCTGGAGTCGATACCGGAAAGTTAAATTAATCATTTTCGAGCACATGTGAGTGACCTTTGAGGTCAAGGTCGCTGACCTTTTTTGTAAAATCGTTGGTTTTTGCTGGAGTCGATGCCGGAAAGTTAAATTAATAATTTTCGAACACAAAGTCAGTGACCTTTGAGGTCAAGGTCACTGACCTTTTTTGTAAAAACGTTGGTTTTTGCTGGAGTCGATGCCGGAAAGTTTCAGGATCGCGATAGCTCCGGCGCTGCGGGAAGTGCAGCCTCTCCGCCATTGCGTAACAAGGGACAGGCACCACTGCTCACCTCCGCAGCTTCGGCTTTTTGGTCGCCTTCGGTGACCAGCCTCAGCCGCTGTGGCTCGCGCGGTGCCTGTCTCTTGTTACGGCTGGCGGAGGCTGCACTCCCTTCGCGCCTCCGGCTTATTATATACACTCTAGGGGCGCCACGCACAAGACCACGTGGAGTCGGGGTACTCTGTATCGGATCCGCCACTCAAATTGAACCTAATCAACTCTTATCGGAATGCTCTGTATCGGTATCTGTATCGGACACAGTTTGACCTCTAGCGCCGAGGTCATTGAATTTTGGGGTAGATCAC
The DNA here is from genome assembly GCA_963931895.1 of Eupithecia pulchellata. Lineage (NCBI taxonomy): Eukaryota > Metazoa > Arthropoda > Insecta > Lepidoptera > Geometridae > Eupithecia > Eupithecia pulchellata. The sequence continues at coordinate 12,289,023 of OZ007526.1, read as the reverse complement.
CTGAACTAAAGTTGCACCCCTAGTGACCCTCTTTACGATGCCATAAGAAAAAACATGTGTTATATATACGTCAAAAAAAATATCTTTCGAAATTTTTCTAAGTCTTTTTCGCCTTTAAACTGAACGACATACTTTGACCTCTAGCGCCGAGGTCATTGAACTTTGGGGTAGATCACCTGAACTAAAGTTGCACCCCTAGTGACCCTCTTTACGATGCCATAAGAAAAAACATGTGTTATATATACGTCAAAAAAAATATCTTTCGAAATTTTTCTAAGTCTTTTTCGCCTTTAAACTGAACGACATACTTTGACCTCTAGCGCCGAGGTCATTGAACTTTGGGGTAGATCACCTGAACTAAAGTTGCACCCCTAGTGACCCTCTTTACGTAGCCATAAAAAAAAATACATGTTATATATACATAAAAAAATTCGTCGAAAATTTTCTAAGTCCTGCGTCCCGTAAACTCCACTCCAACCGCTTTATTTCCTTTAGACCTTACAGGACTCTTGGACACGTCACAAATTGAATTTATTAAATATAATATATTAACGGATCCTATATTGTTTTGAAACCAACACCTGTTCCGTACCTTAAAGAGTACGGAGCCCTAAAAATCTATTTGAACATTATATTATTTGGACATTTGGAATTTATTTTAAGGTAAAGGTTGATGCTAATCTAATCTCATGCCTACGCACTTCGGAATCAAACAATACGCAATGCAAGGGTAAATGAAGCAACTTGCCCTCAAGTGAATTAATTGTTCATAGTTTATAGTCACGACTAAAAACTTGGCTTTTAAGTAATTCAAAGATTCACGACAGAGTTTAACTTGCGGTTTTGAAATTGTAAATTTACGGCTATTATATTTATAATTTTGAGATAGCGTAAACTTAAAAAACTAATAAATAAATGACACCGGACAATCGTAACTGGTACTGAACAGATTTAAATAAATGAATAAAATAAATAAGAGGTCGTTGAGTTCTTTGACTTTACGCCTATATGGTATTCGCATAGTTCAAAACCAGTTTCTATAAAATATGATGTAATATTGGTTTCTTTTTTAATAAAGTTAAACGACACGAATGGTAATTAGGTTGGCAGAATATTCTGGCTACTCTAGAAATAATGCAGCCTTTATCTAATTAGCTAATTACCGACTAAGTAATTTTATACGTACAAAAAAGTGACTTGCAGAAACTAAAACTAGGTAGGTAAATTATTTACCTACTCATTGCATAAACTTTTAAATATGACGACGTACTAAACAATCAAGTGTATGCAATCAAATGTCATACGCATAGTAAAGGATTTGTCCAGTCAACATAAATATGTAAATTGTTACATAAATATGTATACATTGAAATATACTTTTGAGCACATGGGCCAACTTGAGTAGGATAGAGCCTTGAATGATGGTAGATAGGTTTTAGTAACTTAAGGAGGCTTGACACCAGATGAAGGATGCATTTAAAATTTTGACTGTTACCAGAATAAATATTTCCGAACTTTTATTGGAATAATATAGTTAGGGTTTTCCAAACACGAAGAATATTAAGTTACACAATACTCACACCTTATAAAAAATATTTAAACCTTGATTATTCTAAGCCGGTAAATGTCAGACAAACATAATAGAAAAAGAGCTTGATAAATCGTAAAAATTCATTCAATCATTAAAGTATACTGTGTATATAACTATTCAAATAGACTAGACACAGCACTACCTACGAAGAGTATAAATATTAGCTATTTGCTATGCAAACTCAACTCACTCTTCTGTTTAACCTGTCATTATACAAATATGTAATTTTTCTTAAATGACGTAAGGATATACAATTATTGTTGTTCACTACAATTAATCTGTTTTTTAGTCTTTTTATGCCATGCATTCTCAACCGTACGAAAAAAACTGCCTTGGTTTAGTTTACCAATGATATACTATGATTGTCAACCATGTTTTGTGCGCATTTTCGGCGAAAGATCAAAAGTAATTTTATTTGACCCCATCATCACCTACTTATCGATAGATCTTGGTTGGCGTAGGCAACATGGGGTTATGGTATTAGATTTATCGATACAAAAACACAATTAATGAACAATAAGTATAATATATTACAATATAATAATTACTGTTCATTTATGTAACTTTCATTATAGTTATCTTTCGTTTTATTTGAAGAGCATCAAAATCGTGATCTTCTTTTGTCTTAAAGGAAAACCTTCTTCATTTGTTTTATAAAATATATCATTGTTACCGTATTCATATTGTATTCATACATGTTTATTGATACTGACAAACGGTATTTATGCAACGTCATTAAGTGGATCGTCTATATGCGCAAGAGTCGTTGATAGTATACGTTCAAAGCGTGGTCCTTGTGGCACACCGTAAATATGTTGTGCAGGTGTCATGTGAATCACATAATGGATGAGAGAAACCATTCTCTAGCATTTATATCAACATCTATATCCCTTATCATTCTGATAGTTACTATGTCCCAAATGCAATTTCCAGCCACTATGAAATTGACGCGATATAGCCGACTATACATTTCTCTAAAAATATTAACCAACTCCAGAGGAACTCAGCTAAAACAACTAACTGACAAACTCGTTCTTAATAAGAGCGTGCATGGATCACAGTAAAGTTTGAAAAGATTAATGATAATATCGACCTGTACTGCACGAGTGTGCATTCGGAAAGGCGGCTATTCTTCAATGATACATTAATAGCAAATAATAGTAGCTATGTAATGTATGCTTAATCCGGTCTTATTTTTCGTAAATTAACATAAGTTTTCTGTTATAAAAATCTTTCAGCATGGCTGAGCAGTTCTTTTTTATCGTACACTCAACATGAGAAACCAAGCAACGCAACTATTGCGTAATGCTTAAAGGTGGGAGTGTTTTTCTCTTTTGTATTATTGTATTTATAAGAACTAACCATTACTCTTTGTATTACCATTACGACCATTACTCTTATTTTGTGAGAAATTTGTATTTAGTTCTCTTCATTGAAATCCCCTTATTTCCACGATATTTTATAATTTACCTCTATTTTCATAACAATTTCTAAACTGTATTATTGAATAGTGTTTTTAATATTAAACCTGCTTTTTCACCTTGAAGGCTTTTTATTAGCTATTGTTGCTAAATTCTTGAAACTTATTTTGTATTGATTTAAGCTGTAGGCTTATACGACTATATATCAGACGATTAGACTTAGATTGAATATTTTTCTGTCTACATCTGTCTATTTGTTTGAACTGACCCTGATACATCTGGACTATTTTGACTGGACTTTCACTGGCAGATACCAGATAAATGTGTTACGTTTGAGTCTACTTTTGACCCTCTATTATTTAAAAGAATTTTAACTTCTTTAAAGGATCTTGAATCCCCTGACTAGCAAAACCGTATTCCTGGGATATGTTTTCTATTTTTCTCCACTCTTTCGTTTTTCTTTATTTAGTCCCTACAGGCCCCTTAAAGTTCTTAATCTTGCCTAAAAAAAATGTAGCCGGAAATGAAATGGGATCATGTTTTGGATACTTCCTCGTAGGTACTCGTATATCCGGTTCTCTTGTTATTTGACAAAATTTAGTTTATAACAAGAATGGCTTGCAATATAAAAACAAATATTAGGTGATTCATTACCCAAAAACAGAACAGTTATACTATTTTATAGTAAACAAAGTTTATATTTTAAATAAACAAATATATACCTAATATTTGTTTGTGAGGATATAAAATCAATTCAATAATTACAATTACTATTCTTACTAATACATAAAATTAAAAGAATACGTAAAATAACTATTGAAACTAATATAGGTGTAGATATAAAGCAAGTTCAAAGATTCTTCCGAATATTGCACTATCGCTATTTTCAACTTTCAATGCTAAAAAACCTTCATTTCTGAAAGATACTGGAATAAATTAAATGGCTAATCTTTCGTAAGTTTTACGACCACTAGCATACATATTTTAGATTTTAATACGTGTTTGACCTAGGCTTATTTCGTAAGCTCTAGTCAATTCTTGTTTTTTCAAATTAATTAGCATTTACGAATTGGCTTAAATTTGCAGTAATTGACGAAATTGTAACATGCATTAAATAAACTACACTCGAGAGCAATGAATACGGGTCACTCAAAGAATCCAAAAAATCTCGGAAAGTAAGAATGCTAGGTTGATGCAATAAATTGTATTTAATAGACAATTTAATACTCCTTAAATGAAAGTTAAAAAAATATGAGTCACCATACATTTTATTTACACAAAATTACATTTTTTCATCATCAGATTTTCTTGAATTTCAATACTTCGTATTACCTCCTCGTGCTTCCATTACTGCGTTTACGCGGTTTGGCATGCTGTACACCAAGTTCCTTATACGATTTTGGGGAATATTCTCCCATTCCTCTGTGAGAGCAATTTTGAGCTCAGGAAGCGTGATTGGGGGAGGGTTTCGTTGTTTTACGCATCTCCCTAGCTCGTCCCAAGCATGCTCGATCGGGTTGATATCCGGGCTGCGCGCTGGCCACTCCTTACAAGTAATGTTCATCTCTTGAAGGTAGTCATTCACAATCCTACCTGTATGAGGTCGGGCATTGTCATGCATAAATATAGCATCCTCACCCAAATTGACCATAAATGGACCAACGTGTTCGTTGAGGATTTCTTCCACATATCTTACGCTAGTTAAAGAGCCGTTTTCTATGATCACCAGCTCTGTGCGACTTTCAGAGGAAATTCCGGCCCACACAAGTACAGACCCACCACCGTAGGCTACTTTTTCTTCGATGCATGCTTGCTTGAATCTTTCCCCTGGTCTTCTATACACTCTGTGTCTTCCATCGTGCTTGTAGAGCATAAATTTTGATTCGTCGGAGAACAATTTATTGCATTAACCTAGCATTCTTACTTTCCGAGATTTTTTGGATTCTTTGAGTGACCCGGATTCATTGCTCTCGAGTGTATTTTAAATTTTGCCTCTACTTAAAGACAAAATTAACATTGCTAGTTTTATTATTAGGTTTTATTTAAAAAAATTGTGGTAGTAATTAGAATTAAGGTTTGTGGTTTTGAAAGCTGTATACTTTATCAGTAAAATAAAACTGAAACACCAAATCACTGCAATTGCACTATTTTTGAATGATATCAAAATTCTAAATATAAAAAAAAAAACAAATCGCTGTCATCGGTGTATTCTTAGGATACAACCCTAAAAGAATATTTCCAACGTACAACTATGGTGCTCAAATATTTATTTCCTTTATTCACAGATCCCCGGACAGAAAACTGGTGGCTGATGTCTGGACCTGGACCGCTCCTGACCATCTTAGTGACTTACATCTACTTCTGCAACTCAGCTGGACCCCGGTATATGCGAGACAGAAAACCTTATGACCTGAAGAACACCATCATAGCCTACAATATATCGCAGATTCTTATGAGCATGTATTTAGTTTATGAGGTAAGTGTCAATGACCATACGATGTTTGCCGAAGATATGGCCATGGTTTGCACTAATTTTGTATAACCTTTTATATAAAGTAATATATTCGTTTTGGTGCCTAAGATTATAAAGTATATTTGTATAAAGTTATACTGGTATTTCAAAGAGGCCTACACATATTTTAAAATTACACTCACATGTTGACCGTTGAAACTAAAGTTACTCTGTGTTGAAATGACATTTTTGACAAACTTGACTAATTCAAAACTTGTCATACATGTCTGATTTGATTGCCGTGTGGCGCCGGCAAAGAATTTTACCACCCCAACTCTTCCCGTGGGTGTCGTAAGAGGCGACTAAGGGAAACACACCGGGGGGCGGGCAGCAGCGCCTTCTGCAGAACAACTATACCGAACTGCGATCTCCAACCCGCATGCCCAGCGTGAGGATTATGGGCAATAACCCCCACATAACGATGCCATCTATGGCGCTCATGAGGGGAGGCCTATATCCAGCAGTGGACTGTTATAGGCTGGTGATGATGATGATGATGTTGATGTCTGATTTCTGAATATTCTACGTATCTTGGGTTTAGGCTCGTCTCATATGAGGAATTTATGATATTAGTTTTCAATTTAATTGAAAACTATCAAAAAATTTCTACTATTGATGGGATTAAATTTGACCTAAATTTGAGTGCTGGGGTCTAAGCAATCAAATTAAAGCAATATTGATTTGATATTTCAAGAACTTTATTTTTTTAGGCTTACAAAATAAGCACTTAGACAAGTCAAATTTCAAACAATAAATAAGTACAACATAATGAATAAGTTGTTATCAATTTTTTCTCCCCTTTAATTAGTTCTCGATTTAAAAAATTTAAAAATAATCCCCTAGTAAGTGTATCTCTACCTCTCTTCTTATGTGACTTATGTGTCATACATATTTTTTTTAACCTATCCAATTATTTTTTGATTTTTTCTCTACATTAAAATTTTATCATTTTTATTTCCAGGGCTTAGTCGCTGGATGGTGGAATGACTACAACTTCTCTTGCCAGCCAGTAGACTACTCAGATAACCCCAAAGCACACAGGGTAATTATTATTATTAATATTTTAATTATTTTTTGTTACATTAATAAAAAATAATTATTCTTTAACGTACAAAATTATGCATTCAAATGTGCAATAGGATGCGATAAAGGTCAATATTTTAACATTTTAAACATGCAAGGAATCTCATTATTTTGAGGAAGCTATGTTGTCAAAGCTGTTTCGAACCACTAAAATTATTGTTGTTTTGCATAAGATACCTAATAGTGGTTTTTATTACAATAACCAGTTTATTTCGCATGTAATTCTCATTCTTAAAAAGAGCAGATTAATTTAATAAAAGGGCAGTTCCATAATTCAAACGAAGACTTTTTTTAAAAGTTACACGTTTTAAATAATTTAAATATTGTTTAACAGATGGCAGCAGCTGTATGGTGGTACTTCGCAGCGAAGATCATTGAACTTTTGGATACAATCTTCTTTGTACTCAGAAAAAAGAATAGGCAGATCTCTTTCTTACACTTGTACCATCACTTCATGATGCCCATCTGTGCCTGGATTGGAGTCAAGTTCTTGCCAGGTCAGTTGTTTTCGATAATCTTGTATCACTTTGATGCGCCTTGCCCTAATTATTATGAGGCCTAAAATTTTGCATTTGCAGCAACCTCTAGTTTCTGTTGAAAATTATGTATTTTATATTTTGTGAATATTTTATAGAACTGCAAATAGAAAGGAGTAGAAGTTTTCATTAAGTCGTCATTGATTGTCCATGCTGCTTTTTATCTCCAAAAAACTTAAACAACCTCAATATTTTCTGGTTTTCTTTTAAAAATACGCATTTAGTATAAGAATTTGCATGTTTGTGTCTACCTATCTGTGCATTTTCATTTGTTTAATGCGTAGTCGTTTTAGTTCCTTGCTGAATTATTCGTCTGATGCCTTAAATTCAGATATAATTTTTAGTAATAACAGTTTTCTCAATGTGTCACAGGTGGTCACGGCACTCTTCTCGGGGTTATTAACTCGTTCATCCACATCATCATGTACTCGTACTACCTGATTTCTGGCCTCGGCCCTCAGTACCAGAAGCTGCTATGGTGGAAGAAACACGTCACCAGCCTACAATTGGTAATTTTTATAATTGATTTGCTTTTAAGATTCTTATAACAGATGCAAAAATAACATGACGCCGAATGATTTTTGCGATCATATTTTACAATTGGTAATTTTTATAATTGATTTGCTTTTAAGATTCTTATAACAGATGCAAAAATAACATTACGCCGAATGATTTTTGCGATCATATTTCACCCAGCACGTTCCAGGTTGGAAATTTAAAAATGACTTATATTCTGACTGACATACAATTTCTCCCATCTCTTACCGCAAAATCAATGCTGCGTAGTACTTGTAGTATAGTTTTCCTGTCTTTTATTTTCAGATTCAGTTCTGCATCATCTTCTACCACAACTTTTCGGTCATGTTCATGGACTGCAACTATCCCAAATTCATCAACTTTTTACTGTCACTAAACGCCGGTCTATTCCTCTACATGTTCGGTAACTTCTATTATCAGAACTACGTTAAGAACAGAAGACCTAAACAGGAAAGCCCAGCGCAACCGGAAAGCAAAGCACAGGCTATCACAGCCAATGGCGTATCAGTAAAAGACAAGGAGTGCTAATCAAAAGACTAAATGGTAATTTTTTAAAAGAAAAGAGTTTTTAATAGTTTGTGGATTTAAAATAACGGAGACCCAAAGTAATTCAGAGAATTCCACTTAATTCTCGTTTTTACACAAAACACTATGAACCGAAAAATTTACAAATAAGTCGCGTAGATAAAGATAAGGTTTGGAAATGATCGTCTCTAATACTGTCCGCTTATATCAACTTATTTGATCAAATATCAATGTGAAATGAGCCAAGGATAGCATCAGAGAGCTGGTTATTTTAATTCGAAGCTTAATCTATGCGAGTTATGTGTAAAGGTGTAAAAGAGCCTTAAACATATAACAGTATCAGTGAAAAAAAAAACATATTGTTTTTAAATAAAAAAAGGCTTAATACGGATTAAATTCACTCGGAGTTCATGAACGATAATGTGATAAAAATCCTCATTTAGTTATTATTATTTTAGTCATTGCATTAGTTAGAAGTTAAGTACATTTGTAACAGGTATAATGTGATAAAAGAACATCCATGAATTTTTATATCAATAATAATTTATAGGGTATTTATACCTGTACCGTATGTACCTGTATTTTTTATTATGAGGGCTTGCTCTTGCTCATTTACAATTTACGCTTGAATACAGATTATTTGACGTAAAGAATAGATTTATTACTGAGTAAGCTTTCATTACATGAGCCTTGTAATATAAGGCTCAGGCTTTTTGAAGAGTATGTAAAATAAGTAAGTAGGTTATAATAGTTCTTGTACAAATAGTTAAGTACGTATTTAGGCGGTGATGAATAAGTTAATAGTTTATATAATATAGATATAAATATATATTGTATATCCTCATATCCTTATCAGTTTAAATATTGGTTTAATTTATTAATTTTATTGGATCGGTTTGATGGTGACAATAAATCAGTTGTTTAGCTCTCAACACTAATAATATGTACATTTTAGTATGGGAAATAATTATAAAAAAATACCTTGTAATTTCTACACTTGTAATTTAACCCTTACTAGCTGATGTTCCACAACTAGCATAAAAAGCTAACCACTACCGATGATAATACTATATTTTTCCGTTGATTGTCTAAACACCGTTAATGCAGTAGTTTCTTAATAGAAAACTAAATATTAACTACAAATTCAATTTCTTTTTATATATTTTGTTTAAAATATTATTAATAAATTAGAAGAATAAAAATATTCTATAACTATTTTAATTTAGATCTTTACAAGACGGTGTTAAGCAGGAACCAGGTATTTTTTTTTTAATAAAATTGCATATGCATAAAATTAATAAAATTTGAAAAATGTCATCTATTCGACTAACGTTAGCTTTCTTTAAAAATGTTTTGGTATCATAAAGGTGGTTTTCGCATCTCACTGTCAGCTGTATCTTCACAAACTTACTCACAATTTTTTAACTTTTTTTTAACATATTTTACAAAGTATAGAAATAAATACAAAGGTATTTACTTTTTATTCAGGACGTTATTATCAAACATCAGAACTTTTAGTTTAATATTTACATTGTAAAATTCACATTATTGTTTAATCATCTATCAGCTTTGTTGAATAAAAAACGAGTTACATAAGATCTTCCCAATAATTAAAAGTTCTAACATCACTAAAGTATTCTTCACACAATAAGATAATCACGTAATTGCTGGAAAATCATGCAAATTGAGCAGGTGTTAAAAGATTTATAAACTGCATATTTATTGCAATGTATTTTTTATATTTAATTATATCTGATTCATCATTGAATGTACTTGTGATAGTATATAATAAAAAATAAAATTATAATGTGTACTGGTGTGTTGTTTTGATTTCAAGACAAAGGAGTTTGGTTCCCAGCAAGGTTAAAAGTTATACCAACGTTATATGTACCTATCTATGAGGAAAAATATGTTAGATCGCATAGAAAACTTTTAGGCAAAACTCCTAATCACTTATCTGATTTTGATTCAATGACGTGGACAAAGGTACGCCTGTGACATATTGGGACGCGGGTTCGATTCCCGCCAGTTTTATACAATCGGCATATATTTGTTAAACTAATTCTAATCGTAGCGATAGGTACAGATGACTCATTACTTAATTATCTATTGCATTGTATAGATATACAAAGGTATTCATATAGTTCTCTTTTGGTTCACCAACAACAGTTCATCTTTTCCTAAACGCTTAAAAAACCATATATTATGTAATATATATACAATTCTTGTTACCGAATACATTATAAAGAGAACTCACAACTAAGATCATGCTAAAGGGTGAGGGATTGTTAATCTTATAGACTACTTCTTTTCTCAGGCTACTTATTGACTCCGCTCTTCAATGTAGACCGCAAATTGATGCTGCAGGCAGACTTAGTTCAGCAGCCTATGCAATTACATATATTACCGAAGAAGACACAGCTAGGTTCGTTTGTTTTTGTTACTTCCATAGCAATACTATAAGACATTATGTCTTATAATATTTTAAGTAAAACATAATATCTTATAGTATTTTGGTTTGAGGACAGGCGGCTGACATCAAGAATATCTTTGTTCTACAAAAAGAGTGGTACGCGCAATCTACAAATTAAAGCCACGCGACTCTTTGAGAGAACTATTTAAAGCAATAAATATTTAAACAGTAATATCGCACTACATCATAATACATATGAAAAATCAAATGTATACGCACATAATATCCTAACGGATATCCTAACGTGTGGACTTTCGCCCACTGCGCCACAGATGTCATCATGATGCGGCATTTTGTTCAACGTAGAGTTCTTTGAATTAAGAATTCAGTTGAATTAATAGGAAGGTGAAAAGACACTGACTTTCATGCAAATCAATACAATGCAAGCTGACCCTTGACTGCGCGTTGTAAAGTATATTGTATAAACGTGATATTACGCTAAAGTTTACTTATGGTTATTTACACGTTGTTAAGCAAGTGAAAAGTTTCCTTAGGCTTTGAATTGGTATAAAATCTCTATCATTATTTATTTTCTGGTCAATATTTTTTTCCTTTAATATTTGGTAAATATAAGTCGCCGTGTGGTGCCGGCATAGAATTTCACCACCCCATCTCTTCCCGTGGGTGTTGGGTGTCGTGGTGCGACTAAGGGAAACACACCGGGGGGCGGGCAGCAGCGCCCTCTGAAGAACAACTCCACCGAACTGCGATCCCCAACCCGCATGCCCAGCGTGGGGATTATGGGCATTAACCCCCAAATGATAATGCCATCTTTGGCGCTCATTAGGGGAGGCCTATGTCCAGCAGTGGACTATTATAGGCTGGTGATGATGAATTATAAGTAGTGCTAAAAAACTCCTTTCAAACTTTATCTGAGCGTCTGGTCCACAGATATATATTTACATAGATAACGTAAATGCATGTACTTCGCGTGTCCGAACACTGACCAATCGTCAAGGTCGGTCGCCGCTAACTTCAGTCCGCGCGCGTCCGATGTTGCAGCCGGACGGCCGCAAAAACTATAAAAATGCCTCGTTGCGTGATAATTAACTGCAATAGCCTAAAAATTTCGAGCACCCAAAGGCAGGAACATATTTCCTATCACAGGTAAGTTATTTTAAAATTATATTATGCGTAAATTCATATTAAAACTTATTTTTAAGTATTTCAAGCTGTTGTGAGTCCCATAATATACCTAAATTTAAATGAACGTTAAGTAAACTATATTCTTATTACGTTGCCGCGTTTGCTTTGGACGTTTGATCTGACGTTGTGTGTTAAGAGACGACGAATATCGGAACAAGCGATACTGTCGCGCATCGCTTCGACTTCGTGATACAGGCAATTTCTCATTCGTCTGTCAAAACTAGCGACTAGTGTTGTTCGTTCTACAACATAATAATCGATTTTAATCGATTATTATATCGTCAAACGAATGATATTATAATAAAGGCAATTTAGTAGATAAAACAAACTCATGAAGGACCAAATTTTACACGACAGCTTTAAATGAGGAGGGTAATATTTTTAGGCTTCATATATTTAATGTGTTATTGTTTATCCTTTCAACATATACGACGATAATTAATGTGTTTATATATTTTTAGAATTACGGGAGTGGCATGCCATGTTTGGTAAAACACAATAAATTATAAAAAAAAAAAATCTATTGTATTTGAAAATATTTATTGTATTTTCCCACGTGATCCTATCATAAAAGAAAAATGGATTGCGCGAAACAGTTGAGATTGTTGAATAAAACGGCGTGCCCCACTATAGATATCGTTGTAAGTCGTTGACAGCGAAGATGAGGTTAGTGAATTCATGTGTAACAGTGTTTTTAATTAATAGCGTATAAAAATATCTGTCATACAATCATTTTGTGCTTTATAGAATAAAGATACACCACAAAAACCTTCATCATTGTCAAGGAAGAGAAAATCATCGGTAAAAATAATCGAGAAAAGCATCGGTGTCTTTGAATCGGTTTGGATTTCCCATCACTAAATTTCGACTGTGACGTCACAGTAGGTATTAAAAAGTTGGCACGCTTGGTTTCAATACAAATCGTTATACTTGCGTTATCTATGTAAATATATATCTGTGGTCTGGTCGATGCGATGTGTGACCCGAGAGCTAGTCAGTACCTGGCGCAGCGCATCAGCATGCCATACATCGAGGCAATGTATGTAGTCTTGGGGACGCTTCCAACTGGTATTGATATGGATCAGTTGAGTTACCTGTGGATTGTTTGGAGTTTTCAGGTAGTTTTATTGTTTCAAATGTAAATACTAGTTCTGATTTGGTTATTTAATTATAATTTTCTGGGTTTTACTCTGATAAAAAAACACACTAATTCCTTAACGGATATTTAAAAATTGTTACACACGATAGTTATTTATTTTGTAATGTCTTTACTAATATTATAAAGAGGAAAGATTTGATTTTTGTTTGTTTGGATTGAGTAGGCTTCATAACTACTGAGTGATTAGTCCGACTTGTGCGCAACTCCTTTCGAATATGTACTTCCTTCGATTTCGAGTCCTTCCTATTTCGCGCCATGCAGCGCTCCTGCCGATTCGAAAGGAACAACTATGCGTAGTCTAACGAACACGATGTTAGTTTTGAATAATTTGGATATTAGTGAGATTTTGTAAGTCGTTGCACATTGACATTTTAAAATTAACAACAGCGCTTTATCCGACCGAACTCCAAGTCCATGGACTTACTATATTAGATTAAATCAAATCATTTATTTCCCGAATCATTTTATCAATTAGGTAATCAATAAGAATAATAATGAACGACAATACAAATTGAAATAATAATACAGTTAACTATAATACAATCAATTAACAATTGCAGACAAAACTAAATTCTACTTAAAATTCATAAATTGTCATCTAAGGCATAAAAAAAAATGTGTTAAGAAGCCATTTTTGTTTATATAAATTCCTATTGAGGCTTTTAATTACACCTGCTAATTTAATAAATATAAACTTTTATACTATAGATTTATACCATAGATTTATACTATAGATTTATACTATAGATTTATACTATAGATTTATACTATAGATTTATACTATAGATTTATACCATAGATTTATACTATAGATTTATACTATAGATTTATACTATAGATTTATACTATAGATTTATACTATAGATTTATACTATAGATTTATACTATAGATTTATACTATAGATTTATTCATAGATACGCTTTTGGCATTGGCATTTTGGTTTGTATAGATATTTGATTTGGCTCGATAGATTATTGAATTTGGCTCTTTTTTGTCCAGAGAAAATATAAATGTAAAAATAAAACTCACTGAAACATTTATGGAAATTGGGTCCCAATTATATAATAGATAAATAAGACCTACTGGTCTAATTTTTGGCTTCACTCTAGTGTCTACTGACATTCTATGTCTATATTCTTCGGTTTTCGAAATCGTATATCGAAAGCGCGCATAAGCTTTCGATATGATCGATTCGATATAAGACAAGTAAGACTAAGGCCTCTACAGATTTGAAAAATTATTTCACCACTATCCAATGCGAACATAGGTGATAGAATTTTTGCAATAAGTTAGAGAATCGCATAAAATAATATAACCCAACGTGTGTAACAATTTATAAGATTTGAAACTATTGTAAATACCCAGAGTAGACCGCTAGTTAGCTTATATTATATTGTTTCTAATTATCTTCAATAATAAAGGACTTTTTTAAATATAAATTTAGACCTACTTAAAGTTTTTTTTTTAATTTCTTTTTCACCACAACACCGTATTAACTTAGTAAAATAATGAAATAATTAAAACAGGATTAAATAAAGGCCACACTTTACCATGTATGAGATGCATGACAAACTGAATTAAAATAATTAACTTTCGTAGCAGTGTGTTATAATGAGTTGTTGTACAGCTTTGTAGCTGCTTGGGTTCAGGTGTTTGTTGAATTTAATTGAGCCCTTAATATTAGTAATAATTTTGCTCTAAATGATTATTTAGCTACGGCATTATCTAGCCCTAAGAAGACAACAGCTAAAAACGCTGACTTATCTGCATACGAGTATAGATAGAAATGAATCCAAAGTTGTAAAAAAACAAGATTCTGTAAATATCAAGTGTCAATTGATATAAGTTTTTTTTTATATTAGCGTTTTATACCTGTTTTGGTATATAACTGATCTTAATATTTTTTAACAAAGAAAGTTCTTTCGCAAATAACCACCAAAACATACGTTGCATAATAAATACGTTAGTAGAATAAACATTGAGATGAGTAGAATCTTGAATACACTTTGGGAAAACTATAATTTCGTGTTTTATGAACTAAATGGTAAGTTTTTTAATATTTTATTATTATTCTGTTCTAAAGGTAAATCCACTTGCTAACCTTTTCTTTATGTAGCACATAAATAATCCAGTCACAATAATATAAAAACACAAGAGTCAACAGATCAAATGTGAGGGAACTTGACAGCTGCATGGATAGACTCTAAGAGAGCTGATGATTTGGTTCCTGATACTTAGCTTGAGAGGGTCTTAGAGTCGCATAAAGTAGACTCTAGATAATTCTTAGGGTCATATATGAGGCAGTGAACCAAGGTTATTAGTCACCCATGGAGCCGAATAGTTCCACTTTTAAACCTTTCCTTTCCTGTCAGGACTATTCTGCGAATAAGCCTGACATTGTTTTGATATTACATATTTACACACAATTCAAATCTGATATTTCTTTTTACTATACATAGAAAACCACCTCGGCACCCTCGGCAAAAATAACTGCAGCTCGTTCAAGTATTGTCCCGCGATGGATCTTGAACCCGCAACTCTGCGCCAAAGAGGTCTCAGTAATCTGAGAGCTCAGAAGTTGTTGTAGTTTCGAAGAATAAAGAATGCTTTTTGTTTATGTTTTAATATAAGAAATCACTAAATGAAAACGCTATAATACTTGGTTATATTTATCACTTATTTTCGCAGATGATCGAAGTAAAAATGTATGGCCAAACTTCACAACGCTGATGACTATACTGCTGTCTTATCTATACTTTGTCAAAAAAGTCGGTCCAGAATGGATGAAAGATAAAAAACCGTATGAACTGAAAAACACCATTCTTGTCTATAATGCCATCCAAATATTTGCCAGCGCGTTTTTATTTTATGATGTAAGTAATTAGAAGTTATCTAACACAATACAAGCTCTGCTTAGCTTGGGGCTAGATGATGCTGTGTGGATTGTCCGGCATTATTATTATTATTATTATTATTATTATTATTATCTAAAATAAAATAAATAAATAATCCTGGCCGATCCACACAACATCATCGAGCCCCAAGCTAAGCAGAGCTTGTGTTATGGGTACTAGATGACTGATATACCTGTAAGTTTAGTTAGAGCATCAATGTTAGGTATTTATGCGATATTTCATTTACTTCGTCTATTTGAGTCACTATATTTGCGTAATCGTTGCGTTTTTTATATTATCATATTATCAGGGTTTTTTTCATACAAATGTACTGGCTGTGTCATCACTATCGGTTCTAATTAGTCCACGGCTGGACATAGTACTCTCCTGATAAGTGACAATAGTATCCTGTCTTCAGCTTGCCAACTAGCACGTGCCAGAAGTCTTTCGCAGGTCGTCCGACCACTGCAAAATTTATTGACAGAGTTCATGCCTTACCTTTTTAAAAATATTATGTCGTTTATCAGATATTTTCTGTCTATAACCTTTATTAACAATAAAAATTACAATTCATTAAAACGAGTATTTACAACTGAAACAATTAAGCTAGCTGCGGACTGAAGAACACACAGCTCAACTGATCCTTAACAATACCAGTCGGAAGTGTCCTCAAGATGCTGGCTGCATTACCTCGCTGTTGTGCAATGCTGATGCTGTGCCAGATCACTGCTGACCAGGTTCTCGGCTCACACGTTTATCAGGTTATTTATTGACAGATATTTGTTTCAGAGCTTCTTCTTATGGGGAAAGGAGTACAGTTGGAAGTGTCAGCCGGTGGATTATTCTGACAGGCCTATTATTAAAAAGGTATATATTTTGAGATTTGAAAAACTTTATTACATTAGGCATACAAAATAAGTACTTAGTCAAATTTCATACAGTTCATTATTAATAATATCTTTAATGTGTTTATATTGTATATCTGCATCGATCACAATCTAAACATAAGCGTGGTGGACGGACTCAGTCACAATACTCATCAAAGATTTATTTTCGTTAGGCTCACAATCTAATATGGCTCTACTTGGTGCTGAAACTGCTGGACCTATTAGACACAGTATTCTTTGTGTTGCGAAAGAAAGACAGGCAGATTTCAACTCTGCATCTATACCATCACTTTCTGATGCCGATTACAGCCTGGATTGGACTGAAATTTTATCCAAGTAAGTCAATTTTACAGTTAATACTTATTTCTAAAGAAAATAACTCTCAATTTTAAATATAATATATACTATAGACTATAGACAGTAGCTTACTTATCTAGAGATCAAGTAGTCTAAATCAATAACAACGGGAAGCTTCTCCAAGAATTGCATTCCCCGCTGTATGGCAATGCTGATGCGAAAATGCTAAATTACATAGAATAATAAATAATCGATTTTCAAACTCCCTTGACGCATCTAAAATAATGCTAAAACACATCAATCCAAGCCGAACGCTCTGAAGGAGCAATTCGAAGGAGTTGCTATCAAACAAATGAAGGGCGCAGAGAACTGTATCAGGCAGAATTCTGTTATTCTTGTGAAGGAATTCTAAAATAAGAATCTTTCAGCTATCTCGGTATTTTTGTCTCGGAAAGGATATACATTCTGAAAAGAGTCAGAAATGACTTCGTGTATCATCACGAGAAATTAATTTTGGAACACATGGGATCTCTCAAAATTTATTTTATTATTGTTTTTGGTTTGTAATAAATATATTTTATTTATCTCCAGATGGGCACTCCACTCTCCTTGGTCCCATCAATTGCTTTGTCCACACCGTTATGTACACATATTACCTGATTGCTGGTCTCGGGCCGCAGTACCAGAAATATTTATGGTGGAAAAAACATGTCACTACACTACAGCTGGTATGTTTCTCATTTTTTATCTTTGGTAACTCTTTAAGCTGGGTCTGGCGAGTGCTACGGGGCATAATGGAAATGAGCACGAAACGTTTTAATCCTGTCCCTATGATCGTAGCGAACGCATTCTTTCTCCGTATTAACTACACCAACGCTTGCTGTAAGACTTTTCATTACGTCCCGTTATGCCCTGTTTAGTAACCGGTGTTGGACTTCCTTAATACTCTTTTGATTTAAGTCAGTGCCCATAATTGACACTGAAATTTCTCTGCAAAATATATTGATATGACTAACTGTAATCTAAATGAAGTAGTTTCAAGTTATTTTAATCGGGGATTGATCGGGGTTGGAATTCAAAGTATGAACCTAAGTTTTTTGAAAACAATGGAGTCGCGGACCTCTGCGAAAAAGCCCGTCAAACAGGGTTAGA
Source organism: Eupithecia pulchellata (assembly GCA_963931895.1). Taxonomy (NCBI): domain Eukaryota; kingdom Metazoa; phylum Arthropoda; class Insecta; order Lepidoptera; family Geometridae; genus Eupithecia; species Eupithecia pulchellata. The sequence continues at coordinate 12,270,809 of OZ007526.1, read as the reverse complement.
CGATGCAATGTCCGGCAAAATTTATTCATCAATATTTATTTATTAATTACATACTATACTTCTTTTTTCAGACTCAATTTGTGATAATCTTCTTTCACAACATGTATCCGCTGCTGACTGGCTGCGACTATCCAAAATGGGTCAACGTGCTTTTGAGCATAAGTTCCCTTCAATTTATCTACATGTTTGGAAACTTTTACTATGTAAACTATGTTAAAAAGTCTAGTAGAGTTGACCGTAAACAATTATAGTTGTTGCTTTGATACTTGCTGGTTATATATTTAACTGAAAGGAAAATTCAAGTTATAAATAAATATATTAAAAAACTTAAGGATAACAAAAGAGTCCAAAGTTACGAAGAGGTTTAACACTACGTTCGACGACGAATATGAAAGTGTTTCTGCATCTATCCCTGTGGGGTACCCATTAGAGTTGCACCGCAGAAGCTGGACAGTGAATGCGTTGATGGTACTGTATTAATTTATAAACTATGATATAATAGAAATAATTATTAAACCCCATAATAGTGTTACTTACCTCTTATTTTTTTATTTGATGTTTATACGGATGAAGTTCTTTAATAAGCTACATAATAATGTACAAAGATGAATCCATTTCATGTGAAATCCAACGATCGTATCCACCCACGGTTGTCTGGTAGAGATCGCTCTTGAGCCATAATACCGCCAATTGTGACATCTCTTGTAATTTATATTTTGTTTTAGAACTTGTTTGTTTTTGTTTGTCTTTGTTTTCAACGTGCAATAAATAATTTTCTATTTTCTTTTAGTTTCTTTTTTAACAATAAAAAGAAACATTAAAATATATTAAAAAAAAACAATGGGACAGATATAAAAAAATAGAAGACAAATCGCCGTCACTACACATAAAAAAAAAAAATACTGAAAAATTTTGCATATAGGTACTTTTTTTTGTTTTCTCAATGTGCGGGTACGTGCAAGCTTCCTGGATACGATGTCTGAGGAGGTGGATGGATAGCCTCATCCTCAGTCCTCAGACACTGGACCGAGACCCATGGGTTGCCATCTAACTCCTTGCGTTGTGCAAAGAAAACTAAAATTATAATTTGAGTAGGTAACTGTATCGTTGACTTTCGTACTTAAACTAATATTATGAAAATTCTAATGTCAAGGAAATTTAATTTAATTTGAATGTATTATTAATTAAATAGCAAAAAGCCTTTATTAACAATTAAAATTGCAATGATCTAACTAAATAAAAACTAGTATTTACAATTGAAACAATTGAGCTAACTGTAGACTGTTGCAAACAAACTACAGGTAGCTCAACTGATCCATATCAATACCAGTTGGAAGTGTACCCAAGATACTGGCTGATTATTAAATGTATTCTTAAGTTTGTCAAATGAACGATTCATAAAACTTTTAAAACTATCATGGTTATTAACACGTCATTTATAACGGAATATTTACCATTATTTGAGTTTTCCAAAATTTCGGCACAGTTTCATGCGCCATAATCACGGAAAAACTGAAGGTCACTGCGAGTCAGATTTTTTTCTGTTTCCGTGTCTTTTGCTACGAACATTGCCAATACCATCGGATTCACTATAGAAAGCAAATCTTTATATTTGTTTTCATGGTAACTAATATACCTCTAGTAAGTACATAGGTTGGCATGCTATCAATTTATGGTGAAAAACTGAGATTGACATTGAAATTGAATTTAATTGAAGTGCGTAAATGTACGCTCATGCGTCGCAGGCGATTGCGTCACATTAGTAGGTACCTATCACATGAATGACCAACATCACGTTTCTGCATTCCTGCTTTATAAACCCTTCTAGAATTAACCTCAAAATTTCAAGAAAATGCATAAGAATATTATTTTTTAATTATTGTAATACCGAAAGCTTAACATAATGGTATTTATATATCCTATTCACAAATCGAACATACAACACTTTCATAAATTAAGTAAATCTACACAATAAAACTTATATTATTATTTATTTACATATCACCAAGTCTTTACTTTAAATTAATTTAATAAAAACTAAATTTGGTAGATCTTTATGTCACTTATGTTCATCATTAACATCATACAGCTTGAGATGTCACTACGTGCTATTTTTTCGCCGTATATATCAAATTATATCCTCGTTAAGACACACCAATTAGTAGAAAGTTTAACTTGATTATATTATTCTACTTAAAAGTAAAATAGTCTTTTCATAATCATTCACATAACCTATTCTAGCTTTTCCATTTTTATGCTGCTTTCTTCTAATGAATTCTTTCCTTGATCTAAAACACAAGTGTTTTTCGTTGAAATTAATGCTTTGGACTTCTTATTTATATAACTTTGTCTATAAAAGTTAAGGAACAACAATAAGATCAAGAAAGTGTTGCCAGCAATGAAAATAGATATGCCAGGGGATGGTGGACATTCCGACACTCTGGTGGTGGCGATGAACTGAATGATGATGGAGACGAACTGGATCTGAAACATTTAAAAATAAAATATACTCAGTTTGATTGTACTTTCAAATTTTAATTATTATACTTTTCGTTTTATTTACAAAGAAAATAACAATCAGCTATGTCATCAAAAAATTGAGCAAAAAATTGCTGTACTGTAACTGCTGCAAATAATCTATAGGTAGCTCAACTGATCCATATATCCATCATATCCATATTTATGGATCATCAGGTACAAGATCAATAACCTCTTAGAGGCAACTTGGGTAGATCTAAGACGAGCAACTTTTTTGACTTTGTCTAGTTCAATGATTTTTTGATCATCTATTTATATCATCTATTTATATCATTTTGATGATCAAAGAACAATTCCATATTCCCTATCATTTAGGGACTGGGTAGTCAAAGTGATAAAATGTTCAACAGTTGAAATGTGCAGGGGTCAAAATATCTATATGGACCGGTGGTCTATGTGACTAAAAGTATGAACGTGAAGATTATCCCTATATCCATGTATAGGGATAATATATTATTATAAGAACATAAATGTATTTAGTACAGGATTTCACAACTTAAATCGGTACTTTTATTTAAGTAAGCAAGATAGTAAATAGTGTAATAGTAACCTTAATTTTAAGATAAATTTGTGGAAGTGAATAAAAATTATTTCATTACATTTGTTTATTTTATAGCTACGTAAATTGAAGTCCATCTATATAAATTTAGTGATATCCAGCCATATTTTCCTCTAGTATGGCTAGATCACCTTATTATAAATATTTAAAAATATTTAAAGCAATTTTCCTAAAAAATATATGGCTATAGTTATTTGCGTTAACTTATCGTGGAAAACCAAAAGAGGCCATCAATTGTTTACTCAAATTTAATTCACCTAATAACCAAGGACAAAATCAAAAACATCTTTTAACTTACCAACTGAAACATAGTCATATACTTCTTCCACGTTAGATACTTGGCGACGTTAGGCCCCAGCGCCGCAAGTCCATAGTAAGTGTACATAAATACATGCACCAAGGAGTTCAGAAACCCGATAAAGACCAGGATATGGCTAGGGGCGTATTTTAACAAGGCCCAGGTAGCGACAACCATGACGGTGTGATGGTAGAGGTGGAGGAAGGTGATCTGGTTAGTTTTCTTTCTGATGACGAAGAAGACTGTGTCGAGGAGCTCGGTGAGTTTCGCGGTAAAGTACAGGTACGTGCCAAAGAGGATCTGGAAATTGCAATGCATGATTATAACTAAATTGATAGATATTCTATAAAGAAAGGAAGTTAACAACTAGAATAACCAATAACTAGACCAGTAAATCTATCGAGGTTCACTATGGTAGCTTATATCATACGAATTATATAGCACAAAATAATAATAAATTTATGATTTAACAACCCAGATTATGATTATATTGAGATCGAATAGAATAGTTAGACGTTTATGAACAGATTAGCAATATTCATGCTTATTCACTAAATAACTTAACGAAAAAGAAACGTTTACAAACAATCATTTAAATAAAAGATTAAACCTACTGAATGAAAGAATTTATTAAATCAGCCCTGTAGTTTCTGAGCCTAATCAATTCAAAAAAACAAACATACAAACAATCAAATCTTTCCTCTTTATAATATTAGTATAGGATACCTAAAACCTACATAGTAATATAATAATAATATCACACAATATCAATTGTTTTCGTATCCAGCTCATAATCTAACACAGTCCTCAACTATTAACTGTATTTTGATAATATTTTATATTATTGAACTTAACATGAGAAACCATAAACTTACCCGATATCTCGATTTATCATCGTGCATGTGGCATTTCCTTGGTATCAGTCCCATCATCATTAAATCTGAAGCGAACTGAAAAAAAACATTGATATATCATCAGAAAAAAACAAGAAAACAGTTAAAACCTAAACCCTTCTCGCAAAATGATTTTCCTCTTGGTGAAGTAGTTATTTCTTGGGTAATAAAAATTTCGGACGTAGGTAGAGCTAATGAATTTAAAAACAACTTCAAAGACATGATGATCCGTTGTTGTCAAGCTAAGTACCACTTTACCTATCTACTTCATAGCTTGATAAATACACCCAGAAGTTTTATAAAAAAAAATATTTAGAAAAGGAAGACTTTAAAAAACCAAAGGGTTATAATTCAGTTAAGGGTAATAATTAATAACTTACGGGTAATAATTCAGTTTTAAAGAGGGTTCGAAGTAGAAGATGAAGAGGTCACTTACCCGTAACACTAGGTACGTTGCGATCGCAACTTGCACTCCATTGTAAAGAAGCATGGAGTTGCCAAGCTTGAAGGCTTCACGCTTCTTCATATAGGAAGGTCCCACCTTCAGGACAAAGACCAGGTATACCGCCACGACTGTTAGAACTGGACCGATAGAGGACATGAGGGGGAGGTCGTCTATTTCTGCATCTGTAAAAATAATTGAATAGATGTTAGGCACTTCACATAGCATTATCAAGGCCCAAGCTAATCAGAGCTTAAATTACGGGTAATAAATAAGTGATACATGTTAAATACATTAATCAGTTTGAGGAAAATTCTGGAGACCGCTAAAGTTTACATCTAGCTGCTTGTATCTGTTTTTCCAGCAAATTAAAACTTGGATCTTTTAAAGAGAAAAAGTGAAAGAGAAAAAGTGTCCTCTAGAGACCTTCGTGATACACCATCGGCCATATAAGGTAAGATTTATTTATTTATTGAACGAAGGCACAACAAACAGCTATATCTTAAAATTAGGTAAGAGAGTTACATTATAGATGTATTAAAAACTAGCGGCCCGCCCCGGCTTTAAACGGGTATTAAACAAAAAATTCAGAAATTATACACACTAAAACGATGGGTGAAACCCAGTTTTCATACGGATCTTTACTTTTTATAACAGCATTGGGGTTTTTGACATTGACTCGACATTCCAAAACTGACACTGGCCGTAGAGAAAAAGCAAGCACCGTGCGCTATACAACCTCTTTTTCTATTCTGACGCGCCATAATAGAAAAAGAGGTTGAATATACAGCCCACGGTTCAATTATTGAATTTTTCATGCGGATCCCTAACTTTTTTGAAAATATTATATAGCCTATGTTCATCACGGAAAATTAAGGATTCTAATGGTGAAAGAATTTTTTAACTCGGTCCAGTAGTTTCGGAGCCTATTCAATTCAAACAAACAAACAAACAAACAAACAAACAAACAAACAAACATACAAACAAACAAACAAACAATCAAATCTTTCCTCTTTATAATATTAGTATAGATATAGATACAGCCCACTACGTTGTATATATAATAATAAACGATTTTGAAAAAAAAGTTAATCAATTGTTAAATTTTATTTATCAAGATTGTGTTCAAAAGAAGGTCGTACATCGGGATTCCAAACAAGTTAAAATAAAACCTTAGGCCGATCAATCATAAAATGTCATCAAGATTTTATTTCTTTTTCACTCTAATGCATAATTATGTTAATGCAGTTATAGGTAAATGATACTGAGCAAATTCTTCATGGATCATTCAGATAGTTTTTAAATCGAGGATTTTGAAAAAATATTATTGCTTGTGCTAAACAATACAAAAATCCTTTATGAAAAATAAATGACAATGAAAATTCAGAATATATCTCCTAATGAGTATGATTACACAAGACACAAGTGCATACAATGCCTTTCAACAGGTTTTTTGAATTAAAATTCAATGTCTTGTGTACAAGACATTGAATTTGAAACAAGGGCTATTTCTAAATGAGCATTCCTAGACTGGAAACAATACATAATATAATTCGCATTATATTCACAATGCCAGCATTTGCTAATGAATACTAGGCACTCATTAAATCATTAAGAAATGTGATTAGGTAGCACATTTATTTGGTAAGTACCTACGTAACTAAAATGTGTCTAAATTGATGAGAAATCATTGTGTTATCACACAAAAAAAGTCTATATCATATCATATTTTATAAACTTAAACCTAAACTTATGTTATTGTTATTGTTATTTCGAAACATTAATGAATATAATCATGATTATTTTCAATGTATTTCAATAGAGAGATTGAATCATACATTTTATTCTAGTCAATATAGATCTAGTTCTATATTGAACTGGTTTTCCTGTCAGACATAGTAAATATACGTTACTTCATTGAGAATACACATTTAAAACACGGGGCTTTACCAAGATGAAACAAAATAAAATTATAATGACGCCGAAAGTATAGTAGACTTTTCAAATATTTATCTTCCCATACAAATGTCGTCCTAGACGATTTTACGCCACAGCTCGGCCAGGGGGAACCATTCGTCTCAACAGATATTTGCAATGTGGGTAGGATATTAGTGCACATATCTTTACGTATGATGTTTATGTACCGCATGCCTATATAATATAGTTATTTGTGCTCATCAAGCAAGAAATAGATGGTAGGGAAAAGGATTGACTAATTATATTTGTGAAAAACAAAAAATGTATTTAATACGGCCACTATTTTAATAGTGTTATGCACCCGACGACGAGGCGTTGTCGTTTGCTAACCATAAACAGTAATGTAATGTATGATAATAAATAATAAGCTCTGACGCGCACATTATAGTTCCATATGTATACTGTGTTATAGTTATTGTTCAGCTTAACCCAGATCAAATGTATAGCTGAACACTTTTTAAGCGCCCAACTGAGTTTATCTTGTATTGGTCGCGATTGCAACGGTCACACTGGAGCTGAGTCACAACATCCTGTACTACGTTGAAACTTAATTGAAACTTTGAGAAAATTGCAAGCTTAAAATAATTTATACGAAAAAAAAAATTCTCTTAAAGGTTTGATTATTTACCAGCACTGAACGCGAGTAATTTCTTAAAGCATGGAATCCTTAAAATAATATGCATAGCAACATACGATCATCTTGTTGGCCATCAGCATTAAATAACTACAATATTCCGACAAACCACCTTGACCTAGTCTGCCCTTGCATTGTGTGCAATTGGGATGCCCCCGCTTAATTATGGAATAAACCGGCCCAATCAAAGTCACTCTCAACTTCATAAATCTGAAATTTTGGATAGATGGATATTTGTTACTTCTTCAAGCAAAATTGCTGAACGGATCGAGCTTAGATCGCATCCCTACTAAACCTAACCCAACCCCTCGATGGTCATCGTGTTCGAAGGGAGTAGATTTAAAATCAGCGTAAAATTTATAATCACTTTGCTGAAATCACTCCCTTCCTGACATCTGTAATATTTTTTGTAATAATTCTAGTTTAGATTAAGAAATGCATATAAGCTATAGATAATTTTTATTTACGTAATATATTTATTCACGAGGGATATAAATCATCTTTATTAATTCTATTTATATTTTCCATAGAAACAACGCGTGCGAAGTCGCGAGCAGAAATAAATCTGTCCATTATAGAGTGAACCATCCCAATAATGGAAGAATTGGGCGTAGCTATAAGAAAACAGCGAAATTATGATTATAAGGAAGTAAAATTGATGAGTCGTTGATCTTGGTAGGCAGCCATGACTTTGGATGTGAAGGTTGTGATCGATTTCTTTTCACGTGAGCACGTGTTTTATATCGAATTTCATGCACTAGACATTTTTGTATTTTCTGAGGCCTTTTTTGATAAAACTACCGATTTTCTGTTCCCTTTGTATCCTTGCAAAACTCTGCTAAAATATGTACAATATGTCTATGTACTTTTCACACACAAATCTAAATAATGAAGCTCATAATTTAGATTTTGAGGTTTTACACGAACTGATAATTAAGTTGAATTATTTATTATGCTTTATGTTCTAAGTTATGTGCATTTTTTTAAATCATTTTACGTACTTACCTAGCTTTTGTAAATCAAAGGAAACTGTTAGTGAATATGTGAAATTTATACTACATAACAGATTAGACTGATATTTAATTGATTTATTAGGAAACCTAAATATTAAAATATTTGTCTTTTAGGAATACAAATTACACAGAACAAAAGGTTTCTAAAAAAGTTATAATTAAGTTATATAAATTTTTACACTAAGGGCTGTTGACTTTGTTAAAACAATAAATAAATAAATAAATAATAAATCATGCCATCTATATGGCGCTCATTAGGGGAGGCCTAAGTCCAGCAGTGGACTATTATAGGTTGATGATGATAAAGGTTTCTAAACATCAATCATTTGCTTTAAGGTGGTGAACAAAACATATCAATCAATGCTCTTGCGGGTTCGATTCCCGCCTCGAGACAAAATACTGCAGATAGTTGTTCAGGATGTTGTGCTCGTTTTTTCTGTATAGTAAAAATATCTATCAGTGTTATATATTGTATTTTGTATATCAGTCATCTAGTATCCAAAACACAAGCTCTGCTTAGCTTGGGGCTAGATGATGCTGTGTGATTGTCCAGCATTATTAATTTATATTTTTTTATATGTTACAGCTGTGCTATATAAAAGAATTAAAAGTGTCGTGTAGTAATAAATTAAAAATATTTACCCACAGTCTAAATAAGGCTTTGTTTAGATAATAAAAGTAAGAATGACGTAAAATCTACCTATGTCCACCTGATAAAATAAAGAACAATGGAAACATGTCAGAAAAATATTATTTGATTAATTAGTAGGTAAAACCTTTATTAACAACGAACAGTCAAATAACCAAATAAGAACTAGTATTTACAAAATAAACACTTGGTACTTTGTTGATAAGCAAAAATTATTTGTTACTATTAAAAAAAAATTGCTGCGGGAACAAAAAACACTTAAAATAAAGTATTTAAACACACTTAAACTTATAAAATAAGATGTTGTCATAATATTACCTAGTTCACTGGGTAGATTATAAATTGCTTATCTTTACATTAGCGATGTAACAAATACAACAGACAACACACAATTTTCGCATTCACGAAAATTTGCAAGATTTTCAATATTCGCATTCGGCATCGCCAGTATTCATGCGAATATTATGCGAATGTTTAATGCATCAATTATAGTGACTTAACTGAATTACTTACGAATAAACGAAAACTTTTAACACACAACGTTTAGATGGACTATGGACGAAAATATTAAACACAGGTATTTTGTGGGTAGTTACGAGTATGTCTTGTACTAATTGCAGAAAATGTAACATTTATATAGGTCATGTAATCTGGTCTGTAAATAATCTAAAAAAAATATTGTTCGCGAATGTGAACTTCCAATACTTGCTTTCGGATTTGCGAATATCCGAATATTTACATTAAAAACATCTCTATTCTACATGACTATGAGTGTAGCAGTTAATATATTATTATTATGAATATTTTACATAACTTAAGACCAAACAAATAGAATAGGTACATATTTTTGCAAAGTTTAAAGTAACTTTAAACTTTGCAAAAATATGTAGTAAGATTACTCAGGGAGTCTGATGAATAAAATAAATATTAGGACGTAAAATATTGTTTTCTTCTGCACTTATGCAATTCATTAATCCGCCTTTAGTCCACCGCGGCCGGCGGCGGGCCGGACCGCTAGCTTGCAATAAAACCCAACAAGAGAATGTTGACGCTATGACGTAGGCAGCGCGTCAAAAAATTTACTCGATTCGAGGAATAATAAGGATTCAAATTTGATTTCGAAAGAAGGATTATATTTTGTGACTCAATTTTTTCTCGCAAGATTCTTTTAAATAATAGGTTTTTTTTAAATAAAAGCTTACTTTCAGTATAAAAATTTACAAAATAAATTTAAACATCTTTTTCGGACCAGAATTATAAGCTTATCATTTATAGAGTGAGACTAATCTAATCTTATAAAAACACATTCATTACAATATCCATTATAGAGTTAGAATCGTTCGCTTGGGAAAAATCTCTCTGAGCAATAAGGCTGCCGTTTACTGTCTTTGTACATTAAAGTGTGTTGATTAATTTATGTCCCCTTAGGATAAGATTAATTGAGGAGCCTATCATCAGGCATTGACCTCTTAACTAGTAAGAGACTGGTACAGGCTGTAGATGCCAAACTATACACGGCGAGATTTTTTTAGGGCTACTAAGAAGAGGTTATCAAAAAGTAATGTAAAGAGTAAGGTATAATAAAAAAAAATAGATCTGTCAAAAAAAAATACGAAGAACTTTATTAGTTTTTATGGAAAAGGGAGCCGGTGTAGCATGGTTTATGAAGACCTCTGTTCTGCAAACAGAAATCTTAATAAACCATGCCACTTGGGTTTTTATCGGATTTGTTTCTTATCTCTGCTTCCTAAATTCTATATAAAAATAGCATACAAGTAGATACTTACATTTGCTCTTATTCAGGTCCCAGTCAGGTGCTTTGAAACCTATCGCGTTCATCTCGGCTACTGTAAATAATAAAAGTGCGTGTTAGCTCCACTAGTTATTTACCACGACTACATTAACTAATTTGACAATACTTATAACGATAATTTTATCGTGTACAGTCAGAGAGAAAAGTTTATGGTGTGCTTAAACTATTCTGACCTTGCGTCGTTGAATGATGTGATGACAAAGTAAATTTGTAATGGCTCTATTTGATTTCTGTCTTTAGTAAACTGTACCTACCATAATACCTCTTGAATACTTGCATACTTCCACTTAAAAACAAATAGCGAACATGTCACGTTATTGTTAATTGATCCTTGTGAATTAAATAGTGTAAAGTAAAAAGGATTTAATAACTTCATTTCTCTAGGCTTACAAAATAAGCAATTTAGGACAAGACAAATTTTAGACCATAAATTATTACAAAATAAGAAATATATATTATTGATTTATTTTTTTCAGGAGCGCAAGATGTAATTGTAGTGATCATGTGTGTAGGCAAACACAGATGCACTCTCTATAAACGTTAGTATTGCGTCATTGGGATTTTTCTAGCAAGGACAATTCACAGTAACACCTCGTAGTCAGGAAATGGTTGTCTTATGCTCCAGTTCCTCGGAAAAGCAAATAAGTAATAATAACATGTTATTATTAAATAAAACGAAACTTTTTTTTTATTTAACCCTTATAAAAAAATATAGAGCATACATAGTCTAGTAGCTAGCATTAATCCTGGTTATAAGTCAAAAGCCTTATTTACCTACACTAGTTTTTGTTTTATTTTTTATCTTCGTTTTACCCAAACTTTTGAAATTTTTCTTGTATTTATTTATTGATTTAAAACATAACAGGGGGATAACCTAACAATAAACGCCACTGTAAATGATTTAAAAGCTAACTGTACTCGCCTAATTGTACTAAACTTAATGTCCTAATTATTTTACCGGTATTTTTTTCGCAATTGACGCATGAAGTCAGGTATCACTAACATTATATAAAATTTTAGCATAAAAGACGCAAATTGCACACATATTATAACTTTTTTAAATTATTCACATTAAAAGTTTAGCTTTTGTGTTTTTTATTTGTTTCATATCTCAAAAGAAAGCTTTCATGCTTTTTTTTGGAGAATTAAAGAAAAATCCTTGAAGCAGTTTCCGCAAAGGTTAAACCCATAACTTAACACTTCGATGCTTATTCTCTGTTGTCAATTTTGATTGGAATTCCCTATGTACACATTGTACATAATCATATGGGAGTTCAAATATGTACCTACACACTTCAAAATGGTTTATCCAAAGGAAATGTTTGATTTAACATGTTTTATCTATTTATAATAAGTGTCTTGGTGATGCGAAAACTAAAATAGTTGCTAAGTGTGACCTTTTTTTAATAAATCTACCATGTGACGTAAAAATAAGCCACTTTTAGTGGATATATAGGTAGAGCTTACAAAAAAAAATTTGAACTAATCCGAACAAAAACTAAACTTATACGGAATTCGATATATACGGAAGTCGAGAAGTAGGTACTTTATATAGGGTTTAAAAATGAACAAAAATAAATTTATGTTATTTTAGACTAAGCACTGCGGGATTGTTTATATTTTTAGCAGATGATTATAAAATTAAGTGTAGAAATAATATTTATTGTCCATATCTTCTGAATATTATTTTCACATTTCTTCTAATACTATCGTATTATTGGATACCATGTGAATTTTAAATCTTAAATCCCTAAGGATCCCACACAAAACAACTTTCGATTGTAATAAAATATTTACGTCTCTGATTCAAATTCGGACCACACTGTGGACAAGCAGTAAAAAACAGCCACTTACGTTGATACTTCCTTCCGAGGAAAAGATAACTGTTATTCATTACTAATATAATATAAACAAAATATAAAAAATCTAACTTCCGAAAAATATCACGGATCTAATAAACGTCAACGGATTAATATGAGAAACTAAAAAAATAAAAAAAACACAGAGAGAGTCCGTCGGCTTCGCTGCCTTAAGACGCTCTGGTGATTTTTGTACCAAGCACCTTCTTATACCTAGGTGCCAAAATATAAATGACCTCACGGGCTCACCTAGACCTAGACCTTGCTCGAAAACGTACGCAGAATTCGATTTCAGCACAACATTGCACACGAACCAGCGTAACGAAAAAAACATTCAAAAATAAACAAAAAACTAAATAATAGGTTATTCATTTACACTTATTTTGAAAATCACAAGGCCTCAAGGGATCAAGGCGAATGCAACTGTGTCGAAATAATATTAGGATAACCAAAACAAATCATGGTATATATTGAGAAATTTTTGTTAATAATATATTTTGTGGAAATATAACATGGACAAAAATAATAACAAACATATATATCTATTATCTATAGATCAGTTGAGCTACATGTAGATTGTTTGCAAATCTACCCGATTTACAGTTAGCTGAAATTGTTTCAATTACAAATTCCATTAAAAGTTACCATAAATATGTATAACGTTGTGCGTAAACCGCATGCGTCATTACGCCCTTTTACCGTGAAATCTCTAGCACAGTATAGATATAGAACTGTGTCTCTGGTGACCTACGGAGTTTCCTGTGGAAAGATTTCAACATTGTTATTAGTTTTTTGTTTCGACAATATTGATGTATTTTACTTGAGCTCCAATGGGTACCCAAGGGGAGTGATTTTTAAAATTTTGTTGAAAATACGACGATACGAGACGTGGATATTTAAACATGTATTTTTTTTTTGTTTTAATGTTAATTTTCTTTCGTCCATGTAGTTCGAACCTTGCTAATTCAGAAAAAAACCATTCGCATAAAAAGTAGATATTGAAAAATTTAGTTGAAATTTATTTACAACAGTTAAGCTTTTTGTAGTAAAATTGTGAGTTTGTCTCAACCAATAAAGACTACCTTTAATAAAAATGAAGGCTTCTCAGTTTACGTATGAGATATCCAGATGTCGCTCCATTCCACACCGACAATAGCATGTAAGAAAATGAATATTGTGTTTAGTTACATATCTAGGTATATGTATTTTAATAATTATTGACATGTATCTAAATCACACTAAACTTAGATTTAGATAGGAAAAAAAACATTGTATTAGACACATAAGTTACATATGAATGTACTAGTGGTTTCTTTTTCACTTCTTCCACTAGTGGTAAAAATTGAAGTGAAGAGAAATCAGAATCCCTCTTCGAAAATGGAAATTAAAGTTTCTTCACTTTCGAGCAAACTGTTGCATAAGATAATCAATTGCACGGAACGAATCAGAAAAATCAATTTTTACCGAGACTCGGATCAAATTTTTGTGGTGTTTTTTATCGAAAGTAAAATAATTCTGTGAAGCCACGCAGACGTATAGCTCAGTACTCACGGTATTACTCGATAGTTTTACTCGGAGTCGAGTAAAAAGCAACGTGTGAACCGCAAAACTCACAGCTCGAAGGCTCGCACCGATTATGTATATTATGTATATTATATTATTAGTCCATTATGATTTAAGCTCGACATATATAATTTTTATTAAGTACGATATTGTGACTCATTCTTAACACTTTTACAATTTTATAAAGTTCACTTAATATGAATTTATAGGGTAAATCCACTTACGTATATTGTATCACTTAAGAATACGGATTGTGGTTTATGTATTAATGCGTCAAACAATTTCTACGAACTTAAGATGCTGAGAAAATAAATGCTATGATAAAATTAAAATAACATAAGAACCTCTTCATTCTTTAATTCAGTAGCCTATTCTATGTATTTTTTTTTAATTTTGTAAATTTGACATTACCAAGTGTTCCTACTGCGTTCATAATGTTCCTATGGATTTATAAATAAACTGAACTGATCTGAACTTAATTTTAAAAACATTATTTATTTATTTATAGAAAATACTATTTTTGAGACCGCTTTGTCTGTCAATGCCATGGAAATTTAATAATTGCTTAGGATTAGGTAAAAATCAAAGCACCCTTTTATAAGATTACTAGCGGCCCGCCCCGGCTTCGCACGGGTATTAAACAAAAATTTCAGAAATTATACACACTAAAACGATGGGTTTCACAGTTTTCATACGGATCTTTACTTTTTTTAACAGCATTGGGGTTTTTGACATTGACTCGACATTCCAAAACTGACACTGGCCGTAGAGAAAAAGCAAGCACCGTGCGCTATACAACCTCTTTTTCTATTCTGACGCGCCATAATAGAAAAAGAGGTTGAATATACAGCCCACGGTTCAATTATTGAATTTTTCATGCGGATCTTTTTTGAAAATATTATATAGCCTATGTTCATCACGGAAAATTAAGGATTCTAATGGTGAAAGAATTTTTTAACTCGGTCCAGTAGTTTCGGAGCCTATTCAATTCAAACAAACAAACAAACAAACAAACAAACAAACAAACAAACATACAAACAAACAAACAATCAAATCTTTCCTCTTTATAATATTATATTAGTATAGACTAGTATAGACAAACACATACTAGTAGTTAAGAAGCTACGTTGTATTTGGATATTCAGTAGTGTTTTTTTTTTTTAATGTTGTGTGTTGACGTTTTCTGCAAACGTAAAAAAGCGCTAAATCCCCCGCGTAATGTAAGCTAAACGCTCCTAATTATGAATATGTATAGGTAAGATAAAACAATAGCGATCTATTATCTTTTTCTGATAATTTATTTTGCGTTGTATCTAATTTAAAAGAAAACGTTTTAATGCATTCACAGTAATTAATTCAAATGTTAATTCTACAAAATATATACGGTTAAAGGCACTCACTTAACCTGTTATGCGTTATTTTGTCTATACCTATCCTACTTTGTCACTGAAACCAGCATGGGGTATAATATGCCCCAATAAGAAAAATAATAGAATCTAGCTAGAAAGTATGACTCTGTTATTAAGTGCAAATAAAAAATACTTAATATTTTTATAAACGATTGATTAGTACCGGAATAATTTAGTACATCGCATTTATAAAATAATATTATAAATATATACCAACATACTTTACTGATTTGGTTTAAATAACTAGGTACCCCACAAAATAAAATTTTCCTCAAGTGTCAACCTTAATAAACAAAATAGAACGAGTAAATAATAAAATCATGAGATGACATACATAACACATAATCATTATCGACAGGATGTTTAAAATGGTTTATTCATGACCTTTACAATATTCCACAACTGACTTTAGTGACAATAATTATGATGATGATAGTATTAGTAGCTTTTAACAGAAAAATGAAACGATTTTGGGTATGACATACCCCAGCTGTAGAAAGTAGCAGTAACCAAAGGTTAAACGTGTCGATCATGGTTTTTTTATTAGACAATTTAATGTTAATACGGTCCGCCTTTGACGCAGTCAAGTAAATTACAATGAACGTTTATTGATTAGGTATTATTTAATTTAGGTATTTTTGACTAGTGTTAAAGTGTCAAATATGGCGACTATTTTAGGGATTGCGTGGAAAGGATATAACATTTTATTTAATGAACTTCCAGGTATGATTTAACATATAGAAATACAAGTTTAATTTTACCGCATTTAGGTACCCTAGCTTAATTTTTGTCGTCGTTATACAATTAGTGATCTAGATATTTTCTATGAATAAAAAAAATTATAATGCTGTCAAATCCATAGAGCATCAGCTAGCCCCAAAATAAGCAAAGTCTATAGATAATGCTATGGGTGATATACCTACTTACTACATGACTGATATATGTATATACCCACATAGATATTTTTTTATTATACATTGATAAAGACCAGACCATCCTTAAAGTATCCGCAGATCATATAAACATTTGTCCCGGGGCAGGAAACGAACACGCTGTAAGGCGGATCTTCGATAACCGCGCCACGGAACGGAGGTCATAATAAAAATGTCTATTGATGTAATATTAAGAAGGTATATAAATTATCTAGCACCCATAACACAAGCTATGCCTAGCTTGAGGGGTTAAATTATGCTGTAAGGATTTGTGATAGATTATACAACATTATTTACCTACTAAAGATTTTTTGTAGCATACCTATGATTTAAATGAAATTAAATGTATAAGACCTCGAGATCTGTATCAATCGATTTACTGGACATTGTACTCAAGTACAATGTAAATTTACTTGAGAAGTACAATGTCCAGTAAATCTTGAGAAGTACTTGAGAAGTTCTGTCCAGTAAAACTATTGATACAGCGAATTTCGGCGCTGACCTGTGCGGCTGTTTAGCTAACTTGAATACAGCTGATACTACGTTTTTTTTTCTGTCAATCCAGCAGAATTATATTCAACATTGATTGCAACATTATACTGAGGCAAGACCTTTTTGGTTCACACTCTGTAACTTCAATTTTTTTTACATTAACACACTATTTTGTTATTCTTTTCAGACGAAAGAACAAAAACATGGTTCCTCGTTGCGAAGCCCTATCAAGGCTTGACGATTCTTGGATTATACCTGATGTTCATACTGAAATGGGGACCACAATTCATGAAACGACGACCCGCGTACAATTTGGAAAAAATAATGATTGTCTACAATTTCCTGCAAGTTGTTGCTTGTATTTACATATTCTATGATGTAAGTGAATTGCAAATTATCACTTTTGCCCTTGCCATTCTTTTGCGTCAATTAGCTACAATTTAGCTTGATCCAGCTCTAGAAAACAAACACTTTTAATTTTCAGCGGCACTTTTTGTCTTTTGAATTTTTGTTCTATAGAGTACATTAACTACCAAAGGTACTTATTACAATTTTACATTAAATAAAAACAGTTAAGTCGCAGTTAAATTTTGAAATGACCACCACCACCTAAACATATAATTATACAATTTATGATCTGCAATAAAACCTTTGTACAAGCTCTATAACTTTGTCAATACATATCCTAGAACCTTCACTACTGTAAAATGGTTAAAAGAATTCGTATGTACACAAAAATTTCTCCTAACGTTTATACAGAGCAAACTTTGCTGCACTTGCCGTTTTAATATTGGTTTGCTAAAGGTTTACTAAAAATGGATTTTAACTCCGTAAAAATTTACGCTAAAATTGCGAGTGAAATTAAAAATCGGGTATTTTGTATATAGATTCTACAAATAATTATGGTAGCAGAAAGCTTTAGTCCTTAGTAGGTACGGGTTGTGTGCACTGTGCAAACACAAACAAACCAGCCGGTTGTGGCTCAAAGACTTATACGTGTCGGGTTTTAGATTTGAATCTATATATTTTTCACATATTTCTTGCTAGGGTTGAAAAGTATCACTTTCAACCCGCTCTTCAGGCAACTTCAGACCTACTTTCCGAGTTAGAGTAATGAAAACTCCTTTTGTATACTTTCAGGCAATAGTCCTGGCGTGGGGATGGAACTACAAATGGATCTGCGAGCCGGTAGATTTATCCAGGAACGAACAAGCTATGGGCATCGCTAAGACCACTTATCTCTACTTCATCATGAAGCTAGTTGATCTTCTTGACACTGTAAGTCTATATCTATACTAATTTATTATACTGTATACTATGACCATCGATAAAAGTAAAAAATACATATATCTAATGTTAAGAGATGTCTTATTTTACCATCTAGACAATTCGGTTTTGTAGCGAACATAGCCAGCTAGATACATGGCTAATTCTCTAAATAAAGTTTATCTACGCTGAATCGAACCTAGATTATTAAAATAGATTGAATTGAACAAAAATCAAAGTGATCAATAAAATCAGAGTGAGTCTTGTGAGGTCTAAAGGAAATAAACACTTTGATATTTGCAAATCTGAGTGCTCTGCTGTGTGTCGCCTAATTCAGTCTATTTTATTTGGTAAAAGTAATAAACCAATAATAATACTAGCAAATAGTACATTTAAATTCATTAAAATAGTTCAATATCCGTTATAAATCTAATGATTTATTTACCACAAGTAAAACATAATTTGAAATGCAAAGTAATGAAAGTGACTCCTGTTATTTTAATGAAGTGTCAAAGTATAGCAGTGTATATTATAATAATAAAAAGCCGTTTCATGTGGATGTACCTGACTTAATGCAAATGAAATTAAACAAAAGTCAACTTAATTATTTTTATATTGACTACAAAGAAAGGTTCTTCAGCGAATTCAAAAAAGTAACCTGGAAATTGTTTATCTTTACTTCAAATATTGGTGTCTAGGGACCTTGTCTTGTGTGTTCTTGGGTAGCTTGACGGGTTTATTGAGTATGCCAGTTCTATTCTAACTATTCTACTCATACAACTTTTATATCATAATTTAATTAATACGGACCCATCTAAGGGCCATCATCGAGCATCATTTACGTTCTTATTTCGTTAATTTAATACGATAATTACGTTAATAAAATAGCGGGTTATGTTCAAATGAATATAACCTGAGAAGTGTGTGTCGTCTCGAAGGCAGATTTGAAGAGACGGGGAACCAAATACTAGATTCGGGTCTTCTCTGCTTTCGAGCATTGCTTATCAATGAGTGCATGAAGTAATCAAGCGTAATAAATACCCTTAATTAATCGGTCAACAAATTATTGAACATGACAACGCTACCAGTACTTTGGGTACTTTGTCTTTTGGCGATGGCTTTGACTTTTATGTAATAGATATACTTATTTTATTGTAATTTTCTTTGTAAGTAAAGCTCGACGGATAATTTAAGAAGTCACTAGCGCTTCGACCAATGTACACTTGTATGATGGCTGGAGAATATGAAGGAAGACCCAAAGCATAACATTGAGGGCCACTTCAACATTTAGCCGAATTCAAATAGAACTGTTTGTCAAAAGTAATGCTGCAAAATTATAAAGAGAATCCATAGACGTAAAAATATGAACTCACGGGTTCTGCAAGACTTTGAGTCGAAATGTGAGGATCTTTGGGTGAGTGTGCAGGTTCACTCGTTGGATGGCAAAGTTTACGAACTCTACATTTGCGCAGTTTATCTCCCACCTCCTCTACAAAAACATGTATTTGAGGAGTTCATTGACACTGCAAATAAAGTTCTTGACGTTGTCGATATTCAGAACATCATTTTCGTAGGAGATTTTAACCTTAGCTCCATTACATGGAAATTTACCAATGATAATCGCCCATTAAACGGCGACTTAACTAGCAGCTTATTCTCGACTATGCTCTTAGATTTTGTAGCTATGCACGATCTTAAACAATACAATTATATCCCGAACGCGAAAGGCAAGCAATTGGATTTAGTACTAAGTAGCGCTAATGTTACGGATCTTCTCGAGAGTATTTGTCCTCTATCAGTTATTGACGTGCTCCATCCTCCGATGGAATTCTCTATCTCACTTGGTTCCGAATTTCTCCCTCCAGCCAATTCAACAACACGCCTATGCTTCTATAAAGCTGATTACCTATCAATTGTTGATGATTTGAATCAAGTGCATTGGGAGAAAGAATTTTCTCTCTGTAAAACGGTTAACGAAATGTTAAAGGTTTTTTATGACTTCTTACATAAAACAATTTCTAAACATGTGCCTAAATCAAGACCGCGCTCCAAGAAGTATCCTTTGTGGTTCTCCAATAATCTTATTATCTTATTACTGCGCGAAAAACATAAATACTATCAAAAATTGCGAAAATTTAATAATAATCCCCGCGACAAAATTTACTTTGAGTACGCTAAGGAAGGAGCACATAAACTGATGTCAATATGTTACAAAAGGTATATAACCCAACTTGAATGCAGTTTGCGCGACAACCCAAAACTCTTCTGGTCATTTATTAAAAATAAAAAGAATAATCATAGTCGCTACCCCTCTCAAATGACTCTTGAAGATGAAACAGCTTCGAGTGGAGTTGATATCTGTAACCTTTTTGCCAAGAATTTTTCCTCCGTTTACACAAACGACTCGAATCCTTCACAGCCGTGTTGCCCTTATGATGCGAACGCCACCAACAGCTTCTTGACTCTTGTCCAATTCGATTGTATGGAGGTTTTTAACGTATTAAAAAGACTCAATTGCAACAAGGGTGCCGGCTCGGATGGTATCCCCGCAATCTTTGCAGTCAGGTGCGCGTCGGCCTTGGCTTTTCCATTATGTCTGATATTCAACAGATCCTTGAAAACCGGGCTGTTTCCCGACGTCTGGAAGGAAGCTCTCATCATTCCACTCCACAAGGCTGGTGATGCGAATCTTGTCGTGAATTACAGGCCAATCTCTTTACTGCCTACATTCGCGAAGGCGTTCGAAAAGTTATTACATCCTTTGTTGTCCTGGCACTTTAAAAACATCATTACAATGCAACAACATGGCTTCATGAGGAACAGATCCACCTCTACTAATCTAGTATCCTTTGTTAACGAGTTGTCCTCCACTCTCGACAAGCGGTCTTCGGTCAGTGCAATATACACTGACTTTAGAAAGGCATTCGACAAAGTTAACCACACGATCCTTATTCGCAAGCTTAGTATCCATGGTATTGCTGAGCCATTGTTGAGTTGGTGTGGCTCGTACTTGCTGCAAAGAAAGTCATCGGTTGTAGTAGATGGTTATTCTTCTGATCAATTTGCGGTTGGTTCCGGTGTGCCTCAGGGTTCAATTCTCGGTCCAAGTTTCTTCAACATTTTTATTAATGATATTGTTGATTGCTTTAGGTACTCCAAAAGTTTCCTCTTCGCTGATGATCTAAAATTCTTTCGGCTCATAGATAGCGACTCCGACATCACCTTGTTGCAGGAAGACTTAAATAGGCTTGATAGCAGGTGCAACACTAATGGCATGCTACTGAACACCTCAAAATGCCAATCCATCTTCTTCACGCGCAGAAAGTCCTTAGTGAAGCCAATTTACTTCATTAAGGATGCCATGTTGCGAAATGTAGATGAAGTGCGAGACCTCGGGGTGATACTTGATAGAAAACTCTGTCTTAATGTTCATATTGATAGTATTGCCACCAGGGGCTTCAAGTGTCTTGGTTTCGTTCTGCGTAATAGTAAACATTTCAAATCACCGTCCTCAAAAATTTTACTTTATAATTCGCTTGTGTGCAGTGGACTGGAGTATGCATGTGCTGCCTGGAGTCCTTTCTACGAAGTTCATAAAAAACGCCTTGAAAGTGTTCAGAAACGTTTCCTTTGGCATTTGACTTATTCTTGCAATCTAGGCAAATCACTTTTGAGTTACGAGGACAGACTAGCACATTTTGGAATTTCTACTTTAGCTGATCGAAGACAAATGCTCGATATCGTATTTCTTTATAAATTGGTGAACGGTATCCTTGAGGCCCCTGATTTGTTGAACTCATTGTCTATCTCTCTCCCATTCAAACTGCCCAGAGCTTCAAGATTTAACCTTTTTTGTTTGGACGGGTCTAAATCAAACCTAGGACATCACGCACCCTTAACTAGAATCGTAAGGCAGTATAACGCTTAAGGCAAATCCAATACTGTAGACATATTTGCTGATAATGTGTCTACTGTGTCTAGGCTCAGCGCCAAAATAAAAAATAGTTCTTATTTCTCAAGTTAAATCTAGTTTATTTTATTTTACGTTTTTTTTTTAATTTTTTTGTGACTCTATTTTACTCATTTTCTGTGTTTCAATTTATTGTTTTAGATTTATTAATTTATTATCATTATGTATTATTTTATTTTTACCTAAATTTATTTGAACAAGACATGTTATTCTTTATGTTACTCGCTCATCATTATCTATTGCATGCTGTATTCACCTATAATTGTATTGACACTTGACATGTTACTTAACTTAGATAAATTTAAGCTCGTTTTAGTGTACAATATGTTGGTGATCAATAAATAAATAAATAAATAAATAAATAGACTTTCCAACTAGTGGGAAACTGTATTACCGAAAGGATTTAGTTTCTACTCCCACTTAGGAAATTTACGCTTTTGTTTCAATACATAGTAAAATTATCTTCTCAAAATATCAATTAAGAAAGCTAGCCCCCCATATAACTAAAAAGCTGGAAAAAGAGAGAGATTCGTACCTTAAGTATATTATTTTTATAGCACCACACACAAATACTTTTTCAAGATTGTCTGGGAGAGATCGCTCTTGAGCGATAAGATCGACATTGCTCGCTTTTTCTGAAGTATGTTCATTTGTAAATTAATTCTTAGTTAAATGTGCAACAAAGTACCATCTATCCATTTTATTTCTTTGTTAATTCATCATCATAAGCCTATAATAGTCCACTGCTGGACCTCTAGGCCTCCCCAAATGAGTGCCATAGATGGCATTATTCATCATTTGGGGGTTATTGCCCATAATCCCCACGCTGGGCATGCGGGTTGGGGATCGCAGTACGGTGGTTGTTCTGCAGAGGGCGCTGCTGCTCACCCCCCGGTGTGTTTCCCTTAGTCGCCTCTTACGACACCCACGGGAAGAGTTGGGGTGGTGAAATTCTATAGTATGCCGTCACCACACGGCGGTTTGTTAATTACCTTTCTTTTATTTTCAGGTATTCTTTGTCCTGAGGAAGAAGTACAGACAAATATCGTTCCTTCATATCTACCACCACACTGGTATGGTCGCTCTGATATGGGGAGCGGTGACTTATTTACCAGGTACGGGGTATTTTCGCCCTTACCTTAATATATATAAGCCAGCTTTTGACTCAATTTGCTACTAATATAAACTACCATGAATAGGTATCATCAGCTTAAACTTACCCACTACTGGGCTATAGGCACAGATAATATCACTCACGGAACAATTTAGCACAAATATTTTTGGCCAACCATTTTTTGCTAATAACGCAGCCATATAAAATCGTTACTCAAACCTGAGTATCCTAATAATGACTCAGCAAGCTTTTATATTAGGGGTTTACTTACATCTCGCACTCACTAACTTAGTATACCAACACAAATTATTTCTGCAAACTAAGTTCTCAATTGCCTGAAAAGGAGTTTTCGGCTTTACTCAAAGAATGAACCAAAAATATTGCAAAGTGTACCTTACTCGAAATAATCGCGAACTCGTGTTTCTTTAGAGTATTAATATTGTGTAATTCCCACATGAGTGTGCTTGGAGCAGCGGTGAACGAACTGTCATAATTATTTTCATCGCGATTATTTTAATAAAATATTATTCTTATTTCAGGAGGCCATGGAACTTTAATTGGAGTAATTAATACATTCGTCCACATTATCATGTATTCTTACTATTTGTATACGGTTGTCAATCCAAGTGCGAAGCAATCTCTTTGGTGGAAGAAGTATATTACACAACTGCAAATCGTAAGTTATTCACTAAAGATTAAGTATTAGACTTTTTTGTATTTTTTTATGAGAACATGTTCAAAATTGTAATAAATGGTACTTTACACTAACATCATGCACGGGTTCACAACTTAATCTACCACCAAGGTGGCAAATTTCTATGTTTGTACTAAATATGAAGGGACTAATTATTTCGCTGCTTAAGTGCTACGAAACTTAATTTAGGAGTGTGAAATTTTCAATTAGGAAATGTGACTTGTGTTGCTGTATAATTTACTTCATAATCCAAATAATTGGAAAAAATTAATTTTATGTAGGTACTTTTAGTAAGTACATGTCAAGTTGCAATAAAATAGGTATAAGGTATCTACCATGTCGTAATCGATATCGCTGGAAAGTAACCTACTGAATATCCAGCTAAAAATTTGTGTTTCAGATTGATAACAATTTTACTCTCGCATTCTATTTTATATTTATTATTATATTTTATATATATACCAATCTTTTATATATATTCGATGAACCACAAATGTTACAGTGCTGATTTGTTTATATTGTAATAAAAGACCTCGACGAGCCTAAAATTTGTGAATCTATCTTGGTTATTAAAAATTACATATATATAATTATAATTATATCGTGCTGAAATATTGGTTACTCAAAACTCAAATCATGGTACATAAATAACATAATTATTATCCCGTCACAAATAACTTTAGGTGACTAGCCTTATAGAAAATATAGAAATAGGTAACCATAACCTTACTATACCTCGGTAAAAAACGATAAAATGACCACACAACGCTCTAAACCAACAACAATTTGGATATTGTCAAAATCCAGTCGTAAGAACCGATGATTAAAGTTTCTGATAGATGGTTTATGCATAATAATAATACCAATACAACCTCAAACTAAGCCCCTAAGCATTTATTTATTGAGACCAGTGACCACCAAGAATCCGCCCATATCCGACCTAGGCAGTGACTTTCCTTACTAAAATTTTTTGTCATCAACATACATAATCAGCCACTTAGCCGACATAAACAGCATGACGTGAACTTTTATATCACCATGAGACAATACTGGCACAATCATAGGTACTAAATTTTTACATATTGCACATAATAAATTTTACTAATAAAATCTTATGCATACATTTTTTTTCTGTTTATGAACCAAATGCCCGTTTCAGAACATACCGCGCTCCATTTTTTAGTACAGTTCGTACTCCAGAGATGGCGCTTTGTGTCACAAACGAAGTTGAACAACTCTTTTTGCTGATCGTCATTTGTTTTCAAATTTTAACATCGACGAAATATTATTGAATGAACAAAGTTATACGACCACAATATCGACGAATACGAAGAGAAAAATGTTCTCAGCAGAAAAACGTTCGCAACATGATTCTTCTGGCTGAGGTCGACGATGATATTGACTTCCCTTATAAAAACAAAACTAACATTTTACTTTAATCCATAGAGCACATACGTTCAGGAAGACTGTACCTAGATGTAGTTGAAGTTGGTTTTTATAATAATGCTTTAGTTTTAATAAATAAACATAGCATCATCTGACCCCAAATTTCTGAAATTATACACACTAAAACGATGGGTTTCACAGTTTTCATACGGATCTTTACTTTTTTTAACAGCATTGGGGTTTTTGACATTGACTCGACATTCCAAAACTGACACTGACCGTAGAGAAAAAGCAAGCACCGTGCGCTATACAACCTCTTTTTCTATTCTGACGCGCCATAATAGAAAAAGAGGTTGAATATACAGCCCACGGTTCAATTATTGAATTTTTCATGCGGATCCCTAACTTTTTTGAAAATATTATATAGCCTATGTTCATCACGGAAAATTAAGGATTCTAATGGTGAAAGAATTTTTTAACTCGGTCCAGTAGTTTCGGAGCCTATTCAATTCAAACAAACAAACAAACAAACATACAAACAATCAAATCTTTCCTCTTTATAATATTAGTATAGATAGAAAACACCCAGAATACCCGGAACAAATAGCCAACCTCAGTGGCGAACCTTCGCCCACTGCGGGCGAAGGTTCGCCACTGAGGTCGGCTATTAAATACTGAAAAACAAATAGCTGTACGTGATTTTAACTGTTTTTCCTTCTCTCCTTCCAGGCGCAGTTTTTCTGGTGCGTGTGTCACATGCTAGCCATCGTCTTCAAGCCGGACTGCGAATATCCAAGATGGACAAGCGCTGTATTTCTCCCCCAAAATCTCTTCATCCTTATTCTCTTCATCGACTTCTACATAAAAACTTATATCAGGAAACCAAAAGAGGAGACAACCGTTGAACCCAAAAAGAAACATGCCATGACTAATGGTAACGTTCAAAAGAATGGATTTTGTGAAAATGGTGCTAAAAACAATAGTAAAGAACTGAAAGTTTTAAATGAAGCACTAAATTCTTTGAAAAATGGCGCTTGCGATGCGGATAATCGTTATCTACAAAACGGCGCATCCATACCTAATGAGATGAATATTAACAAAATAAATTCTCAAAATCGGAGCTCACTAAACGAATCAAACACACAAAATGAAAACACAATAAACTATGAAAGAAAAAAACTAAATAGTTCCCAATCATTTGAAATTGGGTCAAGAGGCAAAAGTTCCATCAATAAGAGTCTAAACCACGACAAAGTAGAATAAGCAAATGGAAAATCAAACAAACACGGCATATCACGTAAGAAACAAACTAAATAGTTCCCAATCTTTGAAATTGGAACAACATGCACCAGCTCCATCGACAAGAGTCGAAACCACGACGAGGTAGAATAAGCATATGGAAAATCATTAAGTTGTTATTCACTGAACTCGACATTCGGGTAGAAGTCGTTTGAACAACCGCTACACACGCAAGCCTACAAAATCTGTGTTGCTGGGTGCCAACTGCCCTTAATATACTTAGATGTAGACTTAGTTATAATAGAGGCTACACACTCCAATGGCACAGCCCGTTTTGTGTCGAAGGGATTTAATGGGGTTAGCAATTTCCATTGATGTTTTGCAGGGTATATACATAATCAAGTCAATATTAAACTTTAAATTACTTTGTTGTTTGTGGCTTTTTGAGATAAGAGTAGACAGTCAAATCGAAAACCTTTAGAGTTAGACGCAAGTCGTAAAAAGGGTCACAATAACTTCATTTAAGATAATTAAAATGTATTAAAGATTTTTCAGGATAACGAAATGACATATTTTTTAAAAAACATGATAAGTACCTTTTTTTGTGCGCCAGTGGATTTGTTTGCTATTTAGGATCAATTTGGGAAGAAACGCATTTAAAAAGAAAAGGAAACATTTTTTTAAACTTTCATAATAAGTAGAAGCATTAATGTTTTTTAAATAACTTTTTCTGACAACTCGTCACTCGCTACGATACTTAGCCTTAAATGGGGTTTAAATTAATAAAAAGTCCATTCTTATCAAATGTTACATTTTAAAGAAAAACATATATTACAAATACATTGATACGCAATTTTTGTTTTTATCATACATTGAGCTTTCCTGAATTTTCTCTAACTTTCACGGTTTCGAATTTAGTCAACCAGACCCATCTTAAGTACGAGTATATTAAAATATGGCAAATGTGCCGGACTATGTCGCAGTAGTTCAGCAGGTCCAGTCAAATAGTAAAAAAATAAATAAATAAATAATAATAATAATAAATCTAGTGGGTCCTGATACTTATATCTCCTGATACTTATATCTTGCGCGAAGGACATTTGCGTAGTAGCAGTAGTGTAAAGGAATGACAAAATAATGTAGTTTATATAATTATTTAACATGTAGTGATTCCTTTGGCAACATTTTGACGCAGAATGACGTCTGGATAGGAAGTATGGCTGTTAACATTGTTGCCAGTTTTGATGATGAAAAACTTTAGTGCTGAGCAACAGTTGCGCAACAAATATTTACGATACGATACGGCTTAATTTTACGCCACTCATTGGTTTATCATATGGTTTTCAAAATGTAGGAAATGAGGTGCGAAAATAATATTGATATTTAATGGGTCTACTCTTGTATATAATCCTTTAGTATTTATATTATTACTTTCTCTTGTGTATTGTATTTATTTTAACATATTTTTCTAAGTTAAAAAAATATGTTAAAATAAATAAGTTTGTAAAAAAAACTGAAAAACTTCTTAAAAACCAAAAAAATGCAGTACATAAACTAAAATGTAAGAGAAAAGTTCTCAACAAATTAGAGCTCTGTACATTACAACTCAATTATAATCAGACCCAATATGAGGCTGAAATGCTGGACTTGAGATGTAAACTTGGCCAGGCCGAGCACTCCCTAGAACACTACATCAGTCTATATGAACGCACTACGAAACAGACAAGGGAACTCAATCTGGCCATGGATGCACTGCTCAGGAGCCAGGTGAGTCTGGAGGGCAGGGTTCTGGAGGGCTGCGGCTGCTGTAACCCAGGCCCAGTATGTGACCACTCAGGTCCGGACAGCACTGTGTCAGCCACATCCCATCTGGATCTCAGCGCTTCATACTCAGGTATGCAAACCATCATGTACAGCGATGAAATTGGAAAAAATATGGGTCAGTTCTTAAATATGAGTATGGAACATCCTCTTGTCAATAATTGTTTTCCAAATTCTAACCTGCATAATATTATGCAAAAAATTGATAATTACACCTTTAAAAGTAACTCTAATCTAATAATTTGCCTTGGAAATAGGGGTAATGTGAACAAATCTGACCTAATCAGGTATATGGACAAACTGTGTTCTTTAAACTTAAAAGAAATTGTGATGTTCACATTCCCTTACAGCGACAGCTTGCCACAATTAGAAAACAACCTTAGATATAAGCTAAATATGATGTTGCACACTATTTCATGCAACACTAATAATGTACATGTGATTGATACTAACATTATTGTTAGTAAAAAATATTATTTGACTCAAGGTAATTATTACCTATCCAATTTTTATAAAAGACAGATAGCAATTTCGCTATCCTATTATTTTAAAACAACAGCCAAAAACTTGGCTATAAAAAATGCTTCTTTTGAGCATTCTTTGAATTTGACAAACAATACCTTGGAAGTAATTCCAAGTCATTTAAATTAGAAATAACGACAATAGAGGAAGTCTCTAGCCCTATAAAGTCAAATATTATTAATCACAAGAAAAAACAAGGAAAACAAAATTGTAAAATAAATGCAAAGTTTACCAACTTGGTGCACCAAAATATTCAAGGTTTGAAAAGTAAATTATTAGAATTAGAATTATACATGAACTCATTTGATATTGACATCATCTGCTTAACAGAACATTGGCTAAAAAGCCATGAGATCATGTTTAACTTTAGTAACCATCAGGTTGGTAGTTCTTTTTGCAGATCACATGCTATTCGTGGAGGCACTTTAATATTACTAAATAAACTTATAAAATTTAAAGAACGTAAAGACATAGTATGTTTATCAGCTGAAAGCCACATTGAAGTAGCATGTGTTGAGTTGGAGCAAACTATTGTAGTAAGCGTATACACCCCACCATCAGCCTCTTTTGAAATATTTGAAAAAATTATGGATGACATCTTATTTAAAATATCAAAATCAAACAAAAATCTCATAGTATGTGGAGACTTTAATATTAATCTTTTAGAAGTGTACTCCTTAAGTAGTAGATTAATTAACTTATTTAACTCTTATAATCTAAGGCCACTATTTTTGGAACCTACTAGAATAACTGAAACCTCAGCAACATGTATAGATAATATGTTTGTTTGCTTAAATGATAAAATTGTAAGTAAAAATATAATAAGTAACTTAAAATCAGACCACTTAGGTCAAATAATCAAATTACAAATTCAAGTCAAAAATAATAATGTAAAAAAAAAAATAACATACATACCTGTGACCACAAGTCGATTTGAGCGGTTGAAATTGGATTGGGATTCTAAACCACCACCTTATCACTCATATAACAACCCCAATGAGTCATATTGCAGTTTTTTTAACAAATTCACCATTGCATTCAATTCAATATTCACACCCAAGTCGCTTGTGGTCTCAGAAAAACTTAACTTTAGTGAGTGGGCAACAGTAGGTATACATAAAAGTAGGCAAACTTTGTATGAACTGTATAATGAAAAACAATACAATTTTAGTCTTGAGTTCAAAGAAAAAGTAAAAAATTACTCAAAAATGTTCAGAAAAGTCTGTCAAATGGCAAAATCTAATTATATAAGCTCGAAAATCAGAAATAGTGAAAATGTAATAAAATCGACATGGAAAATAATAAATAGTGAGACTGGAAAGGTCAGTACTTACGATAATGATTACAACTTAAAGATTAATGATTGCTTAGTCAAAAATGATGTTGACGTAGCCCAAGCATTTGAAAACTTTTTTACTGACATTCCAATTTCTACTACAAAGTGCTTAAACTCATCTCAAGTTATCGCTGAGTCATTGCTTATAGAAAATGTACCCAAATGCAAAAATAAATTTAATTTCAATCCTGTCAATGAAACTGATATTAAAAAGGCTTTTAATCTATTAAATGTAAAAAAAACTGCAGATCTCTGGGGCATTTCCGTTAGACTTATTAAACCATTGATTGATACACTTGCTCCAGATCTAGCTTATATATTCAATGAATCCATTGACTGTGGCATATTTCCTGATCTAATGAAGCATAGTAAAATAATTCCTTTGTTTAAATCGGGTAGTAGGTCTGACCCCACCAACTTTAGACCAATATCAGTATTGCCAACATTCAGCAAAGTTTTTGAAAAACTTATCTTACATCAATTGCTTAGGCATTTTGATGGCAATGGCCTGCTTCATTGTAAACAATTCGGGTTTACTCGCGGCAGGTCAACTACTGATGCTGGTGTAGAGTTGGTATCGCATATTTTTGATGCTTGGGAGAAGTCGCAAGATGCTTTAGGCGTTTTTTGCGACTTGTCAAAAGCATTTGATTGTGTACACCATGAAACATTAATCAGGAAACTGCATCATTATGGAATAAAAGACAACTCTTTGGATCTTCTTACTTCATACTTGTGTGACAGGATACAAAGAGTTGACATTAATGGGGAACGGTCTTCGGGGTCTGTAGTAACAATGGGTGTACCGCAGGGGTCTATCCTCGGTCCTTTCCTATTTTTAGTTTATATTAACGACCTCCCTCATCTCGTTAAGAATAATCACGAGATTGTATTGTTTGCTGATGATACTTCATTAATTTTTAAAATGAAACGACAAAAAAGTAATTTTGACGATGTGAATAATGCAATCTCAAAAGTAGTCAATTGGTTTAGTGTCAATAATCTGCTGCTTAACGAAACCAAAACGAAATGTATTAGATTTACTCTACCCAATGTAAAACAAGTTAAGGCCGATGTAAAGGTAAAAGAGGAATCGTTAGAAATAGTAGAAAGTACTGTATTCTTAGGAATAACCTTAGATAGTAAACTTCAATGGGGCTCACACATAGATAAGCTATCGAAGAGACTTAGTTCTGCAGCGTATGCAGTCAAAAAAATCCGTCATCTTACAGACGTTGATACTTCTAGACTAGTCTATTTCAGCTACTTCCATAGTATTATGTCTTATGGTATACTGCTGTGGGGGAACGCTGCAGATATTAACACCATATTTGTGCTGCAGAAGAGGGCTGTTCGTGCAATCTATAATATGGGTCCCAGAGAATCCTTGCGTGAAAAATTCAAAGAAATAAACATAATGACTGTAACATGTCAATATATTTATGAAAATTTGATGTACACTCATAAAAATATCAATAAGTTCATTAAAAATAGCGATATTCATAATTTAAATACTAGAAATAAAAACAAACTGGCTGTGCCCACTACTAGACTACATAAGATTAATGTATCTTTTAAAGGGCAATGTATACGCTTCTACAACAAAACTCCAAGTGAGTTGCAAAAATTATCTATAAATAAATTCAAACGGATTGTCAAAAATATTCTTTGCAAAAAGGCTTACTATAAAATATCAGATTATCTAGACGACAAAAAAGTTTGGGACGAGTTATGCTCCAACTCTAAAACTAACAATCTAACAAGGTAAAGGTTTCTTGTTCGCTTCTTTACTTTACCTTAAAAAGATTGAAGTGAACAATTAATCAAAGTGATCACTTTATTTCCCATTTTATTTCTTATTTAACTTGTATTTTGTGACGTGTCCAAGAGTCCTGTAAGGTCTGAAGGAAATAAAGCACTTTGATTTTGATTTTTTTGATTTTGATTTTGTAATCCTTTAGCCATTAAGACTTACAACAATAAATTGGTTATAATGTTCGTTACTTTTTCATAAATATAAGTTTTATTTCTCTAGCACCTCGTTTTATTCTGCAGTACCGCAAGAAGAGTGAAGTTTGTGGTAGGAAGGTACTGTGTGTATTCTGTCTACTAACCGCTCTATGCTTGATACTCGTGTGCACCTTCGTAAAAATAGAATTTTGTTTCGTGAATGGCTGCCGCATCCTATCACGATATAGGTAAGATCTTACTGTGTGACCAATATATAGACTGAATACTTAAAGTATTTTTTTTTGTTACTTATTAATTAATAGCATGATAAAAGCAATTATATAATGAGCTAAATTTATGTTCACTTAGTGCATGACTTGCCTTTAAATTCGCGACCCACTCCGGCTTCGCACGGGTCTAATGCTGATACAAAAAAATTCCTCTTTAACCACTTCTGTTAAAAAAAACACATCAAAATCCGTTGCGTAGTTTCAAAGAACTAAGCATACATATGGACAAACAGACAGACATTGAGAAGCGACTTTGTTTTATTCTCTTTAGTGATAAAGTCCTAGATGGAGCAGTAGTCCACATTAAAATAGCCATCCCTACCTGTCGTGTGTTGTAGCGCTTATTTCGCTCCAATTCTTCGCAATATTCTTTTAGTTTATTTGTAGTTGTAACTATTAGAACCATTATCAAAAATAATGATCTATCGAGAAAAACAACAACCTACATGTACAGTGCGCGTCACATAGAAGTACCCCCCTATCTCAATGTATGTGGGACACCATAGTTGTTATTGTTGAAAATTTTAGACTGAGTATTATGGTGGGTGGTTCGATCCTGAGCGGCGGCTTGGAATTACAACACAAGGGAATTCGAAGTTGTCGTAAATATTATGTAGACAAGAGGGATGCTTAATTATGACGCGCACTGTAGGTACATGTAAACTGTGGATTCGCCCTACCCCGTAGTGTCTTCCAACAATTCTCGGAGCGGTTTACGTGGCGAGAGTCCCACCACAAACGCCTGGTAATCAGGTGGGAAACTTGGCATATGCAAGCACTGATCAATAGGTGCATGTCTGGAGCTGACTCAACGTAAAATATTATATGAAGAACATGTTAAGTTTGAGTACTTGAGATATCATATTTATATTTTGACACAACTTTAAAAAAAAGTTTGTAATGATTTTCAGGTTATGAAATTAATGTTGCCTTAGATTGTTGTTATTTTCGTGTACTTATTATTTAAAATGATTAATTTTATTATGATTATGGGCAAAAACCTCCAAATGATGAACAATTCTATCTATGGCGCTCATTAGGGGAGGCCTATGTCCAGCAGTGCACTATTATAGGCTGTTGATGTTAATGTTGATTAATTTTGTAGCTAACTATTCGGGGTAAAATCGTATTGATGTGTTTTAAATTTTACCTTTCATAATTATTGCTACCACACGTCTCCATTTATATGAAATTGACTATGAAATTTTCTTCAATTACATAGGACACTGGCAGACGTGGCAAACCACATATTGCTTTAACAAAGGACAGCAAAAAGTCAAGGTAATGCATGTGGTTCTTTATTCCACCATAATTATAAATGTTTGAATGCATGGGGTATCCTTAAAATCGTTTCTTCGTCATATTTTTTGTAACCGTCATAGTTGTATAATTGACTAGGTATATAATTCCAGTTATTACTTGGAAATGACGACCTCTGTGGCGCGGTGGGCGAGGGTCTGCCTGCGATGCAGGAGGTTGCGGGTTCGATTCCCTCCTCGGGACAAATATTTGTACGATCTGCAGATATTTGTTCAGGGCGTTCTGGTCGTTTGTAAATATTATGTAGTAAATTAATTGTATATACTATGTATAATAAAAAAAATATCTATATTATGTAATACTATTGTATTATGTATATCAGTCATCTAGTACCCATAACACAAGCTCTGCTTAGCTTAGGGCTAGATGATGCTGTGTGGATTGTCCGGGATTATTTATATTTATTTATTTATGAAAGGGAACCTGAAAAATGAGATGAGGTTCTTACCTAGGAATTTGCACTTAAGGGGAAGATCTACGCCAGACAAGGAATCTTTTTTTTTTTATTTTATTAAGGAAAGGAAAGGCGGAAAAGTAAAATAACGCAAATATTAACACATATTCTTTTGAAGTATCTGGGATTATCAGTAATTATGGTCTGAAAATCCATATTGACTATTTTTTAATTGCTACAAAAATAAAATTGAATCGATGTTGGTCCTATAGTAGGTTCATAGAAAATTGAGTTGCAGCAAATTGCAAATCCACTAGTTTTATTCCTTGTAAAAAATTAAAATCCACATACAAATTTTAATCTCGCGCCAACACAAAACAGACCACGACAAAACAGAATAAATACCTGCAAAACGAACCCTAAGACTCGCTTCCGTTGCCATGGTGTACTCAATGACATAGAAAATGACGCATAAAAATTATAACATCTCATCCAAGACATACTTACATTATATTAAAGATCACACCATTATCGCCGCAGTCGACAGTCGTACCTGAAACCTGTCGTACCTGAAACTCTGAAGTGATTGATTTATTTCTATTTTTATAGATATTTGGCATACCTAATTGTTTTGTGAGCCCTTGGCGAAGTGAGGGTAAGTTACTATGTTTTAAACATAACTTTTTAGTAGAAGGTACCTAATTTAATCTGCGAATAGCTTTTTTATTACAATTTATGAGTAGGTTTATCATTCGATTTTATTTTGAAAGCAAACAGTATTGCATTAGGAGTACTGTTGAAAACTAAGAAAGATAGGAGAGACCCATTTTGTCTCTTAACCGATAAATATTGAGTTAATAGATCGAGTTAAACTATTCCATCGCTCAAAATGTTGATTCAAAGTACTGTACAAAAAACCACTAAGGCACCTACTTTTTAACTATAATTATCTTACACTTTGTAAGTTAATTATAGATTTTTTTGTTTTTCTTCAAAAAAGGAAAACATAGAATACATAGAAAAAATATAACTACATACCCTAATTAACTCCATAGGGGTAGGAAAAGAGTTGAGTATTTTCCGTGTAAATTATACACTAAAACTACAATCGTTTCTGCCTGCGGCTTCGCTCGCGTTGTTCCTATGAAAACTCTCATGAAGACTTGTTTATGGGTTAAAAGTAGCATAGTTTTATTTCAGGTTAATAAACTTTTCTGCCTGTTATGTTTCGGT
Source organism: Eupithecia pulchellata (assembly GCA_963931895.1). Taxonomy (NCBI): domain Eukaryota; kingdom Metazoa; phylum Arthropoda; class Insecta; order Lepidoptera; family Geometridae; genus Eupithecia; species Eupithecia pulchellata. Next base: position 12,235,203 of record OZ007526.1, on the reverse strand, counting down.
GCGAATAGGTGACGAATATAGTGTCATCATTGTTATGAAAATTAATAAAATTAAAAAACTAATCTGGCATATGATTTCATCATATGCCAGCTCTAATTTTTATCGCCCGAAACGGACAGTCGTCGTGGCAAAAGCGGGGATAGGTTTTTTATGTAAAGGATGAGGAAAGAACGCAAATAAATGTTATCCTTATAGAATCACTATCCATAGAGAAAGTTGACAAATGTCGTATGTTAGAGAAAACATAAGGGTAGAAAAGGTTTCTAATAAAAAGTTGCAATTACCTGTGGCAGAAGTAGGACATCTTAGGAATTCTATACGTCGCGTGCCGTTTTGTAGTGTCTGTCGGTCGATATGCCGCAGTGCTGTTCCAATCGGCTGGCGCTTCGCACGGCCCCTTCTTCCGTACTTCGAATTTCAACTTCGAATTTACGAACGGTTCAAACTTCGATCGTTCTTTTTGAAACGGTAAGTCCAATTTGTTACTGGCCATGACTTTTTCAGTGATGATGCAAATTTGAATTACGAAGCTGATTCCTAAAAAGGATTCGAAATTTTCTCAACTGCGAACGTTTTTCCGGTAAGTTTTAGTTGGTACCTACTGGCCATTTATTTTTATAAGAAAAACAGTGTTAGTCATTTTATTTGTATCAATCGCTTTAGCTCTGTGTTTTGATACGTTATGTTTAAAAATTAAAAATATATCAATACGACAACATCTAAATAAGACTCATAAAAAATATTGAAACCTCCTTTACCTTTTTGTAATAAGGTTTACAAGACTCTAAAGAGCACCATTATTCATAAAGAAACATTAAATCACTTAAATTAAACTGCGCTAACAACGCCGCCCAACGCGCTAGGGCGGAAAACTTACGTAAGTAAACAAAGACGAGTAGGTTGAAGTTGTAAAAATATGAATATTAAATGAAAACAATATTTGAGACCATATTGCATTAATATGCATCTCATTAAAAAAAACAAACGACTCGTACGATCTTCACAAAAAGAAATTAAAAGTGTACATAGATGTAAAATCAATTATATTATTATCTAGCACCAAAGCAAGTTTGTAAAAAGTTAAAACAGATTCTTATACTTTTAAAATGATAATTTATTATATTATCGAATTAAAAAACAATTTAATTTTATTCTCGGCTTAAAGTTATACATAAAATATTCACGTGTTTGACCGTTTTAGTCGAATACTCTTTAACGATAAATCAATAAATAGGTAACATATTATAACACAACATCATCAACTGTAGGCAGATAATATTTTCATAAGCATTACTGGTTAAAACAAATTAAGAGAAGATAATTATTTGCACTTTATTTCCTTACTGATACTAATTCTGGATAAAGCTAGACTATTCATTTGATCAAAATTTTGTTGAAATTGTGACTTATCTCTCTGTATATTTTGTAAGATATAAATATTATTGATTTCTGATATCTGACTATCAGCTGATCTGTCTTCATCTTGTCGCATCCAACATGGCCTAGGTCTATTCTGTCTCTCTATTCGGTAGCTAAGCAAGAGTAAAGTGGAACTTATTATGTTTCCTGTTTGACCGTTTGCATCGGCACCAGTTGGCGTGGCCAAAAGCGGGTGAACCTTATCTCTATGCAGTGCCTTATCACTGAAGAAACTTAACAAACATTTTAAGCGTTTATACCACCGGTAGGAGGTAAACTGTGCTCTTAAAATTTTTACTCATTGTTGCTCATCCGGTTAATTCATATATATGCGTGAGATCAATAAATTTTGCTCATAATTGCTTTTCTTTTGTTTTTGCTCCTAGTCAAATGCAGCAATGGAAATATGGATCAGTTGATCTAGTTGTAGACAGTTCGTTTGATTGTTTAAATTGTTCAAGTTCTAGTTTAGTTTTTTATTTAATATTGATTTTCCTTGTTACTAAAGACATTTCTGGAAAAATGCAGCATCATCATAAATTGATAAACAGAATTATAATGTCGGTGATTATTTACAAAGCAGATCCAGAAATTATTTAGGGGAGGGATTTTTCGTCAATAATACACCGTACAAGAAATAACTTGGATAACGATCAAAAAATTGCCACACTACAGAAAGAACGTGAGGAATTTTTGAGATAATTAGAAACTTGTCATGGGAAATTGGCATTTTCGTCTTGAAAAAATGGCAGGAACATTTTAACACGTTGAACGCCATATCACCCACCGGTGAGCCTAGCTTACTTTTCCATTTGGGCCAAGCCAAAATCAGGTAATCGGTCATTTTCATCAAATTGAAATTTTCATTCCAAAGTTAATAAAATTAAGTAATTTGGATAGAAAATAAAAATTACCGTCTTTTACCGTGTAGTTTTTAAGATATCGTCAAAGGCTCATCGGTGGGTCCCGTGGCCTAATGCAAAGGATTTCGTGTTTTCCGTTGGCAGGGGCCGCGGGGTCACGATGCGGCCCACCCGCGCGCGTTTCTTTGTTTACCTTGTTTCAACAAGATACACAATTTTTTTTGAAAAATTAAATGCTTTGATTTTGAATTTGTATTTTAATACATATTTGATTATTATTTTGTACTTTTGTTATATCTAATAAAGGTAAAAAATATATATTCGACCGTATCGTTAGCACAACCCTAGCGTCATTACAAATACCCTGATAAAACTGTAAGTTTCTATTGGATTTGAAAACCACGCCGTCCGTATCTGCCACAGGGCCACGCGGCTCACTTCCATTCGCGTTTTGTTCATAGCTGTAATCTGTGGCTTGTAGGAAGCGTTTATGTCAAACTTCTGACGCGGCTCACCGGTGACCCCCATGGCTCAAATGGTTCAGTACGGGTAGGCTTACCGGTGAGCCCCATGGCCTGAATGGAAATGCTCGATTTTTCGTAAAGCGTTCAACGTGTTAATAACAATTTAAAGTTGGAAATAATGTTAAGTAGGCAGTTGATAGGTATTTAAAATCTCCAATTCATTTTCTACAACGTAAAACGACGAATTATCTTAAAATAAAGATTTTCTTCTTTATATGCCCATAGCTTCATAGTTTTTTTATTTTTTATTATATTACACAATACTGGCTTGAGACCTACGGTAACCAACGATAGACTAATATTGTGGTCAACCAAAATAATATTCTGAAAAAGGTAAACCGACGTTCTATTAACCTGAAATGGTAAATATTTACTTAGTCATGAAATTAGATTACTATGTATGTGTAAATTGTAAATTCTTCGAGTGTAAACGGTTCAATTCAATGTAGATTTTTCTTTCAAAAAGTACTTGTTTACCCTTTGTGATAGTTTTCCAATGTACTTATACAGCTTTAATTAAGCAACAATAGCTATGTATTTCTTTTCAAAATTGTATTCTAACCGATGTTTTGATGAATGAGTTTTAAATAACGAAATAGGTTGGATTATTATAACAAAAGTAAAAAATGGTATATAAAAAGCTGCATTTTTGTTGCATTGAACTTTGTTTTCAAATGCATCCTTGCATCCTCATTATGTGTTATCATTAATATAAGATAACACAATAATATATAGTCTTATACTTTTCAACTAAAACAAACACTAGCTTCTGCCCACGGTTTTGTATGTGTTTTTGTAGAGATAAAAGCCTTTATTCGATTATAGAATCCAAAATATTTTTTTAACAGGGACATAAATGAAAAAATTACAAAAACTGATAAAAATTACAAAATTAATAAATTTGGTGTTGACAGCTACCAACACAAAAAATTGTTTAGTCGTTTGGTAAATGATTTTCCACCAGTACTGTTTTGGTTTTGAAACCCTTTTGTTTGCAAAAAATATCTATTATTTTACAACCTAGAATAGCTATTATAAAATCTATCCCTTTCCAGACATTCAGATCCGTACAGTGCGGGAACAGAATGTCTGGGTTTAGTCGTTAAATAATAAAGACCGGCGGTGTTTTTTTTTTTAATAAAAAACGTACATAATAGGATTTATTGCTCTATTATTGGAGGTATATGTACCTAATGTCAATAAATAAATAATAGCTTGTTATGAAAACTGTAGCTTTTAAAGAAACTAGGTATTGTTATTCTGCTAACAACATTGTATCTGAAATTGATGCAAATTATAGCAAATAGGTCAAATGACATGTGTGCATTACTAGTAATAAATGCACAATTATGCATGTCTTTTAATCAATGCAGATTTTTTAAATTATATAAACAAACAAGGGCGACATTATGTTTTTGTTTTCGCAAGTCTTCTACGTTTCAGTTTTTTATTTTTGCGCTATAACTTTAATTGTGAACGTGGCAAGGCCTTATTAAGCCTTCATTTAAAAAGATACAATTTTAAAACACTTATTATGAATACGACCTCACTACGTCACTTCTTCCACTAGTGGACAAAAAATTGAAGTGAAGAGAAATCAACAACGAATTATTTCTTTTTTATAATAATTATCTGTATGAAATTTGACTTGTCTAAGTGCTTATTTTGTAAGCCTAAAGAAATAAAGTTATTGAATCTGAACCTGAATCTGAATCCTCCTTCGCAATCAATATGAGATGGTTGCGTTCGTACTGAAGTATTGCCGCTACCACATCATCATCATCAGCCTATTACTACTACTGGACATAGGCCTCCCCTAATGAGCGCGATAGATGACCCATACCACATTGTTTAGTAAATTTAAATTTGAAAAATAATCATGGTAAATCATACACATTCTAGGCTTCACAATTCTTAGTGTTAGTGGATTCGATTCCCGCTTCGGGACAAATATTTGTACGACCTTAAGACGGCTCAGGGTGTTCTGATCGTTTGCTATAATTAAAAAAATATCCATATAAAATATTGTATTAAGTATAGAAGTCAGTTATGGTACCCATAACACAAGCTCGGTTTAGCTTGGGACTAGATGATGCTGTGGATTTTCCAGCATTGTTTATTTAAATACGCCCCCCGATTTGAGTGGTTCTTCATACTCCCTCGGCTAGAACCTCATACCCTCAAACTTTTTAGCCAGACTACAAAGGAAGTCGGGACATGTCTAGCAATAAATTAAAATTGAAGCGAACCGTCGCAATGCGGCTGTGAACTTAAATTTAGCCGCTCACCCTCAAGGACATTTTACCTGATATAAACCCTTTTTTCTTTGAAAATCCTTTGAACCTTTGAGAATCCTTTTAAACCCAGGAAATTCAATGCATCTACTGAAATTCCCAAGCTTATAACTATTAGTTTATCACTTGTAACATACAAAAGTTTTTTTTTAGTAACATACACTTTTAACCTGACTAGGTTTTTCTAGATACTATTACATACTTAATTTAAGGTCCAGAAAAAGCAAATAATCTAGTTTTTGATGGTTATATAGTAGATTGATTATCGTTATTGAATTTATTGATAATATTGATATTTGCTATTGATTAATAATAAACTTATTTTAAAGATTATTTTTATCAGAGAGGTTAGTATTGGTCTTGGCTAGTCGTAAAATCTTTCTCTAAATGATACTGCAGAGCAAATTACATTGTTCTCTCCAATATCTGTCATCAGTAAAGCCGAACCTTTGAGATAGGTATGACATAGGTTCTAGTAAAGATAAAAAAATAATATTTAAAAATTAGATTGCCTAGATAGATACATTTTTATTATACATAGAAAATTACCAGAACACCCGGAAATAATATCGCCAGATCGTAACATTTATCCTTAGGCGGGAATCGAACCCGCAACTCGCTGCGTAGTAAACGGACCTTCGCCCGCCGCGCCACAAAGGCCACCGACATTCATAACGAAGTCTTAATTACGTCACTAATAGGACAGATACTTTTATAGTTGATTTTTAGAGTCACTTACACTCCCATAAAATTAAAGCAAGGGTCAACTTTTTTACGATATCGTAAACAAAGTCTAAACAAAGTACACGGAAATACGAAAATGATCATCTTCGCAATAATTGTACTAATTAGTACCTTGTTATTTGTAATAGTTCAAGTTCGACTTTATAAAAATACTATGGTGTTTGTGCTGTTAAGAATACACTGTGACTCAGATTTTTGGACTGGGTAGAACGGAGCATATCTTTTGGGTTGAGCGGGGAAAAATAATATTGGGTAGAAAATTGTGGGTTGAACGGGTAAACATTCTTTTAAACATAATAATAAACTAAGCAGAGGCTAGTACGGCTTCAGCCGTCGACTTCGCTTGCTCTCTGCCTAGTAAAAAGTTATAGATGTCCTTCCCGGAATAGTACTTACCTGATATCTGAAATCTCTTCTTCATCTTTATGGTGATTTGATTCATGTCCAGTTCATCCCAAGGTTGCCTGGAAGAGATCGTTCATAGCGATAAGACCGCTTTTTATACCTCCTCTACTCTTAGCATAATATCTGCTTGTATTGTTCTCCCTCTTTGTCTAAGTAATATCTTTATCCATTTAATAGTAATGGAGAAATTACAGGAAACAGATTCGTCAATTTTTTTCCAATAAAAAATTTTGCATATATTTTTTGACTGACAAATCCTATTTCGGTCCAATTCTGTGTATGTAATTGGAAGTTGTAAAAAGTATGCGTTGCCTTAATTTCTACAAAACTAACAAATAAAAAAAGCAACAAATCTAAGCAACGAAAGCGACGCATGAAATGAGCTGTTTTTATTTGTTATGGAATGCCCTCTCAAAAAATGTATCTATTGAATTATAAATCTTTGAAATAATATACGAGTAACACAAATATATACATTTTGTATAAACAGTTGAAATAAAAAAAATATATAAAATCGAATGTAAATCAGATTCTTTCATATGAAACCCACTAAACAAACTCCAGATAGTGCGTGCGAAATTTTGGAAATATTTATAGAGTGGTTTTAAATGTAACATTTTTGACATGGGAGGCGTGCAGTTTCTTTCATAGAATATAAAGTGTCATTCTTTGACGATATCTTAGTCATTGTGAAGCAATTAGTTCAGCTGGACCCTTAAATCCAATATTATTTACTTTAAGTTGTATATCTATAAATTCTAATAATCATCATCATCAGCCTACAATAGTCCACTGCTGGACCTCTAGGCCTCCCCAAATGACCGCCATAGATGGCATTATTCATCATTTGGGGGTTATTGCCCATAATCCCCACGCTGGGGATAATACTAATAATGCTAGGTCCCAAATGACCTCATGAAAGGTTATTAAGTTAATTTTGTACTGGAATATTATCTATTTATAAAATAGTTTCCTTGTCCGTTAAAACGCCTACACTAATATTATAGAACCAATTTTACCATTAAGCTAATTGTGTATGATTACTACTGGTTTTCGATTTATTTCGTATGATGGTTTTATCGCCAGTTACTCGAAAGGAGAGCAACTCACTTGTATGAATTGTACATACGTACGTATATTACTATTATATATTATTATTTATTATATATTATTACTATTATATATTATTATTATTATATTATTATTTATATTACTATCTATGACAAATTTATATTAAATAAAATGATATTGTTTGCAACAGTCTGCAGTTAGCTTAATTACTTCAATTTCTTATTTTATAAGCCTAAAGAGATAAAGTTACTGAAATCAGATATCTGTTATTAAAAAGTGTTTTCAATAAATTAATGGCTACATTGTTTCATGTACGTATATTTTGCTAACGCTTTGTATACCTATCTACTATAAAAGACACCTGTATCATCAACATCATCATCAGCGCATGTTAGTACAACTGTATAGTATGTTCTACTTACATAGTCTGTCGTTTTCCCAATTTTTGGAAAATTATAATTTACTATTACAATTAAAAAAATAAGTTAGAAAAAAGTATTGGCACCGTTTGTTATCTGATTTAAGTCGACTGTAACTCACTCTCTCTAACCTTTGGTAGGGGCCTAGGAAATGGATACTTTCGTATAGTGTATTATCTTCACGGCCTTGTTTTATTTCAGGAATTTCTAAACATAAGATTTTATGATTGCTAGGGTAATCATAACGGGTTTTCATTAAATGTATTGCGCTTATTTTAGCATCATTTCTAGCCTATCGACCAGTAGACTAGGCCTTCAAACTCTCATTTCCTCTAGTTTGAGTAGTTTAGGTCGCGCGTTACCTTTGTAACCAGCGATCCGGCTTTGCGCGGGTTGTCACGGAAGAAATTATGAAAAATTATACTTTTATACACATCTTGGGTTACTTTATTGAATTATCATTATGGAGCCCCTTTAATTTAAATATTCTACAGCCAATATTTGTCAATAATCGGTATATCTCTTGGTAATCTTTCCTCTTTATAATATTACTCGTAGTATAAATATCTTCCCTTAAATGAATGCTGTGTCGGCCTGTAAGAGGTTGGTACACTTAGCTTAACTTATTTTTAAAAATCCTAGAATCTTGTATTTTTTTAGTGTACTAGCTGTAGGCTAACCTAACTGTAAAAATAAAATAAAATAAATAAGTGAATGTCATCCCATCTTCTATATCTGTCTATCTTTTGTAACCAAATAATATTTCCGCCTAACAGATCATTATTTGCTTACATTTGACAAAAATTGTGAAAAATTTGTTGGGCTTTTGCATCCTTTCTAATTCACATAATTAAGAACTCAATATAAAATAACTACGTAGTATACCCAAGGTGAGCCCTAACAACGCTTTTGGACAGTCATCATTCCATTTCCCACCGAATGCACTGTAAATAGAGATTGTATTCGAGTGCTTTCACCTACGTCAAGGTACAACAGAAGCGTTTACCTTATTTTATATTCAATAGATTTCGTACCTACACTGCACATCATTAGTGGATATTGTTGTAGTCCGACGACTTGTTTGTTGTATCTCTTGAGGAAATTCAAGACAAAATTGGCTATATTTTTTTGTCTTTATTGTTATATTTTTAGATTTTAAAAAGCGTGACAAAATCATTTTAAAATACGAACAGAAAATGCAAGAATAGAAATTGATTTACATGAACAATAGGGAAATAATAATTGTAGATAATGCTTGATTAAGTGCAAAATGCAATAAAATAATGATAATGATTAAGACCTGGATTTTTTAATAGACACACAAATGTATTTGTTGCACAAATATTTTTGATGGCGGTGACCTAAATCAAACATTGGAGAAAAGAAAAGAAAAATAAGTCATGTTATTTATTTATTTGGCCTCTCCACTCATATCGATCTCATACATTCTCCATGCTTGACCTAGCGTCGGTCGCGCGACTAATCGCCGTTCCAAGCAGACTTACCTTGTCATACAGGATACCTAGGTTTTAGGTCGCGAGTCGTTCAGACGCCTAACATCTTAGCCTGCTCCGGATCCACACTAAATACGTCAATCACTGTAACAATAATGTCACTTGAATACGTATTACTCGGACATTGACCGATGAGGCTGAAGTGGATTAGTGCTGGGTATAGAACAGCGAGATTACGTCTAGTGCTAGATATATGATTTCGGCTTGTTTTATTTGGTACTATGACGTTTTGCAGTTCGAAATTAAGTAGCTTATTTAAAAATCCACCAACGATATTTATCAGTCACTAGCACCTCGGCTTTGCACGGGTGCATACTATATAAACCTTCTTCTTGAATCACTCTATCTACTAAAAACTGCATCAAAATCCGTTGCGTGGTTTTAAAGATCTAAGCATACACTGGGATAGTCAGACAGCGATAAGCTTCTTTGTTTTATACTATGTAGTTGTTACTTGTTTAATAATAAAAAAAACCAATAAATTAGAAAAAAATCACAAAGCAAGGCAAATATCGCTTTATCTCGACGTCGAGGATTAAGCGAAAGCGAAGAAATTATTAACAGAAGCTGATCCCACCACCAAATAAGAAAACAAGCTGGGAAAAGAGAGGAAAAAATCAGAATCACATTTTGTTCTTGAACATATTTAAATTATCAACCCGTCCGGTCTTTAGGACCCTTATGGTTATCAATGTCACTTCTCTTTTGAGTTTCACCTAGCGACTCTAGTGGTGCGAATCAAGCCCTACTTCAAGCCCTTTAGAAATCTATCGTAACAAAAAGCCGTACAGGTCATGCAAATTGTAAAATAACTGCTTTGGTGCTTTTGTGACGAATGCAAAGCTCGTTAACCAACTATTTGTGAAAGTTCTGGTCAAGTCAATTGGATGCACTACACTTATCTCACTTTAGTACTGAAAGCGACTTTACGGTGTTTTGGTTATTATTTTGTACTCTATATAACCTCGAAGCATTATCATTACTATTAACAGCTAAAGTAATTTGATCTCCACTAATAGCGATAAGGCTGCCTTTTATAATTCCTATACTGAGTTTGCCTTTTTTTATGTTCTCTTTCTTTGTGTGGTTTTATTTATAAAGTATTTCTATATTTAACCCTTCTATCTAAAGGAAATAGTTATCAAATAATTCGTCAGTTTTTACTTAACTGCTTTGTGTAGGTATTTTCTCCCTTATCCTCCCTCTCGTTGTAGAATGTTATCCCTGCTGAGGTTTTCCTTCAGAACAACATGGGGTTCAACAACAAGGGGTCTTCAAAGACATATAAATGTCCCTAATCCTGGATAGGCTGCTATGCTGTGGTAACCACTTTTCACCAAAGAGCCACAGGCCTTTTTGTCACCTTGATGGTATATTGTGTATCGAATATTCGCGAAATGAAGTAATACACTACATTTCGCGAATATTCGATAAGCCATCCCAGAAAGGTGAAAGAAGTAGGTTTTCAAATCCTCCAACGATGTCAGGTCGCGCGTAGTCTAGCGTTTGTACGGTTTCCTCAGTAAATGACCGGTCGAATCGTCCCACTGACCTACCTATCGTCAGAAAATACCTATACCTATAATAAAGATGTAAAATCTCTAATTCTGTACATATTTTCAATATTTTTCTATATTATAGATTCTGAAGACAGAAATTTTCCCCTCTTGATGTATAAAAACTATTCTAAATTGAACTGGTCAATTATCACGAAAAACCGCTGGGTAAAAGCTAGTGAGAGGGCGCTATCGCGCTCACTATTGCAATTTTGCATTACTATTGTGTGTTGTTTAAGCAAAGAGTATAGATATTATAATGTACAAAAGATAAGCAATAGAACCTATTTGCTGTATACCAGGTTTATTTGTTCAAAAGCTAAGTATTTAAACCTCTTTGTTTATACCTCGCGAGTACTTACGAACCTCTTTGATGATGCAAGAAAAAGTTTTGATAACTCTCAACTTGTATGTCAAGTCATTGTCAAAGTGGGTTTTGCAGTAATACAAAGAGAATAAAACCACTACTTTCCATATTTTTCAGTGATCTGAACAACTTTCAGCAAATTGTATCTTATCTTTCCAGGTTAATCGCCTCACCATGAGTTATCTAGAAAAAATGGACCGCTATTTAGACTCCCTCAAAATTGGGAAAAGTAAGTATTACTTTTATCTTCCTATTTTTTAAACGTTATGGTACCTACGTCAAAAATATAAACTGTTGTTGTTTGTGTAAGAAAGAAGATGGAATCTATGTGGTCCTTGGGTAATAAATATTTATGAATGAACCGCTTTAACCTCATTGCTATTGTTGACCAAAATTCCGCATTGATTTTACCACCTGAATTACCATTAGTCGTAGTAATCGTGGTGTAAGATCCACCGCTTCAACTCATATTATGAGCCGTAGGGAACTTACCAGAGGACTTCTGTGTACTTTTAAAATCCCTATTACCACCACCAATGCTCACATCTTTCAATCATAGAGATTGGCAATAATCCCATAATCAGGCAGTTTATCATACGTTCCTATGCTGATGAAGAATTTACTAACAAATAATTGTCTTTCTGATCAATAGGTGCAGTAGTAGACTCCTGGTTTATGATGTCCAGTCCAGTACCAATCCTCTCTGTGGTCGTGGCCTACCTGATTCTCATCCGCATTGGCCCGAGGATCATGAAGAATCGCCCTCCGATCACCATGAACAAGCCTATCGCGTATTACAACGCGTTCCAAGTACTGCTGGCAATGATGATCTGTGTCAAGGTATAGTGGTTTAATATTTAAAAAATAACTTCTCTTAAAATTATCTCTAGTGCAGTTAGCTCTGCGAAAACAATAAACCTTTAGTGGTTAGTTTTGTGTGAAAAACCCGAGCATAATGACAAGTAAACCACGAGATGCTTCGATTTGGGTACCGGTAGTATTGGTTTTGAAGTTCTAGTTTTGTGTGAAAATAATTATATCCAAAGAATCAATTTCTGTCAATGACAATTATTAACTTCATACCAATGAATTGACGAACTCTGTGGTTTAAGGCGAAGGTCTGCCTGTGGACTAAAACGTTTGTACAATCTGCAGATATATTTGTTCAGGGTGTTCTGGTAGTTTTTCTGTGTAAATTAATAAAAATATCCATCTATCTAATTAATTGTATTACATAAATGTATCAGTTATCTGGGTTCCCATAACACAAGCTCTGTTTAGCTTAGTGATATGTGAATTGTCCAGCAATATTTATTTATATGAAGTGAATGGTCCACAGTGAAAACCATGTCAATTTCCTTTTATTCCTTTTATTTTATATAAACTAGCGGCCGTTTCGGCTTTGCACGGGTGGTTATTGTGATATAGGATAGGTAGGTAATAGTTGGACTTATAGTATTGCGAAGTTTTTATATAATTATTGATATGTTATTTAATATTGTAGAACATACTTTAGTTCTATCATCACAAGTTTCCGCCGCCTATGTGACGAAAGATGTTTTATGGCATTTTTTACACATTGAGTTACGCTACTATAGTTCTAGTAGGTACCCCTAATATTTTCTAAAAATATAAATAGTCAAGGTGATTTTAGCTTTCTAATGTTGAAAGAATTTTTGAAATCGACACTGTACTTTTTGAGTTAATTCATTATAAACATTCACACACACACTAAAATACAAATCTTTTAATATTAGTGTACTTACATTATTAGATGTTGAGCGACGTTCGCGTGTGTGATATTTAATGCAAATGCGGTGCCAACTGCCAGTTTGTACGGCGACCTTTCAAGACAAGAAATTAATCTTGTCAACGGGATTACCGGATGAGATATACCACGCTTTATAAGACATACGCCACCCACAAGCTAAACTACCTTACTATAAACTAAAAATAGAATTCACCTCTTTCGTTTCCCTTATTACTAGTAGCTGCACAGAGTTCTACATAATATGCATAATTATGTATTTATACCTTTTTAGGGCATGATGATGAAAGTAATGTTAAACCATGTTCGAAACTAGGAACGAACAAGAAAAAATGTTAAATTTCATATTTTTGTTGGGTGATGTCAAGCATACATCTTCCCATCCTTAATTATGTACCTTTGTATTAGCAATATCTAGAAGCAGTATGAATTCTATTAGATTAGATGATCTAGTTGAAGCATACACCCCTTCTAATGTGTACAAGTAGGCAAGAACTTCTAACTCATTGTGGTAGTGAATAATTTTATACAAAGTTCATCGGAGTTCAATGACTTCATTACACTGAATTTCAAACCTACACGTCTGTGAATTGGCCTGGATGATTGTATAATGTACGGAACAATTTATTTCAGGTATTCAAACTGAATATCTTCCGAGATGGCATCATTTATGCTGGCTGTCGGTTTCCGTCGAATACGCAGAATCCATTGGTAAGCTAACGCATTCTATGCCCAATATCTTCAGTGCGAGGCCGTATAATGTAATAATGTGACTGGGAAAATGTGACTTAAAGAAAAGCATTCATTCACACAGTCCCATCAGTCTTTTTAGTAAATACCTATTAACGAAAGAAAAATATACAAAAAAAACAATAATTTCAAGATTTAAAAGTATTGGCGATATGTGGTTGATTGTCGTTTAAATTTAAAAACGATACAAAATTTCTTATTTGTTTTCAACAATATTTTAAAAATATTTCAATTATTTTAACGGCAATACGATTTCTGTTATTCATATTTCCGGTCTTTCTTGTCGCTGTTTATCGATTAGTGGAGCTATGGGGTAGCTGTGGTGTTGCTAATGGCTCTAAGCGGTGGTGTAGCCTGTAATCTATCAGCCTTAGGTCAACAATTTGAGTGTTAAATCATGCATTATTTTTGCAGTAATTTTTCTTTGTCTACCGGTTAGTAGATAAAAGAAAATATACTGCACTTCCAATTGCGTTTCTAGTCATAAATATGTCGCGTTTTTTTAAGGATGCATTATAATAGCATGCATAATTACAGGCTGAACTGTACTATTTTTCTAAATAATTAGAGCATACGCCCCTTAGGTATTTTTCTTGTTTCTATCATAGAGAACGAGTCTACGCATAATACATCGTAGAGAAATTCAGTGTTTCCCTTTATCAACAAAAAAAATTACAATAAATTAGCAGAAACAAATGAAAATGAAAAATATTTATTTGCAACTCAATCTTATGTAGTACATACAAGTAACATAAAAGTTCATTAACAGGGGACTAAAAATCTTAAATAAGAGTTTATTTACAGTAGGTACCATGTAAGTACAAAGAAATTGAGAAAAATGGATACTTCGTGAAATATCTAACGATCCGCGCACTAGGCGCAGCCTGTATCGCGTGGATCCGAAAACGTATTACCTACATGAAAACAAATCCTCAGTTATAAGTACAATTTTATACAGGTTTTTAATTATTTAAGTTACTTATTTAGTTTAATTAGTTTAGAGTAAAAGGTATAGATCTGTAAATTTATAAAGATAATTTAGAAAGTGAAGAAGTATAATTCTGTACTAAGATATTTTGACCAGTAAATTTACGGTTTCATCATAGGACCGTGTAGCCAACCAGTTTTTAACAGTAAGTTTGGCTTGATAGACAGTTTGATCTCTCAGATTCCCGCTACAAGAATTATTTGTACAATTGAACTAACTACAGACACACAGCAAACAATCTACAGGTAGCTCAACTCAGCTAAACAATACTAGTCGGAAGCGTCCTCAAAACGCTGGCTGCACCTGAACACTAATTATCATAAGTTGGCGCGATTCAGTTTTTTCATGGGTTTGTGGTAAAATCTTAGTGATCTGTCGTAAATCATAAATCATTTTCTTTGAACCCATTGTTAAAATCAACTTCAATTCAATAGTATTTGGGAAGCTTTTGAGAAATAGTAAATTTTTTGCCCAAAATTTTATATGTTCCCAAATGCTTTAAGATACCATTGCACCTATGGTAAAAAGCAGAAAATAACCACGAAATCCAATTTCGTGCCAGCCCGTGACGTTCATCCATAACAGTTTTACGTCTTTAGTCCAAATATTGAGAATTAGTGCATCATGTGTTTTTATTTGCACAATTTTTCGAAGAGTTTTGAACACAATTCTGAAATACCTAATACAATAATTTTACCTCTTGAGATTGAATGAATACTCTTTTTATTTCAGCTATTGGAAATTGGCTGGTGGTACTTCTTCGCTAAGTTTACTGAGCTTCTAGATACAGTCTTCTTCGTAATGAGAAAGAAAAACAAGCAGGTACGCTTTATTTCAAACTGTTCTATCTACTAATAGTACTATCAGTACCGATTGACAGCTTCAGAGATAATGAATCTTGGCAAAGAATACTTAAATAAATAATAAATATCTGGACTCTGCGCGTATCGTCAGGAAGTTCCTCTCTCTGCAGCCTTAGTCACCGGCCGCTTGAGCCTAGCTTCGTGGTCGGTGATACACCGTTTTGATATATTTTTTACTGTAGAGTTTTTTTTATAATAATTTTGTTGTATTTTCTATAGTAAAAAATGTATTTTTTAACGAGATAAATCATTAAATGAAGTGAAGTAAATAATAAATAATGCTGGACAATCAACACAGCATCACCTAGCCCCAAGCTAAGCAGAGCTTGTGTTATGGGTACTAGATGGTTGATATAGATAATACAATATTATTACATATATAGATATTTTTTATTATACATAGAAAACATATATTCCTATTTGTTATTTAAGACCATCAAAACAACAGAACAGACATACCTGAGTTTTGGCTGTACATTGCATATAAACACTAAGCTACTTCTTATCTTGGAGCAGCGAGTGCAAACACGCGGGCAGAGGCGAGTCAACTGAAGATACATAGTAGATATAATAAAGAGCGCAATAGTAATAGTCATATTGCCAGCAAATTTCTTTACCTCATCAGTTATTTTCCTATTCCAGATCACATTTCTCCACGTCTACCATCACGTAGTGATGGCTCTGTACTCCTGGAGCTACCTCAAGTTCGCTGCTGGCGGCGAGGGCGTGGTTCTATCCCTTCTCAACTCCATGGTCCACGTGGTCATGTACACTTACTATCTACTGTCTGGCCTGGGGCCTCGCTTCCAGAAGTATTTATGGTGGAAGAAGTATGTGACAAAAATGCAACTGGTAAGACTTCTTGTATTGTTTAATGCTTTGATAATCATTACGACTATGCAGCATGTGATGTGATAGTCTGTATCCCAAACTTGATTCAAGATTGCTTCAAACTTCAAAATTCTGCAATATTTAGGTGTTCGATTTAGGGTTTTTACCCTGAATCAATTCCTAAATTTATATTCTTCAATCACGTCTTTAGATCTTTAAAGATCGTTCTATGGAGTATTTGCTTAAAGGCATTGTGAGGTTGGCTTGTTAGGCATTTACTTCCATAGTTCACATTACCAACTACAATTTATTTTGTGATTCTTAAATATGTGTTTTTGTAAATATCAGTTAGTTAAGAATCACCGTTTGCAGTTTCAGTTTCTGATAATGCTCGTGTACTGCGCTTGGACCCACTTCTCGCCACGCTGTCAGTATGCCACCGGATTTACATACTTCATCTGTGCAAACATCACTATCTTCCTGTTACTTTTCCTCAACTTTTACACTAAGAGCTACAAAAAGAACCAAGAGAAGGAGAAAGAGTTGAAAAAAGAATACGTAAAGAGTCGTAATGGGGTCAAAGCTAATGGAGTCCACACGAACGGCGTTAAAAAGGACGTCAAAGAAAATGGGTTAGCAGGAAATGAAAGCAAAGATACTAAGGATGATATTCCTTACGAAGTCAATAAAGGATGTGGTGACTTCATAAAAGATGGAAATGTATACTTAACTAGACGCACCGCTAAAGCAGCTTATGGTCCAGAGTACGACTTCGATAGTATAATAAAGAAATGATTCGACAGGGACTTTTGAAGTTCTACTGAGACTGATTTTGTGATGATGATGGCTTACGATGGCTGAATGTTAGTGTTAGGAGTGAATAAGTCATTTAGGGCTGATTCAAATAATTGTAAAAGAAACAAAGAGGACCATTCGGTGCTTTAGTGTGTTCTAAGGATTTGTTCTAATTTGAATAAGCCCTAAATTTTTGTATTAAGAACAATAGTCCAAATTCTAAATCAACGCATATCGTAGCTGTTAGTAAAGTTGCAAATGAAATTAAAAACAATAATTGAAATGATACGCTTTACCAAATAAAACTATTAGTTAATTGCCAACCGCACAATTGTAGTAAGGTAGTGTTATAAGATTCGTGCGTTGCCTAAACTGAGAATTTATGAACTGCTAATACTAAACGCATTTGTGAAATTCGGTTCAATAAAATTGATATCATCTACATTGTCATCGGCGAATGAAAGGTTGTTAATTTCAAGTAAGTCAATTATGTTGACATCAATTTCGTCCAAGGTGTGGTATGGGTGGCTCTTTTATAATTTTACGATGTTTATGATATTTGTAAGGTGGGCATAAATCGTGAGTTTTCATCGGTTCAGAATTATCTTTGATCTTCCATTTTGATATGAAGGTAGACACGTAGATACATTTTGTACAACTTAGTTATTTTTATCTCTTGGTTTCTGCTCTTGCCTGCTATCTAAAGAAGGTAGATTCTCAGTGAAGTTTTTCTAAACTCACCGTTTTAATATTAGCCAAGGCTCCTTTTGATGTTGTGATGCATCAAAATCCTATATAATAAAAAGTCGATTTCAATAAAGACATCATATAATAACTTCCGACGTTGTGTCCATCTTATCATTAAATTTAATTCTAAACCAGACAAATAAATTAAATTGCTAAGCCTTTGGTATAAAGTTCTTCTTGCATTTTTTAAAAAGAGCAAGAAAAGCTTTGGACTAGAAATATTTTAATATCTTATTACTTAGAGAATGTATGTAATATTTTATACATTTATGCTTCAATACATCTAAGGTGTTGTTGAGATGATTATGTGATTATATATTCGCATGTTACTATGGTATTGGTTGCATTCTAAGCTATTAGGTAATAAACTTAGTGTAGGTACTGTTTTCACATTACAAAACCTAGGTTATTCAGGTAAGGTCAGCTTGCATACCTTGAGTTTTCATTGCATGTGGAATAGTCTTCAAATTATATTTTGAAGAAATGTTCTGTAAAAATGCATAGACATTGGGGAAGTAGAATTTCAGTTATATTGTAAGTATAAAATAATTATATAATAGGGTTTTATGTTCAATATGCCAGATAAATGTGTATTTCAGTTTTATAGGTAAAAGATGAGTAAGCTTCATGCATAGATAGTTAAGTTAAACTTTTGTTTCCAAGATTATTTTGATTTCTGGACGAGACAGTCGATTTATACAGGGTGTACCAAGACTCGTATCTCACAGAAAATGTGGGAAAAGGTTCAATAACTTATCTTACACCCTGTGCCTGTATTGTAAATTGATTGCGATCAATAGTACAAAAATAAATAAGCAATGACAAACTTTTTGTGTTTTTATTTTATAAAAAATTTCAGTCTACATATGTTAACAAGTAATCTATTGAGGTAAAAATATATTTTTTTTAATTTCACTCTGAAAGATAGATACCCAGCCTTAGATTGCTTTTACTTGTAAAACTTTGCACATAAAACATTGTGAACATGAAAAAAAGAGAACGTATAATTGCAAAAGCACGGTTGCGTTTTTTATATTTGAATGGTAACAGTTTTGATTTTGAGTGAAGAGCTGAGGAGGTAGAATATCTTTAAATAAAACAAATCGGATATGAGAGTCTCTCCAGTCTATTAGAAGAAGGAACTGTTAAAAGGACAAATGAGACTATTCAAACATCGCCGTGTGGTGCCGGCATAGAATTTCACCACCCCAACTCTTCCCGTGGGTGTCGTAAGAGGCGACTAAGGGAAACAGCGGGGGCGTGCAGCAGCGCCTTCTGCAGAACAACTACACCGAACTGCGATCCCCAACCCGCATGCCCAGCGTGGGGATTATGGGCAATAACCCCCAAATAATGATGCTATCTATGGCGCTCATTAGGGGAGGCCTATGTCCAGCAGTGGACTATTATAGGCTGGTGATGTTGATGATGTTGATGTTAAAACATCGGCGAGTGTAGCAGTAGGTCCATTTGTTTTAGGTATAAGTCCTTTTGAATCTGTTTAAAATCAACCACTAAAATGATATAGAGTACCAAATCTAGAGGTGAAATTTTATTGTCACTGCTATATTGTAGGAGAGTATTGACCACCAGTACCTTTCATGCCTTTCACCATAACATACCAGAGATAGATGTGACGACCTCCGCGGAGCGGTGGGTGAACATCCGCCTGCGACGCAGGAAGTTGCGGCTTCGTTTCCCGCCTCGGGACAATTTTTTATACGATCTGTTGCATCAAAGTCATGAACTTTTTCCACCAGAAATACTTCTCTTATTCTGGCCCATTCTGACACGAAGAAGTAGATGTATATTGATCGTGGGAGTCCTTTTTGTGGACTGGCGGTCCTGGCGGTGGACTGTGTATGTGGTTGGGATTGGACATGTGAACCAACCCCACAGCCGCACCACATAAATATAAGCATTCAAATATGGGCTGAAACACGTAATGCTATGATATATTTTACGATGGCAAATTGCCATACCGCAAGCTTCAGGCTTCATTTACGGCATCGCATGTCGTGGATATGAAATGCGTTAAGATTTAAAACCCATATTGCACATATTGTACTAGCAATTAGTATTTCAAGTTAAATATGTGCGGTAAATGCTTATTGAAAAAATATCATAAAAATAAATTAGAGGTTTACCATATAATATAAACAGAACATCTACAACTGCGGTCAACTATAAGGTTTTTAGATTATAGTTTGCCGCAAATTTACAATCAGTTCCCGCCCAGTAGGTTACCTAAACCTTTGTAGGCTCTTCAGCGACCATTATTATCATCATTAGCCCATGTTAGTCCACTACTGGACATAGGCCTCCCCCATTGGGCACCATAACACCCTGTTACATCCAGCATCCTACTACAGTCGATCGCAGATCCCACCTGGCCAGAGGGCATCCTGCACTATGTTTGCCAAGTCGCAGACTCCACGCTAGAACACGTTTACCCGAGTGTTTGTCGGTTCTTCAGAAAATATGGCACGAATTCAGTTTGCTAATTCTTTGAGCTATGTTGATAACTTTGGTTCTCTATCGGATGGATTCGTTATGAATCCTTTCCTTCAGAGAAACTCCGAGCATAGCTCTTTCCATAGCTCGAGTGACTTTGAACTGGTGGACCAACCCTATCGTGAGTGTCCACGTCTCAGCTCCGTAGGTCATGACTGGTAGGACGCACTTTTTTTTTTTTTTTTTCGAATGGGCTATAATGCTGTTGACCGCAGATGGCCATGACAGCGTTACCGGACTTTTGGCGAGCGCAGAGGGCGCCACACCGGTAAAGTTAGGTTGGGGCAACACGCGCAAGGGCCACCACTTAGGTGCGAACCTCGGCTTGGGCTGTTGCCAGATGCTACAAGAGGGTATGGAGGTTTCGCCTAGGTGCACAAGTGCACCTATGGGCGGAAGCGGGGAATTCTTCGACCCCGCATCCGGCGGGGTCAGTTTTTGGTCGTGTGTGTAGTGTGCGGAAGCGAATCGGTACTAGTTGACGTCACCTCCGGGTTAGCGGCGGTGATTGGGTCAACGGGGTCACCGAGAACGTGTCTCGGTCTACGGAGGAGAGAACTCGTGGGCGGATTATCCACGGGATAATCGGGAATGGTGGAAATCAGGGTAGGACGCACTGATTAAAAACTTTCGTTTTTATACCTCTACATTGCGGTATGGATGACGAGAAGACTCGACGGCGTTTTCCGAACACTGCCCTAGCCTAGCTGGATCCTCCTCTTGGCTTCCTTCTCGAAATTGTTTTTACCCAACTGCAAAATCTGCCCAAGGCAAGTATCCAGCAGAGCAATTCTGCCAACTAGTCGCTCCAGACCATCCAGACTTACTATGGTATCGGAGCAGGATCAGAAGAAAAGCGATTGGTTTCGCAGATCGTTTGGTGGAGAAACATCACTAAGTACACAATTACTGTAAACATTGTATTATATTATTGTTTTCTCTGTCTATGTAATAAATCATTAAGTATCTTAAATTGTAAAGAAGTTCTGCAGTTCACATGTTAATAAAATTTATTTGCTTTATGTAGTTCGACCTCGAGCATAAGTGTGAATACTATAGAATAAAATTAAATAAAACGTAACTTGTACTAACGAAGGAGTCGTGATATTTATGAACTAGGAAACATAAATGAGGTATGTCCAGTAAGCCAAGCATGGGGATTGTTCTCTAGGGTAGAATAGACAATAATGACATCGCATCGCCATACATTGCGTACATTACTGAAGTTGAAGAAATTAATTTCAAATAATTTACGCATTCGATGACAAAGTGACGTAATTTTTGTCTATTCTACCTTAGACAAGAAAGCCCGTGCTTGCCCTACTGTACCTGTACTATATATCAAATTTTTATCTATGTATTTAAACATGCCAAACAAATTGTGAATAGTATAAAAGTTGATGCACTGTGGATACCTACTCCGACTTGGAGTGGTCGACGTTGTGACATTTAGAATTAACGAAACTGAGGTCGACGCCGAATACGAACTCAAAGTGATGTAAATCATAATATGATTTACTATTTTTTTTTAATTAGCTTTAATAAGCTTCATATTTTCACCCACTTCATAGTTACTATTCAATAAATAGCGACCCGCCATACCTTGATACTAAGCCCTTCGCCACACTAGACGGAAATTCCGTCGCGGATCTTCCGTGTCGGAACGCCAATAAACGTTGTTTTAAAGCATCATAAAATATAGCTATCTTTTCTATCGGATCGATTACGACCACACCGTATAAGACTTGGAAGCGACTGTTACTCTGCCACGGAATATTCAATGTAGCTGCAATGTTTAATAACGGATTTACCGCAACGAAAGTTCGCGAATTTCCGTCAAGTGTGGCGAAGGCCTAAGGCACTAGGCAGACATACCGCATTTCAACTGCAATCCCAGTTGCGCGCGGTGCGTTGTGCTTAGTACACGTGCATTCATTTGTAATTTATCAGCGTCGCGTTCAATTATATTACGCATAGTGAGAACCTAACTAACGATGGACGGGGTCGGTCTGCGACCTCCGTCCAGGAGAAACTCTTTTGGGATTTTACCGGTGGATGAAACTATGGATGATGATGTGGAATCTGTGAGTGTTGTGCAAATACATACAGAGCCGGCACCGGCTGTGGGCCGCGCGGGCCACATCTCGCCGATTGTCAACATTCAACGACCGTCGAAGAGATTGAAGTTGAGAAATGATTTTGATAGCGACAGTGGAAATGAAATTGAGGAGGAAGAATACACCTTAGTCCAGAATAAATCTACACGTTTAGGAAAAAATAAAGCTATTAGAGGGTCGAGACGGTTGTCGCACGAGTCATCATTTAACAAACAATATAGCGGACCGCAATGTTTTGAGGTTTGTATTTCCTCTTATCAACTGTTGCCTAAGCAGATAGGATTAGCGAAGTTATTAAAAGCAGAGAACATTAATAATGTAAAATTTATTAAGTATAAAAGCCCGTACAAGGCTCATATTTTATTTGAAAATAAAGATGATGCTGAAGTGATATTAAGGAATAACAACTTTTCGTCTGCTGGACTGCGCTGTAATCTAACAAGCGAAGTAGGCACGACCTACGGAGTGGTGAGGAATTTGGAGATGGAGACTACGGAGGAAGAAATGATGGCGGCTTTCAAATGTGAGTTTGAGATTGTCGCAGTGAAGCGGTTGAAAAGAGCGTCAGACAGTGGAGACTGGGTACTGAGTGAGACTGTGCGATTTGCCTTCAAGGGTCCATTGCTGCCTGAGTATATTTATGGGTACGGCTGTAGGTTCAAGGTGGAACCATTTACCTTTCCAGTTACGCAATGCTCAGCATGCTGGCGGTTTGGTCACTTAACACGATCGTGCCCAACTAAGAAAACCTTTTGTCCCAAATGTGGCAAGAATCATGCTAACTGTGAGGTGACCAAATTCAGATGCATTAATTGTAAGGGAGAACACATGGCCTTTGATAAATCATGCCCAGTATTCCTAAAGGAAAGAGACATAAGGGCCATTATGAGTAAGGATAATAGTACCTATAAAAACGCAGTGGAGAAATACATTGAAAAGAAGAAGTATGAATCAAGGAAAGATAAAGTATTCGAGTTTGGTTGTCAGCCAATTAAATATGACTTAACGAGACCTGGTTTATCATATAGCCAAAGTTTAGGCTCGAAGTTAGCGGAAAGAAAAGAACCAAACCCTCAGGAATGCAGTGATGGTATAGAAGTAAGTGATAACGACTCCAAGGATGGTAGTTGTGAAGAAAATGTACAAAGTAAGAAAACTAAAATTAAGAAAAGAAAAAAAAATAGACATACAAAAATTGGACTGAATGAATGTGATTCGGGTGCTGAGAAGACTACAGAACAAGAAGAGCCTGTCCAGGGTTATATGAGTAGAATATTAAACAAAACTAAAAACATTTTTTGTTCAAAAGTAAGCTTAGAAGAGAAAGTACGTATGATTTTACAATTTATATTGGAGGAGGTATTGGCACTCATTGTTAAGACAATGAGTAATGGAGAGGCTCTTAGTAAACTCATTGGCCTTTTCCATGATGGATAGCACTACCATCATCAACAACCGAGCCCCCAGGGCATCGGGCACTGTGCCTTCCGTTGCGCAGTTTATTAACATTGCGCAATGGAATGCACAGAGTCTGATGCCTAAAAAACTTGATTTCGAAGCACTATTGTCTCAGGAAAGAATAGGTATTTGTATAATTAGTGAAACATGGCTCAATGAAGAAATTAATTTTCGTATAAATAATTATAATATTTATCGAAAAGATAGGCTAGACTCTTATGGGGGTGTCGCGCTCATATCACATAAATCAATTAAAACTCAAATACATAATATTAACCATAGAAATACAGGTATTGAGATAATATGTTTAAAAATTTTAAATTGTAATTATTTAGATTATGTGGTATCTGTCTACTGTCCTTCGTCGATAAGAACTTCTCAATGCGACTGGGAGAGTATATTTTCACAGTTTACTCGCAGATCAATAATCGCCGGCGACTTCAATGGACAACATTCCAATTGGTCATCCAAGACCAATACTAGAGGGTTGCAACTTGTTGATGCTTCTTTAGAACATAGTTTTGTATCTGTTAATAATGGGGACTTTACTAGGGTTAAATTAGTAAATGGTCATTTGCAAGAATCGACCCCAGACATCACTTTTGTGACTTCGGATATAGCGGTGTACTTCGATTGGCACGTAACTCGCGAAAATTTAGGCAGTGATCACTTAATAATAAAATATTCCCTTTGTTATCAGGGTCCGCGCAGTTCAGTTACGCGTCGTAATATGAAAAGAGCGGATTGGTCATTATATCAAGAATCTCTTAAGGATGGTTTTAGCGCTGACCCTATTTGTGAATCGAATCTACAATCCTGTTATGACTCATTCATAGATAAAATAAATGACGCTGCGAAAAAAAGTATTCCAATGGTAAAGAAATGTTTAGAACCTACATTAATATTTCAACCTAAACCCTATTGGTGCACGGAAATTTCATTAGCGATTGCGCAACGACGCCTAGCCTTAAAGTTATTTAGACGTAATCCTACACCGATCAACCTCGATATTCTCAAAGCTAAGATAACAGAAGCGCAGCGTATTCATAGGCGAGCTCGAACTGCCCACTGGCAGTCGTTTTGTGGAACAATAGATCAAAACACAAACTCAGCTGATATGTGGCGTCGTATGCGCTGGGTAAAAGGAATTCGTACACAACAGGTTACCGTTCCTACTGATAAGAAAGATGAACTTTTATGTAGTTTGGCGCCGGATAGCGTTGTCCCCCCTACTCCAGTGTTCACATCGACTAATATACGATTAGATAAAGAATTTTCCTATGAAGAATTTAAAAGGTGTTTAAAAAGAAAAGACACTGCTCCCGGCGAGGATAAAATTACCTATTCAATGATTTATTTTTTACCCTACGTAGGTAAGTTGTATCTACTTAACATTTTTAATTTAGTGTTTAAACATTCTACGATACCTATTCAATGGCGTAGTATTCAAATTATTCCAATACCTAAAGCTAATATTGACCCTAATAGTATCCCGAAATTTCGACCAATATCATTAATTTCTTGTATATGTAAAATCTTTCATAAAATGTTGTGTAATCGAATTGAGTGGTATGTAGAACACAATAAAATCCTTGCGCCTATGACGTCAGGGTTTAGAAAATGTCAGTCATGCATAGACTGCTTATCCAGGCTTGTCACACAAATACAGATAGGATTTTCTCAGGGCGCATCCACGCTAGCTGTATTTTTGGATGTAGAAAATGCCTACAACAATATTTTGCCTGAAGAACTGGTTTTGATACTGGATAAACTTCAAATTGGGTCACTCTCATGTAGGTATTTGTGGACGTTTTTAAGTAATAGATGTTTAAAAATTCTAGACGATGATGGTACCAATTGTAGCATGGTTAGATGGACGAACACCGGTTTAGCACAAGGCGATCCAATTTCGGCTCTTCTGTTTAATATAGCGACCTACGAAATCTCGAAAGTGAACTTAAATAATGTAAAAATGTTACAGTATGCAGACGACTTTGTGTTCTATTCGCAAAATAACGACTCATGTCTCAATGAGGTACACGTTCAAAACGCTTTAAGCTCGGTCGTACGTGTTTTGAGGCGCTTAGGTTTAGAAATATCATCAGTAAAAACTAAATGTTGCAGCTTTAGAAGAGGTAGAGGAATAGACAAGGTTACTTTAAATTTGAATAATAATGTTATACAATCTGTACAAATTCTTAAATATCTAGGAATTTGGCTGGATAAATCCTTACTATTCCGAAAACATATTAATGAGACACAGGAAAAAACAGTTAAAATGTTAAATATATTAAGAGTTTTAGCGGGTGCCTCATGGGGCTTACATCCTAAGCACTTACGTCGTTTGTATATAGCTTTGATACGTAGTAGGATAGACTTTGGATGCTTTTTATACGACACCGCGGCGAAAACACATCTGGCTAAGTTAGATAAGGTTCAAAACACCGCGATGCGCATAATAGGCGGCTTTATAAGAACTACACCTATCCACACTATGGAATGTGAACTTTGTTTGTACCCATTGCAGTTAAGGCGTGAATATCTTGCTACTAAGTATTGCCTTAAAGCTCAGTCAATAACGAAAAACCCCACCATAGAATTTTTAGAGGAGTTAAAATGTTTTAGTTTATCAAGGTATTGGATTAGAAAAAAAAAGCCTTTACTAAATTTAATTTATGAGCAAACTCAAAATGAGATAATGAAGCGTTGCAACCCTTTAGAAATGTTTTCCTTGAATTGTTGGATGTCGTATCTTAAAATAGATTTTATTAAAATAGATATTGAGGGAATAAATAAATCAAAAAAACAATATGACGATAGAGAGCTCAAATGTTATACCTTATTTATGTTGAATGTAATATACAAAGACTGGCATAAAGTCTACACAGATGGATCAAAAATGGAAAACGGTACCGGTGCGGCGTTTTACGATCCCAGTCGCAGTATGAATGAAACTTACCGTATCACATCATCAGATAACACAATTATGTCGGTGGAACTATTTGCAATCTCAGAGGCACTATCATATGTCACTACTGTAGGCTATAAAAAAGTGGTGATTCTGTCAGATAGCCGGAGTGCTTTACAGCATATAGCTCGATGCGCCTCAGGGCTCCGAGGTGCTTCGGTAGCTTATGTGATCCTAAAGAAAATTTCATTTCTATTAGACAATGACGTGCAACTGAGATTGCAATGGGTTCCTTCCCATGTAGGAGTAAGGGGAAACGAGGAGGTTGACCTGCTTGCAAAACAGGCTGTTGAGATCGGGGCTGAAGTATATATCATTCCAGAGTACACTGAGGTTTTGTTAAGGTACAGATATAAAGTATTCGAAAAGTGGAAAGAGTTGTTTAGCGAAATATCTTGTACGAAAGGTATATGGTACAAAATTGTTCAGAATGAACCTCCTCGTGTTCCTTGGTGGGTAAACAGTGGGTTGAAGCGTCACCTAATTGTAATAGCTCACAGGCTGCGTTCCGGACATATTCCACTAAATAAGTTCAATCACCTTATGCGGAAGGTTGATTCCGCCAATTGCTCTTCATGCGGTGTCACAGAGGACATTTACCATCTCTTGGTGGAATGTGTTCGGACTCAGTCAGTGAGAGATCAATTGATCGCTGATTATAATTTGAATCTCACAGAATTAGGCTTAGTTCAAAGTTTACTTTCCACCCCACTGTGCGAGGCTGCTAAAGCCTTGTACATAATGGTGTATGATATAGTAAAATAAAATAAGGGTTAAGTTTTTGTTTATATAACGGGACTGGCATATTCGCTAAGCGAATAAAGTCCTAAAAAAAAAAAATATAGATTAAAAAAAAAAAAAAAAAAACTGCAATCCAACTTCAAATTGCAGTTCAGGTGCAGTTTGAATGCAGTTGACACGACTGCATTAAAACTGCACAATACCCGCCCACACTACTTTAACGGGTAGGTATGATGCAGATGCATCCGAATTGTATGATATTATTGTTATTGTTATTTGGCGGTACAGACCATGTAATACAACCTTTAGGTGTTGATATTTGATTATTTTAAAAAAGTTTTATTACTATTTGAATAGTGAATGATTCGTTCATTCATTATTCGAATAATATAATTTACAAACGCCAAAAGTAAGTCGAGTTTGGTTTAAAGGCAGTGAATATGAAAGTTGCAAGACGACAAAAGTTTTATTGGATGTCCAATTTTATAAATAAAATTGTCTGTTAATATTTAGCTATAGTTTATTGTACTATTTAAACTTCTACTTCAAAATTTATAAAGTAAATAAGTATTTTTATCGATATTATATATAAGATATTTAAGATAAATAGGTAGGTACAAATAATTCACATGTTTTGGCTTTTAATAACAATAACCTACAATAATGACTAACTTCTATTTGCTTTAAACAATTAAAAGCATTTGAAAAACTTATTTTTAGTAAATGACATTAAGTATTTACAGCTTTTATAACTAACATTCACATTATTTATATTTTTTTTTATTTACTGTTAGTAAATAAAAAAAAAAAAAAAAACTATTATTATATTTTGAACTACTTGAAACTATCACAATTGTTTCAATTGTAAATACTAGTTAATAAAACTTTTACTTCTTTATCATATTAACTTGAATAACCTTATCTAGATTATCCTAGCTGTAGGAAACTATTCTGAATAACTCATCTTTCTTTCTTCTCGCTCTTTTCACTACTTTTATTACTAGATTTGTTCATATAACTTTTGATATAGAACTGTCCAAACATGTATAAGAATGCCATACAGTTAAAAATTACGATTACGTTCAAGTACTTCGGATAATTGCAGTTTTGGGCGAAAAGTCCAGACACGTTGAGGTAAAGAACGATGCAGAATTGAATCTGGAACAAAAACGAAAAATTTAATACCTTGTTAGATGTAAAATCATGACAGTCCTTTTCTTCACGTCCTAATTCCATTATAGATAGATATATAATTATTTTATTATAGAAGAATAAGTTCTACCCAACATTCAATTTTCTTCCACTCTTCTCTATCAGGCGTCAATTCCATAATGATCAGTACAATGACGATTAAAAATTGCTAAATTTTGTTGGCGAACAGGTTGCAATGGCGAGTGACCGTGGCCGAAATGACACGCTTTTGTGATAGCCGAAAACAAAGACGATGATCGCCATGACCCGTCCACTCCTGAGCCTAAATTAAACAAAGATATAAATTAATAAATCTAGGTTATTGCTCAGAAAGTGTGAAACGCTTCTTGCAAAAATTGCAAGATGCTATAATATCTGCGTTAGTCAGAGCTTGTGTTATGTGTTTGTGTTATGAAGTTGCTGTGTGGATTGTGTTACATTAGTGCTAAAAGTGCAAGACGACGCGACTTGCCTAATGCAAAGCTTGTTTTTGGTAACTATATGACAGATATACTTTACAATATATTATAAAACGAGCAAACTTGCAAAGGTAACTATTGCTCTGTAAAACCCCTTGATAAAGCAAAACCTGACGAGGTTTCTCTAGACATAAGAGAGCGCTACAGTTCTTGTTAGATTTCTAGAAGCGTAATAGTCTAAACATCGAATACTTAAATCAAACTAGGAAAGTAATTGGCTCCTAAACCCTCTTACTAATAAAAGAACTTCACATTGATCTAGTCGACACTGTAACACCTAAATACAAAATACACTCGAGAGCAATGAATCCGGGTCACTCAAAGAAAAAAAAAATCTCGGAAAGTAACACCTTGGTTGCATTAACCTAGCATTCTTACTTTCCGAGATTTTTTTTTTCTTTGAGTGACCCGGATTCATTGCTCTTTCATTGCTCTCGAGTGTATATGTAAAATCAATCGCACTTTTTATCAAACCTACATCAGTATCAAAGAGTTTTATTTCAATTAGTTACCTACCTAGCGCCAATTCATGAACTTGATTATGAGAATAAATAGATTATCGCATTGTAGTATGTAGTGTACGTTCTTAACTTAAATGTAGTTCTGCTTAAGTTATAACTGATGTTTTACAACTCAATAATCACACTAGAACTTAGTAAACTAAGTAAGCTATTATTTTTAGTTACACCTATCTGATAATTACTCGGTTGACTCACTAATAACATTCCTAACAAACCTCTGTGGTTAACTTGGTGTTATTATTGTTATAAGTTATCTAAGTTTAAAGTTGTATAATAAATATTAATATATATTTTTTGTTAATCTGCTGAATAACAATTGTCAATGGAACGTTTGAAGTAATTATCACGCTTATCGCACACAGGGGTTTTTTCCGACCACCCATTAGCGGACAAATACATCCAAGAAATGCACAACGGGTGGTTTTTACTAACAAAGAAAATTACAATTTGTTACAGCGCATCAGTATTGCCATACAGCGAGGCAATGCATCCAGCATCTTGGGTACACTTCCAACTGCTATTGATATGGATTAGTTGAGCTACCTGTAGTTTGTTTGCAACAGCCTGCAGCTCAATTGTTTCAATTGTAAATACTAGTAAATACTTATTTTGTCATATAATGTACGTAAAGGTTGTTCGAGCCATGGCAAGTTTTGACTCACTAAAGTTTTTACAGACCGTCAAACTCGGTTTTCTGATGATTACGTGGACGAACGACTAGTGAATGGGGTTAAATATCATAATGTATCGTAAGTCAAAGATATATCAACAAACTCACCAGTTGAAGAGATGTCAAGTATTTCTTCCACCACAGATACTTCTGGTACTGAGGCCCAAGTCCTGACACGAAGTAATATCCGTACATCAAGATGTGGATGAAGGAGTTGATCGTACCTTCTGGAATGGACTGGCCTCCTGGAATGTCAAGATGATGGCATTTTAGTTACTGTACAATTAAGACCAATTAAAAAAGATCACTGCCATGCTTTAGGCCATCTCGACGCTAGCTAGCGCTCTCAAATCTTATACCTCATCTTTGAAAACACAGGAAATCCAAAAAAAATATTAGGCAGTTTGTGATAGCGTTTTTAAAGTGTTCATTTTATTTTGTAATAGTTCAAAATATGAGTACATATAAACTCAATTTTCGCATTATTTGTTGCAAGTTAACTTTAAACGTCAAAGTTTAACTTTACAAAATAAAACTTTTACAGTGGCATCAAAAAAGCATTATAACATACTCGTAGGTTGTATCACATTGAATTTTTTTGATTTCAACCTAAGGTAAGTCAAAATATGTGGTACAATGAGAAGTAATAAAGCAAATCCAAATTGTCGGAAAGCAAAGTCCAAAAAATTATAACGCAATCGGAAAACCGTATAGTTTTATTCTTTTAAGTACTGTATTTTTTTTATAAATCCCATATGACGACAAAAAAGTTAAGTTTTATACTAAATTTGTTTACCTGGGGTATACTTAGTCCCGAACCAGGACAGGAATGGCATCAAAGTGTGGTGATACAGATGAAGGAAGGAGACTTGATTGTTCTTCTTGCGTAACACAAAGAAGACTGTGTCGAGTAGCTCAGTTATCTTTGCGATGTAGTACCACCAAACCGCTGCTGCCCACTGTAAACAAACGTAAAGGAAAATATAGTTTCCTTTAGTCTAAATGTTCACGCCCATCGGGCTTTATCATGTTTAACGGTCAATGTTAATTTTATTTATATCTCAAATACTTCAAAACAACACAAGAGTCATTCAATAGAAAAGATAATTCTGTGGCAGGAACCTAAATGAATACTATTAGATAAAAATCTTCTCAAATTACAAATAATTTTGGTACTACGTTCGCCTATGCAATTCATCCGCTGCTTGAATATTCAGAACTCTAGATTGCCGATAACGTCATCCGCAATAATATCCTCGAAGTGTGTCGTGAATATTTTTTCAGTCGATGACATCATCGGCAGAAATACCTACCAGTGGCATCCAATAAAGCACACGTGCTGTAACCATTGAAAGCAATACAAAGTAACAAATCGTTAATCTCCGTTCGTACGCTCCCGAACCAATCCAGTGGACGCGTAACTTTACACTTTGGCGAGCTATCGTTTATTCTTAACAGGTCAAGCTGTCAAATAAAACGAATTTATTAACACAGCCATCATTTGGACGTTGAATTAGATAAATTCATTTTAAAGCTACATTCACAATAATTAAGACTCCAAGTAGAGTCCGTCTACCATCTTTCATTTTATATGATTGGCATCATTAGTTTAAAATTTACTTGTGTATAATGTATTACTTACTCTCGTGCCTTTTTCAGAATAATCAATGTTGTGGCATTTGAAACTATAGCCAGTTGAAAAGACGAACTCGAGACCCTGAAAAAAGAATACATGTTCAAATTTCGAATCGTTAGGTACCTACCTATATTGTTCAATTGTTTGCGACGCAGGGTTACAGGTGCGATTATTTTGTTTCTTCTTTCTTCATTCGGTTGTACCTAATTGGAGTTCTAGTCGTTTAAATGTATAAATACATGATAAAAATGTCTATATAATATATTGTACTAAGTAATAATCATCTAGTACCCATGACACAAGCTTATCAGATACAACACAGCGACAATACAACTTTTTTGATGAGAGTGTATTTTTTATTTATTAAATTTTACTAATTTCATGATTATAAGTAATTATTCCCCCAAATTACAGAAACAAATATTTATTCTGGTTTGTATCCGGTATAATATAATAATACCAGACAACCCACATAGCATCATCTAGCCCCAAGTTAAGCAGAGCCTGTGTTATGGATGACTGATATACATAATAAAATTTAATAACATTATATAGATATTTTTTATTATACATAGGAAACGACCAGATTTAGGAAACGCCCTATTTGTCCCGAGTCGGGAATCGAACCCGCAACCTTCTGTGTCACAAGCGGACCTTCGCCCACCGCGCCACAGTTGTCATCAAAAATTATATGATTGCACATCAAACAAAAATTATCGATTTAATCGCTCTTTCGTAATTTTCTCAAATGACCTCGCAGTCACGTGTACCCACGTACAGATATTGCTCATTGATGATCAAATTCATCATTATTATCACTAACCTAATCGATACTCACACGTTCCGTGATAACTTGTGAAGGAATGTGTTTATCAAAAATTTTATGTTTATATATAGCTGTAACTTTTGCACATTATGTGTATTAAGATTAGCTAAGTAACTTGAGTAAATAAGCGCAAGTGACCTAATTTGTTTACGTATCAGATAAAGAATGATGGCAAGAATTATGACCCATTTTGTGCATCGATCGCTAGGGTATCAATCGGTAGCCCTAAAAATTCTGAATAAAACTGCATATTTAGTTTGTCCATAATTTTTGCAGGAAAAATTAAATTATTTTTTGAAAATATGGTTAGTTATGGGTTATGGAAGGGTGATAACCGCCATTTTAATTTTGACGTTGACATTGCATGCTTACTTGACATCAATCAAAACTCACAATTGTCAAGCGGTTTACAAACCAAAACAAACAAACTCCGAAAAAGAGGCAATTTTTGTTTTGATTTTGTAGATTAAAGAAAATAATACCACAGTACCACTACTTTCTTGTAGATTTTGTTGTGATTTCGGTAAAAGGATTTATTTTATCCGCTCGATTGCGCGGGCGCCCCGCGCCGACGTCATCTTAATACGTCATCTCATTGTTTCTAACGGTCCCCCGTGCGCCGCGCGGCTCGAGTGTCATATAAACGGTCGTTGTGATTAAAGTTCTTATCGTAACACTAACAAGTGTGGTGTTTTTATGTTCGGGATGAACGGAGCTTTGTATTTAAGTGTTTTGTTTATAAATATTCAACTACGGTGTAGAATTATCATACGCTGAACACTGAGATAGCGCGTTTTTGAGCACGACTTGTGTTTATACGATGATATCTCAAAAGTTCAAGTGATGGCATAGGGTTTTTTAATTTGAATTATAATGCTAAATCTATATAGATTATGATAAAAAATAAAACCATAGACCTTTTAATACAAAATTATTTATTTACAGACCATTTTAAATTTTAAATTTTTAACAAAAATCTGTAGGTGAGGGCCTTAATTCTAGATATCACAGATGCGCAAATACCAGAGTTAGGCCTAAAATTAAACAAATACAACATAAGTAGATGCATCATCTCATAAAATAAACAAAAATCAAAGCAATAGCATTTACCATTACTGGGAAAAATAAAAAATTCTGAGACACTTCTCATTCGAACAGTCAAATCACTTGTTTAACATTTTTTTTTATATTTTAAACTACATAATAGTAAAATAGTAATTATTACTATATTATTATTATTGATAGAGAACTTACCCTTCAATACTCTAAATCCTGTGTAAACACACTAGAAGTATTAAAAATATTTAAATTCACACTCGTAGTAGCGCGTCACGTTCACTCAACACACGATCGACGAACACGAATTTAAACTTCTTGTTTCTTGAGCTTTTTGAATGGCATAGATCAATTTTTTGGCTCTTGTGTGTGGCTAATTTCACTAGGAACGAGGTAGAATAGATCGAGTAACCATAAACAAAGCGAGACCGACAAGAATCAGAAAAAAACAAGGTCATGTCAGTTTCGATGCAAATGTCGACTTTTTGTCGACATCTGTACTTCAGGTGCAAAATCCGTGTCGACTTTTCGTCGACATTTTGAACAAGCGGTTATAGAGATATTTTCGTTGGCATTATGATGATCTTTATTTATACTTAAATGAATCTTAGGTAAGCAAATCGACTGAATTAACACCATTATACAGTGTTACGCTTGCATTTGTACTCTTTTTAGGATGTCTACCTACTACTAAACTTACAATATTATTATAAAATAACCAACAACAACGTCAGTTTGATCTGTGCAAATATGAAAATAAGGTGAAATATCCAAATGACACTCTTTTTGTGGCCGGTACAGGCTGGCAACAGGTAAATTCCTACAACTATGTTTGATTCCGAAGGTATTGAAGCTACCCGGTCAACTTACTCTTATAGTTTTTATCTAACTTTGCTGTACTTACCTACTTATGTAGGTAAGATAAACTGTATTGAAGTCCTGCAAAATGTGAAAATAATGATCAATCAGGTCAGGTTAGTTATTGCATGCCGAATAGGGTTTTGTAGCTTGTTTGATGCCATATAATTAACGGCTAAAAGAACAATAGAATTGTTGTTTCAGTTTCCCTATTGTTGCCAATAACTCCCCTTATTCAATAGATGAATTAGCAAGTTAACTTCACACAGAACAAGACATCTCCCATTATAATGTAAAATAATTTGAGGTAAGTAAACATAAGATTCCAGGATGCTGCATAGACTAGGTAATCTAAACTAAATATATAAGTATAAGTAGCATCCTGCAATTTCATTTTGTGAAAACAACTGTATATATCATAGTTATCAATTATCATACTAATACTGTAACCTAGAGACTAATACTATATTTCTATAATCATTGCAGCCTTAAAGCTTCTCCGTTAGAAAACCCTGGTTTCTAAGAAATAAATATAGGGAAAGTTTCTTTTTGTTTAAAGACAGATGTTTTACTTGTTTTATGCTTCAAGTATCACAGAACTATTGATATTTTTGAATAGATACTTCTAACTAAGACTTGTTTTTTATTTTCATCTAAGACAGAAATGCAGGTTAGGGTGTCGCAAAAAGGGTCCCACACTTAGAAAAATTTTCATCGATTTTGTATGGGGCTGGGACTTAGAAAAATTTTGATATATTTTTTTATATATATATAACATATATTTTTTCTTATGCCATCGTAAAGAGGGTCACTAGGGGTGCAACTTTGGTTCAGCTGATTGACCCCAAAGTTCTATGACCTCGGCGCTAGAGGTCAAAGTGTGTCGTTCAGTTTCAAGGCGAAAAAGACTTAGAAAATTTTCAACATGTATTTTTTTAATTTTCAACATGTATTTTTTTATATATATATAACATATATTTTTTCTTATGCCATCGTAAAGAGGGTCACTAGGGGTGCAACTTTGGTTCAGCTGATTGACCCCAAAGTTCTATGACCTCGGCGCTAGAGTTCAAACTGTGTCCGATACAGATACAGATACCGATACAGAGCATTCCGATAAGAGTTGATTAGGTTCAATTTGAGTGGCGGATCCGACACAGAGTACCCCGACTCCACGTGGTCTTGTGCGTGGCGCCCCTAGAGTGTATATAATAAGCCGGAGGCGCGAAGGGAGTGCAGCCTCCGCCAGCCGTAATAAGGGACAGGCACCGCGCGAGCCGCAGCGGCTGAGGCTGGTCGCCGAAGGCGACCAAAAAGCCGAAGCTGCGGAGGTGAGCAGTGGTGCCTGTCCCTTGTTACGCAATGGCGGAGAGGCTGCACTTCCCGCAGCGCCGGAGCTATCGCGAACGCGATTCTTTACACTCGTCGTCGGGGACAGTTAGGCATCGATCAAAATTTTTCTAAGTCTCAGCCCCATACAAAATCGATAAATTTTTCTAAGTCTAAAATAAAATCTAAAATATTTTTTTTAGTTTTTCCTGAAAATTTCGGCTATCTCTTTTGTAACTATTACAATATTACTAATTTAAAAAAAAAAAAAAAAAAAAAAAAAAATGTATGGGACCCTCTTTGCGACACCCCGACCGAAATGCATTTTATTCTGTCTCCACTTCTTTTGAACTAGGTTGAGTTAGTGGGTTTAACAATACCTAGCCAGTCCATATCACTATACAACTATGAGCATTTGCTCTGCCAAATAGGATGCTGTGTCAGAGAATATATGGAATCTGCCGTCCATATGCTGAGTGATGTGATGTCAGATTTTGTTTACTATCTCTCAACTATTATACATACCGCAAGCTGTGGAAAGAAAATGGGAGACCTATGCCTAGCTATGAAAAACTTATTGTATAATTATATATTTTCAGGATACATAAAAATATAGCCTGAAAAAACTAAAATATGCACCAGTTTTTATTGTCCATAACAGAATTGTTAAAAAATTAAATTCTGTAAGAAGGTTCATAATATCAGTGCCTAGCTACTAGACAGGACCTGCAGTGTCCAAGAGTCCTGTAAGGTCTAAAGGAAATAAAGCACTTTGATTTTGAGTTGTTCATTATTATTAACCCATTCACTGCTTAACCTAGCTGGTGCAAGATAAAACCTACAGTGGTAATTATTCAACATGTTGCAGCCCCTGCTAAGTATATTAAGTACTATAATATGAGGTAATAATGGATAAGAAGGTTTCAAACAACTTATTAGGTTGACAATATGTGTAGGTAATAGAAGAGGGTATCAGGGCGAGGTACATAATATACCTTCTATACATTATATATATGTTAGTTCGAACATGTAGGGGACTGGTTCTTGGTACGAACAAGCCGGTGTGCATCTTAGTTACTTTAGGATAGGCTCGATCGGCTTGATCCAAAAAAAATCAGCAGGAACTTTGGCTGAATGACTGTCTGGGCCGATTGTTTTACAGCGATTCATGTTTTTTATTCATCCAATGAATTCGTATACAAATAAAAAGTTGAGTAAGTAAAGGGTTGCGAGCCATAAGCAAAGTGGTTGAATTTGGCGCCATACCTAATAAATATTGCCTTCAATAAAATTAATATTCTATAAATTAAAATGACATTAGCGTTGTATTCGGAACATCCTCCTATATTAATCTACATACCTACTGAGGAGGAGCGAGACTAACAAAGGAGGTTAGTTTTTACTTAAAGTTAGGGTGCTGATACCAACCTCTAGAATTTAAACCTTTTTCGTCACCCTGCCGCCGCCATTTGTAACAATAGGATGCTATGGAACTAAAAACATTCTACCTATTTTCAAAAAAATATTTAATTTTTTCTGCAAAAATCAAAGAAAAACTAAAAATGCAGTGTTCCTCAAAATTTTGAGATGAATCGAATGGTATATTTTTTATCCTTGCTCAAATTTTTGGGACAAGCATGTATGGAAACTTGCCATTGTTCTTTACTAATAAGTCAAATCTCGATTTTTGTTCGGTTCTAATATATATTTTTACATACATGATAAAATAGAATTTGAATGGGCACCATTTCACGACTTTATCAAATAAATAAGATTTAACATTTTGCTATCAATTCCTGATTATTTCTTATAATGATACAATGAAAACTTCAGCACTTAAGGGGGTATACAACCTCAACTCTGTGCGAAAAGGCTAGACATATGATTTTGCGTTCATAAGAGCGGGACAGGGCATTGCAACGTAAGTCCAAAAATCTTACCACGCTTATTGTCAAGATCTGAACTTCTGTATTTATTGAGAAATTTAGGTTTTAGTAAAAATTTAGAGGTAACTTTGCGATTTTTTTCTATCGAGAAAATTTTATGGAATCGTGTTTTCGAAACATATGATCGATAGATTAAGTCCTGAACTTTACCATATATCAATTTCAAAGTTAAATATTCAGTAGTTTAGACGATATGGACATCCGGCGGAGTTGAAAATTAGCAGTTTGAGGTAGTTACACCCTTAACATAATAAAATAATTACAAATAGTACATTTATTACTAAAACTTAGCCGTCACCAGAAATTTCTCATAATACTGACAGCGAAAAGATTGAAAATAATCACCGCATCTTTACCCTAAATATATTCAAAATTATTTAGCTAGGTAAAACTGAGTTCTTTACCTAACTAAACAGAACTTATGTAAATAGATACTAACTTTAATGCCGACTTAAAAGACAACAGAATTTAATTTAAACTTGACGCAATTTAAAATATTTGAAATTTTAATTTGTTAATGCATTGTCTAATGGTGGTCATTAAAATATTTAAAATCTGAGCATAAAACTAGTTTAGCAATCATTGCGCGAAATCTTCTTGAATAAATCGACACAAAGAAATTAATATAGGGTAATTAATATGTCACCCTGTCTATATGCATTATGATTATAATTAGCAATTTCACCAAATTTAGGAATGCATTTGCACATAATATTTTTATTGCCTTTACTATCATTTAACCATTGACACGCATGCCAGTATTAAACAGTAAAATTTAAGCTATGGTATTTATTAAACCTTACTATAAAGTCGGCGACGATTTAGTTCCCAATACTTCTAAGCTAAAGCACAAAATAACTACCTAGGTTTAAGTCCTATGTACTGATAGATCCAGACTGCAACCCAGTGTTTAACATGATTTAAGAACTAAACATGAAGACTACCTATATAAGCCATAGCTTTATGCTCAGGATCGCTTTAGTACGGAATTCTGCAGATATGTATTTGAAAAAGAAATTCAGAATATAGCGCTCAATTAAGCAATTAATTCAACTGATACCATTTTATTATTTACTAACTTACCCTATACACGAGAAAAATGCTGTATAGGACTTGAATGAGGTTGTAAGCTGCTATTGTATGCTTTAGCTTGTATGGTTTTCTATCTCTCATATAGTTCGGTCCTGCGTATGCACAGAAGAATAGATAGGTTGCCAGAATAGTCAGTATTGGTCCAGGGCTCTCAACCAACCACCAGTCTTTGGTTCTCGGATCTGGAAAAAAGAAATAAAACTAAATAATGCTGGATACTCCTGTTTGTTGGTCTATGTTTTATATTATTGAATATTCATCATATTAATTTAAAAAGTGTTTGTTCAATTACACGTTGTTGTCTATACTAATTAATTGGCAACAAAATATAAAGAGGAAAGATTTGATTGTTTGTTTGTTTGTTTGAATTGAATAGGCTCCGAATCTACTGGACCGATTTGAAAAAGTCTTTCACCATTAGAATCCTGATTTTCCGTGATGAACATAGGCTATATAATATTTTCAAAAAAGTTAGGGATCCGCATGAAAAATTCAATAAT
The DNA here is from genome assembly GCA_963931895.1 of Eupithecia pulchellata. Taxonomy (NCBI): domain Eukaryota; kingdom Metazoa; phylum Arthropoda; class Insecta; order Lepidoptera; family Geometridae; genus Eupithecia; species Eupithecia pulchellata. The sequence continues at coordinate 12,195,383 of OZ007526.1, read as the reverse complement.
TGAACCGTGCGCTGTATATTCAACCTCTTTTTCTATTATGGCGCGTCAGAATAGAAAAGGAGGTTGAATATATAAGCACGGTGCTTGCTTTTTCTCTACGGCCAGTGTCAGTTATGGAGTGTCAAGTCAATGTCAAAAATCCCAATGCTGTTAAAAAAAGTAAGGGGTTCGTATGAAAACTGTGAAATCCATCGTGTTAGTGTGTATAATTTCTGAAATTTTTGTTTAATACCCGTGCGAAGCCGCGGACCGCTAGTTTTGTATAAATTAATTGGCAACAAAGTGTCGAACCTTTCCGTTTCAAGAAAAAAAATAATTGTAGTTGACGTTTAATTATATACATAATCAGTGTTTATTTAACCAAAATTAATAGTAGGCGTTTCTAATATTAAATCTATATCTATACTAATATTATAAAGAGGAAAGATTTGATTGTTTGTTTGTTTGTTTGTTTGAATTGAATAGGCTCCGAAACTACTGGACCGAGTTAAAAAATTCTTTCACCATTAGAATCCTTAATTTTCCGTGATGAACATAGGCTATATAATATTTTCAAAAAAGTTAGGGATCCGCATGAAAAATTCAATAATTGAACCGTGGGCTGTATATTCAACCTCTTTTTCTATTATGGCGCGTCAGAATAGAAAAAGATAAAAGAGGTTGTATAGCGCACAGTGCTTGCTTTTTCTCTACGGCCAGTGTCAGTTTTGGAATGTCGAGTCAATGTAAAAAACCCCAATGCTGTTAAAAAAAGTAAAGATCCGTATGAAAACTGTGAAACCCATCGTTTTAGTGTGTATAATTTCTGCAATTTTAGTTTAATACCCGTGCGAAGCCGGGGCGGGCCGCTAGTTTTTGTATAATGCTGTAATATATTAATATTTTTTCAGCACCTAATTTATTTATTGCGGGTATAACCTCAAAAAATTCTTAAAAATAATAAAATGAAACGAACTTACCTACAAAATATAACTATTGTTTTTCAATTTGAAAATATAAGTAAAAGTTAGAATATTTTTTGGAACGGGATGAAAGGGCGCGACCAACGAAATTCAAAATAAAAACTCACCAGCCAAGTCCGATAGATAATGATGCCAAACATTCTGCGCTGTAGCCATTTTCAAAATTATTCACAAAAAACTTTTTCACCGGCGTATAATTATATTATTTTTAACACGTCATCTCCTCGCACTGTCTTAACGCTGTATGATTTTTCGCAACTCGCAGAAGCGTTTACATTGCCCGCTTTTAAGTAAAGTACAACTAACTTGACGTCAAAGGGCGGCACCAAGCTGTTTACAACCTTATGAGCACGGTAATAAGAAATTAAATGGAAAAACCTGCATGCGATTATTTCTGTGTAGTGATAAAATAGAGGAAGATGCGTTGGTTTGATTTCTAGAGATTAGTCAGAATATTTTAATGTTAGGATTTCTGCAAGAAATAGTTTATAGTTTAATGTTGGTGACAATAATTTTAACCTAACAGAATATTGCATTATGTACATGCAAAGCTTAGCTTAGCTTATAATAGTAACATGATATTTTTAGTATATGTATAATGACTTTTTTTGCCTTATAATTTTAATATCTATTCTGTAATGTACCGGGAATTTCAATACTTATCAATAGTAAACTAGCTTCCCGCCCGGCTTCGCATGGGTGCATGTTATACAAAATAAACCTTACTATTGACCCTGATACTCTACAAAAAAAAACTTCATCAAAATCCCATGCGAAATTTTAAAGATCTAAGCATACATATGGACAGACAGTGGACTTGGTTTTACACTATGTAGTTATGGAAATTATGTAGTCAATTAACCCAATTTCAATTTATCGATTTAATTATCCTACTTTACTCGAAAATGGTTCCTATGCGATTTAAAATGGAATAATAAATATTGTATTGTCCCTTAAAACACAAACCTCTTACTTTATTGACGCCCACCACGCCTCTGTGGCGTGGTGAGCGAAGGTCGACTTGCGACGCAAGAGGTTGCTGGCTCGATTCCCACCTCGGGACAGATGTTTATGCAGATACATGTGCTGTGAGATACATGTTCAGGTTGATCTGGCCGTTCTATGTATGATAAAAAAAATCTATCTAAGTAATATTGTAGTTGTAATTATTATTTATTCACTATTATTGGCGCTCATTAGGGGAGGCCTATGTCCAGCAGTGGACTATTATAGGCTGGTGATGATGATGATGATGATTGTTGTAATAAGTTCTTACTCTACCTTAATGAATACATTTTGGGTAGAAAATCAAAACCTTTATAATTAGGTTACTTCCTACTTAACCTAATTAATTTTAACGACCTTAAAGTACGTAAAGAATAATATAATTATTCATCGGATTTAATAACAAAGCAAGAATATCATTATATGATTTACAGCACTCATTACCAAAACTTTCTGAACATTTTAAACCAAAACTAGCTATTTGTTCCGAGTTTTCTGCGTGTTTTTTATATACCTACTAGCGGCCCGCCCCGGCTTCGCACGGGTATTAAACAAAAATTTCAGAAATTATACACACTAAAACGATGGGTTTCACAGTTTTCATACGGATCTTTACTTTTTTTAACAGCATTGGGGTTTTTGACATTGACTCGACATTCCAAAACTGACACTGGCCGTAGAGAAAAAGCAAGCACCGTGCGCTATACAACCTCTTTTTCTATTCTGACGCGCCATAATAGAAAAAGAGGTTGAATATACAGCCCACGGTTCAATTATTGAATTTTTCATGCGGATCCCTAACTTTTTTGAAAATATTATATAGCCTATGTTCATCACGGAAAATTAAGGATTCTAATGGTGAAAGAATTTTTTAACTCGGTCCAGTAGTTTCGGAGCCTATTCAATTCAAACAAACAAACAAACAAACAATCAAATCTTTCCTCTTTATAATATTAGTATAGATGTACTAGCGGTCCGCCCGGCTTCGCACGGGTATTAAACAAAAATTTCAGAAATTATACACACTAACACGATGGGTTTGACCATTTTCATACGGATCCTTTATTTTTATTAACAGCATTGGGGTTTTTGACATTGAGTCGACACTCACTAACTGACACTGGCCGTAGAGAAAAAGCAAGCACTTTGCGCTATATATTCGCTGTACATATATTCGACCTCTTTTTCTAATATGACGCGCCATAATAGAAAAAGAGGTTGAATATACAGCGCACGCTTTAATTATTGAATTTTTCATGCGGATCCCTAACTTTTTTGAAAATATTATATAGCCTATGTTCATCACTGAAAATTTAGGATTTTAATGGTGAAAGAATTTTTCAAATTGGTCCAGTAGTTTCGGAGCCTATTCAATTCAAACAAACAAAGAAACATACAATGACATCTTCCTCTTTATAATATTAGTATAGAAAATAAAAAATCTATTAGTATAATGTACCTACTTGTGAGCTAGATGATGCTGTGTGATTTGTCCAGCACTACTTATTTATTTTGGACTAGCGACCGACCCCGGCTTAAAAATCAAAATCCGTTGCTTAGTTTTAAGCATACATAGGGACAGATAGACAGCGGAAAGCGACTTTGTTGTCTATACTAATATTATAAAGAGGAAAGATTTTGATTGTTTGTTTGTTTGTATGTTTGTTTGTTTGTTTGTTTGAATTGAATAGGCTCCGAAACTACAGGACCGATTTTAAAAATTCTTTCACCATTAGAATCCTGAATTTTCTGTGATGAACATAGGCTATATAATATTTTCAAAAAAGTTAGGGATCCGCATGAAAAATTCAATAATTGAACCGTGCGCTGTATATTCAACCTCTTTTTCTATTATGGCGCGTCAGAATAGAAAAGGAGGTTGAATATTATACGCACGGTGCTTGCTTTTTCTCTACGGCCAGTGTCAGTTATGGAGTGTCGAGTCAATGTTGAAATCCCAATGCTGTTAAAAAAGTAAGGGATCCGTATGAAAACTGTGAAACCCATCGTGTTTTTGCGTATAATTTCTGAAATTTTTGTTTAATACCCGTGCGAAGCCGGGGCGGACCGCTAGTATTTTATATTAGTGGAGATTGACCCGGTTTAGGGAATTATGTCGCTGACTGTATTTAGAACGAATTGGGTTTCGTATTAACATTACCATTGACGTTGGTTATAATTATCATATTAGATTTATTAGTTTTTTAACCATTTTGGGGTTGAGCTAGGACATGCGGGCTCATTAAAATTCGCATAACTAAATTTCGTGTATCGTTTTGGCCAATTGGTGTGCACCGGATTAGAGTACTAATTTACATAAAAACCTAAACGATATTATCGACTGCGAATTGGATCGGAGAATTATAGTACGGTATTTGGACCTATAACATCTGGGTTCTGTTACATTAACAGAACTCAGTACCGACATCGAGTTGTCATCGGGAAGGTCGATTTTTGTATGGAATTTGGTTCAGCGCCTCTACCGTGCCGTCAAGGAACTACAAAAACCTTATACGAGGTGGACGAGGGTCCGCCTGCGACGCAGGAGGTTGCGGGTTCGATTCCCGCCTCGGGACAAATATTTGTGCGATCTGCAGATATTTTTTCAGGCTATTCTGGTCGTTTTCTACATTAATAAATATATATTTTTATGTTATATATTGTATTATTATATAATCAGTCATCTAGTACCCATAATACAAGCTCTGCTTAGCTTGGGGCTAAGTGATGCTGTGTGGGTTCTCCAGCATTATTTATTTAAACGAAAATGGAACGACTTGATGACAGCTTGTTACTATCAAGATGCTAGCAAGTAACCGAAGTCATGGGTCTTTTAAGGGTTATACTCGCCTTTTCCGCTATTTTTCTAATTTCATGATTGTATTTTATTGTATATTATATCGTGCAATAAAGAATTAAAACTCCCCATCAACCAACACATTAGTGATAATTGTAACTTAACTTGTAACTTGAAGACCCATAAAGGTGCTATACGAACAGAAATTGTAGCATTAAGCTGCTTCGGAGCGGAAAGTATGAGTAAGGCTTACAAAATGAACTGTGGGTTTCATAGTTTGACTAAATCACAATGTAATACTTTGATCCGATGCACCTTCGAGTTGCAAAGGGTTGCAATATGTGAATATGTTGCAAAGGGTTGCAATATGTGGATATTGCAACCCTTTGCAACTCGAAGGTGTATTAGAGTCGTTGACAGACTTATGTACCTTCGAGAAAAGTCGTAGAATATCTGAATTTCAAATAGAATTTCCAAATGCGACATAGTTCTGTTTTTAACCTCTTTATTGAACACATAAAAACATACAAAAGGTGGGCATAATGCCGATGGCATTATCTACCAGCCAACCACACATGGTAGAAACGAAAATAAAAAGGCGTGCAGTAAAAATCTGCTAGATAATAACAATAATTAAGATAAAAACTACAGCAGATTAATATTATGCTACTACTCTGTTGTCTGAGAAATACTTTAAAAACAAACTTTTCGCTTAGTTTCATTATAATTGTTATTTATTTTCCTAGATTAGTTTTTTAATAGCTACTTTGCAAATAAGCGTCTACGATGTAATTGATTTTTTGTAAATATTTTTATTTTGCTTCTTGATTGGTGTATACAATACACAGCTTTAGATTATATACCTACTGAATATTGTATAGTGTTTGTACCTTTTTAAACGACTAATAAAAATAAAATAGAAAACATCGAGTTGTACCTAATATTATAAATAACAGGAGCAGAAGAGTTTAAAATTGTTCAACAGAAAACACAGACAGTTTTTATTTAATATTTTTGTCAAATCAATAAAATTCTACATAAAAATCAGATATGCATTTATTTTGTAAACTAATTTTCTTCCACTTAATTTATTCACCCTAATTATGCAAAATCATTCAAAGAACATTATATAAAGATTTTGCATAAAGTGGAATACATACTTAGATTTTATAATTCAGTCACTAAACTCACTGACAGTTCAAGGACAGTTCACTCAGGTACACAAATCGCAAATGGTTTTGTTAGAAATCTGATAGAAAATTCGTCTGTAAAGTTCATAAGAATTGAATTAAATTATTAGTCGCTAAACGTTAACTCTTCAAATTTCAGACTCAAGAGGTTTTTGTGACGACATCGCTCATACAATTTTTACTTTCGGTTCATTTCCTTATTTTATTCGTTATCAAAAAAAAGCTATGAGCCACAAAATCGTCTGAAACTATCCAGTGAATTTTTTTTTAATTTCCTTTTTTTACCATAAGATAAAGTAGCCTCGCTATTTTGGGACGGGATAGCACCTTAACATTCTACGCTATTAAAATGGCCTTGATCATTGTCATTTCCCATTACCATCAGGTTATTAACCAGATATTCTGTCATTCAATATAGAATATTCCTATTAATTTCTACTAAACTTGTTTAAACCAAACATTGACGAGTCATAACAAAGTCGCGGTCAACATTTGTGCGAAACAAATATTAGTAAAAGATGACATGTTTTTCTTATAAAGCTAGCTGCGTACTGCGTAGGTTCACTACCTTCTGTGACTGACTTAACTTACACCGCAACCGGATGTAACCTTAAAAAACTGGGGCCGAATTCTGCTACCAGTCGCTTAGTAGTAGTCGCAGTAGCTTAGTTTGGGGCGAGTTTTGTTCCAATTCGAAAACTAACAATCTAATAAGGTGGAGGATTCTTATTCGCTTCTTTACTTTACCTTAAAAAGATTGAAGTGAACAATGAATCGAACTTATCACTTTATTTCCCAGTAATACTTATGTAGTTTGTGACGTGTCCAAGAGTCCTGCAAGGTCTAAAGGAAATAAAGCACTTTGATTTTGATTTTGACTACGAGTCTGACAACGGTATCGTCCACGGATGAAAGAAACTCTATATAGTGCGTGCGGTGCTTATTCCACTGAGAATTTGATAGAATGATTTCACCCTTGACAATTTTGAAACTCCTCCATTTGTAGTTTCTTTTATCAAAAGTAAATACCGAGACAACGGAAAACGGTCCATGGATGAAAGATACTCTAGACAGTGCGCGCGGTGCTTATTCCACTGAGAATTTGATAGAATGACTTCATCCTTGACAATTATGAAACATGTCCCTCAATTTGTTGTTTATTTCATCAAAGGTAAAATACCAAAACTTGATTTTTTTAGGCTCACATTGACATTCAGAGCTATTCAGAGATGATGCTTTTGGGTGAAGCGGTAAATGTAGCGTAGCGTAGAACATCCAAGCAGCTGCAAGACTAAGTGCAAAATTATGAACACCGCAGCTTTAGGGGTTAAAAATATGTATACCTTATTTATTCTTAATCCTAGAACATAATAATATAATTATACACCCAGTAATTCTTGAGATACAAAGCGTTTAAGCACCACGATGCCCGCACCCTCGTGATACCTGACAGAGCGCAACTGTTTGGAAGCAAAATACTTGAAAAGTAAAGTGATATAGGTATTATTATAATAATGCAGATCATCTACATAACCAGAGGATAACAAATATAGAACCTACCTTTTGCATCTTGCGGTTCTTGGTTTACAAAATGTAATTTACCATTTTATTATATTTGCGGTCGTCTTATGTGCTTACAGGCCTTTGCTTCAAGGTCTACGATTATGTCTGGATTCAATACCTTTTATTATGTTTTTGGATTATTATTGTTAGAGTTATTAACGAAGAAAACTACCACCAAAGATCTTATTTTTATTACAAGTATTGTTTCAAGTACTGAGGGATAGATCTCTATATAACAAACAGGCTTTTCAAGCCTAGAGTAGATAATCTAAGGCTTACCAATATAATCATAGATGTTCAGAGATTTTAAATAACATCTAGAAGTAGTTAAGATTGTTTTTGGAATTATTTGTCAAGTGTTATTGTATTTTTTAAAGCAATAACTAAATTTCATTCCATTTCTTTCACCTAGTATAGACCAAAGTGAAGATTAACCCCCAAATTTTTACTCATTACCTCGACTCAACCTTTTGGTATAAAGTTTCCTTTTGTAAATCCTTCTAAGCTCCTAAGCTTGGGGTCACTTCGTGCTGTCCACGAAGCCTTCGCCTTCTTCAGCGTTCCTTCCCCTTCGCCGACTTTGTAGACCGATGCCTCCATTCCACTGGACCTGGACTTGGACCTGGGCACTACAACCTGCCTCCCGCACGCACCTGCAACCTATACCTGGACCTGCGGCTCCACGTCTTGAAGCCTCCGCTACAGGGTAATGCCGTATAAGTGCGAAGTGATTATTAGGCGGGCCATAGAACTCCCTTTCATTATTTCAATTTTAATAAATTTATGTTAACTGCCTATCGTCTTGGTCAGTTATTCACTCACGATAGGCTTTAAACGTCACATTTGTTGGTATATTCCCTTCAGGGCCATTGATTTCTACCCTGTATAATTAAATTATCATACTCACACGCGATAGTTTGTAGGATAGATGTTTGTTACTCTTTCACGCAAAAACTAATAAACGAATTTTGAATTGAATTGTTGATGACCTGTTATAATAATTGGGCCCTTCGGGGTCTTTTTATCCCGAAAATCCTACGGGATCCTACGGGATTATGCGGGTGAAACCGCTGGCTCCCAGCTAGTATTTGATAAATATTGTATATATATGACATACATAGTGTTTATACAAAGAAAACAACCTGAACAAACATCTACAGATATATCTACTATTTATAATACGTTAATTTATGTGTCATACATACATAAATTGACGTAAATTAATATGAGAATGGTTTTCGAGAGATTCCTTTGCTCCTGCCGCGGATTAATTCAAATACGGCGTTGCCCTTGTAAAGCGTAATGACGTTGGTCGATTTCTACAAAGCAATCTGTCAACTCAGATGTTCTAAGTATCTTCACAGTATCTTTGTGGTATGTTTGTGGTTTCTTCACAACTGTGGATATTGGATTAATTTGAACAGGGAATACCAGGTTAGTGACGTAGATGTAAAAGTTATGTTATGACGTATTTATACGATTTATTTTTGTTTTTATGAATTAATAGTATAATTTTTAGAATCTATAAAAATGAATGGGGTTGATAACTTAACCCTGACTACGTAAAAGTCGTAAATCTTTGTTCCTAATTGTTACCCTTGAAGGAGATGGGTATAACCCACTACCAAATAAAAAAATCTAATGACGTGGACAGTTAGTGAACGACTTTTACATACAGTGCGCGTCACATATAAGTAGCACCCCCCCCCCCCCCTATCTCAATGTATGTGGGACACAATAGTTGTTATTTTGAGAATTTCAGATTTTGAGTATTATGGATGGGCGGTTCGATCCTGAGCGGCGAAGAAGAAGTAGTCGTAAATATTTTGTAGACAAAGGGGTTACTTAATTCTGACGCGCACTGTATCTAGTCGGTATTTCGCTTTGAAGTTTATTCGTTCCGCTTTTGACTTGATTAAACTGTAATATTAAAGAAACAGTTCAGGAAAGTATAAACAAATGCCTTTACAATGATGCCACAGACAAGCCCATTTACATTGGAATGTTTGACCCTAACTTATACTCCCATATATTATGTATCTGAAATCTTATACAGTATAAAACCGGCTTTATCTATGGATACTTCTTATACGATGGGATATGGTCATTTATTACAATTGGCCTATTTGTTTCGGCACTTCGTACTTAGCGCTGAAACTTCCCACGAGAGATATAATAGGCTAAATACTCATATGTCTATAGGTATATTTATTATTCATAACATTAACGTAACTGGGTGGTGAATTATAATGGTGTGAATTATTGCTGGTGCCGATTTTTGCACAACCGACGTTCAAGAATCTATGGGAAGAGACCCATATCTTTTTTTACAATTTTTATCAAGATATTTATGTCTCAAGTTGATTACAAAATATGTTCTGATTTTATTCAAAATTATCCTCACATTATTTTAGTAGGGACCAACGGGAAGTATACTTCCCGTTCGTCCCCATCGGGGCCAGCGGGAAGTTTACTTCCCGTTCGTCCCCCCTGGGGACGAAACGTGGGGACGAGCGGGAATAACCCATTTTTAGGGTTATTCCCCTATTATTATAATAGGGAATAATTATTCAATTATTATTATTAATTAATCTTCCTAATAATGGGAAGAGACCCATAGATTCTTGAAGCCAACTCGGCGAATGGAAATCGCATCAAATCAGCGTTCGTTTTGGAATCGGCCCGCTTGTGACGTGACGCGATTATAGGCCGTTTATAAAATGAACGGCAGCCTCATAACTCTCCTCCGTTAGGAGTCGGGTAAAAACCAATTAGTCATCAGCTGCTTATGTTACTAAGAATATTTGTGGTTTTATACTAGGTGGTGAAAATTCTATAAATTTTATCAGGGAATACCGGGTTTATGATGGAAGATAATAAGTGACGCACATGCACATTAAAGAACGAGATTCGTCAAGTGCGAGTGTGCGCGCCGAGGGTTTTGAACTTTTGACGACCTCTGTGGTGCGGTGGGCCAAGGTATGCCTACGACGTAGGCGTATGCGATTTGATTCACACCCCGGGACAAATATTTTTTTCGGGTGTACTGGTCTTTTTCTACATAGGTATACAAAAAAATGTAGCTTATATTAATTAATTATTATTTTACACAAAAAAAATAAGAGAAGTCTGTAACAACAATAGTTTTTAGAATATGGTCAAAAAATAATTTTCATACGTGGAGGGTCTGTTAAATAGCCATGAAATTTTCATTGAGTGGATTCAGTGTCAAATCAAAGGTATAAGTTTGTCGACATTTTACTGGTGCCTATAATCTATATACTTATAACTCAAAGGTGACTGACTGACTGACATAGTGACCTATCAACGCACAGCCCAAACCACTGAACGGATCGGGCTGAAATTTGGCATGCATAAAGCTATTATGACGTAGGCATCCCTAAACTCGAGCGAAGCCGCGGGAAAAAGCTAGTATTATATAATGTACAATCCTGGAGAATCAACACAGCATCATCTAGCCCCAAGCTAAATGCAATAAATTAAATTGATAGATATTTTTTATTATTATATAGAAAACTACCAGAACCCCCTGAAATAATATCGCAATGGATACTACCTCCAGGCGGATCTTCACCCACCGCGCCACAGAGGTTGTCTAGTTGAAATATTTGTTGTTAGGTATTCCTAATTCTTTTTTCGTGTTTATAAGTGTATGCCTGCATAATCTATGTTAAAGATTAGCGCCCTCTATCGACTACACTTGGTAACATGTCTTTCTGAAGTCTTAGTTTGTCGTGGCAAAGCCTAAGAGATGGCTTTAGGGAATGATCTTTTTGCATCTTCTTTTGTTTTTTATCTCGACTATATAGTAGTTTGCAATTAAAATGCCTGCCTATTGTGAAAAATTCTAAGTTTTTCATATCAATTCCTCACAGAATTGACATACGCCATCAAGGATTGCTAAATTCTTTCAATAAGGTGTACGCAAACAACCAGAATATGATATGATTTTTATTTTTACATAACTATATTATTATATACCATTTATTGCCTCAGTATATTTTGAATAATAGTCAATAATCATACTACTTTTAATGCTGCATAGCAGCAGATGAAATAATTATGTATACTTACCATGGTAAAATAATGCTACAGATTTATTAAATATTATGTTAAATTAATTTATCAATAGTAATGATAAAAATATAGAGGTTTAATTATTGAACACGTCATTAATAGCTCCCACAATAAGCAAACTTAGTAATATATCTTTGCCGATTTTTGTTTTTTATCGGACTTTTTCCGAGTCGTTAGATTGTATTAATAACCATAACTACTGGAGATTCAGTATTAAACTATTTACATTTCAATAAGTTTTTACAAGGTCATACAATGAATAATTATTAACAAACAACACATCTGGTAACTCATATATTTAATATTGACTGGGTCGTTATAAACTGGAAGACAATAAGTACGTTAAAATTTTTAAGGTTAAAAATTCATTCGATTAATTCTCAATTTTCAATGATCATTATAATCACAGCTAAATTACCTGAAACACACCCAATCAAATGCAATAGAAAATACAATTAAAATCCAAAATCGATTACAACTACACGATGAAAGAATTTTTCTAAACACTATGGTTTGAGCCCTGATTTTGGTTACTTTTAGTATAGAGATGTCATCGAGATTTTTATGGGAATTGCTTAATTCTTTGTCCGCACTAACCAGACGATTCAAAAAATCGGATATATAATGTGTTGATGGCCTCTGACCAGAGGTTGATGACCTAACTTAGGGCTCTAACTAAAATCCGGACACGACCCTTCGTAGGAAAGTATAATGCCGGATATTTTTGATCATTATCTAAACTTAACACGAGTCAAATTAATATTTTAGGTAATAGTGCTACCTAATACAATATTGTAATTACAAAGTAAGTATAAGATAATTCGAGAAATGGAAATTGAAAATGGAATAATTTATAAAATGTATGAAAGGAAAATTTTCATTTGATACTATTTGTGCCTAATGGCAAAGGTGATTTTGGGGTTTGACTTTAGCACATTTAAATAAATATAACGTTTGAGTTTTGTTTTGTGACAGTCCTAGGAAGGAAACACATACAATAAATATTATTTATTAAACTTTCACCTCCCTGATTAAAGTAGGTACTTAAACTACTTAACAAGTTATCGCAGAGTCCAAAATCTCGCTTTGGAAGATTTTTTATTAAATAGTTTTCTGCCTATTTTAAGTAAATTAAGTAATAAGTATCTAGTTAAGATATATATTTATTTACCAGTCATAATTCTAGCTAGTTCTCATAATGGTAACCAAAGGTTAATAATTAATTAATATATGTATAGTAGAAATTAATTTACATGATTACTGAAACAATGGTTCCTTATCATTCAAAAGAAATAATAATTTTTCAAAATGATTATTACAAATATAACATAATTATTTATTATCTTATGCATAAATTATTCACAGGAAAAAATTTATTAAATTAGAGGTTCAGAATAATAAAACAGTTTCTTTGTGCTTTTTATGAAAACATTTTACGTCAAATGTAAACAGGTAATCATTTAGAATATAAAAGAAAAGTTTAGGTTGACGTCAAAGAGTTTTAACGAAAAAAATCTAATCGGGTTCGAATCTATCGATGTAATTTTGTAATTTTAAATCCCAGAAATGAATTCCACGTTTAGATGTAATTTTACATTTTATCAAGATTTTTTTTCAAAATGAATAAATCTTCCAGCTATGCAAAATAAAATGTAATGGCATTCCAATGATTTTCATCTGGATATTGCAAGCAAAGTCGCTTTCTAAAAACTAGTTTAAAATAACGAATTTCTAATAAAAACTGGTACATACAATCTACAACCTATCTACACTTTGATCGATTACAATCAAAACTAACGTATTTACAATAATCACAACTTCTTATTCATTTTTCTTAACACCATTATCAATTTTACCATTATGCATTATTTTACCATTTTCTTTTCCATGTTCTTTAACATCGTGTTTTGTGTTCCCATTCGCGAGAGCTTTAGCCTTCTTTTGTTCTTCGGGCGTTCCGTACGCTTTATAATAGAAGTCGTAGAAGAGGTAATAGAAGAAGATGGAGTTGGCCTTCTTTTGTTCTTCGGGCGTTCCGTACGCTTTATAATAGAAGTCGTAGAAGAGGTAATAGAAGAAGATGGAGTTGGGAAGAGTGAAGACCACAGACCAGCGAGGGTATCCGCAGTCGTAGAAGATAAGCTGCGACGAGTGGAGGAAGGCAATGCAGAACTGGAGCTGTGGATGAATAAAATAACTGTTAAAATCGAAATACATGCATGCAAGGACACACAATGTCATGCAAGTTTAACTCGCAAATGAATTCCCTAACTTCTAAGTTCCTACCATATACCAATAATATTAATATTAAGTAGGTAAAGATTATGCACGCTACTGTTCTGTTTTTCGGTTTCACAGGCACGGTTTAACTGCACCACGCCATTTATTCAGCCTTGTTCATGGTAAAAATAGTTCTATAAAATTTTACTAGATGTCGCCACAGGAAAAATTAAAAGTCGCTGTCAAAGCGTTTCAGATTTGGGTCGTCGGACTGCCTAAGCAGCAATAGGACAAGTTTACAAGTTTTTGAAAGGCTGCCGTACTAAGTAGGTACATGCCACAACGTAGAATATTATACGATTGATAATTATGTTCACACTTTGTTCATTCATACTCTCATACACAATACAATACAAATACTGTATTAGTCTAATACGCCACCGTCTTTTCCTACCACAATAGTAACATGTCCATCCAAAGGAAGAACAGAAATTGCCTGGACGAAATCGCTTGTAGCGATAAGGCCATTGTGCAACTGTTTGTTTTCATGTTTTTTGCTCCGTTTTACTCTATCTCATGTTCAATAAAGTGTATTGTACTGTATTGTATTGCACACAAACATAGAGAAAAACGGTAGACGGTGACACATTACTAGAAATCTAAAATCCTTAAGCCAGGTCACGAAAATAACAATCAAAAGGTTAAAAACACCCTTTTATTTTTTTACTAGCTGTGCTCCGCAGTGTAGCGTGAACCCGTCGTTTTTCAAAATTACATTTAGCCTTTGTGTTATTTTAAAATCTAATCAATCTAAATACCAAATTTTCGTCGTGTACCAACCAACTTAATTAATTTAAATATTTTTTTCTTACCATTTGCAAAGTAGTGATATATTTCTTCCAGAACAGATATCTCTGGAACCTCGGCCCGAATGCGGCCAGCATATAGTACGTATACATAATAATATGTACAAAGGAGTTGATGACCCCTATCAGGGTTCCATGACCCCCGGGGTAGTACTTCGTGGCACCCCAAGAGATCATGGGCATTACTGTATGGTGGTATAGATGGAGGAAGGTAATTTGCCGTTCCTTCTTCCTGATGACGAAGAATATTGTATCTAGGAGCTCTGATATCTTCGCTAGGAAGTATATGTAGCATCCTCGGGCAACCTGGAATGAAGGAACAATGGGTTATACGTTGTATTGTAATTGTAGTGTTACAGATATTAGTTTTATTTTAAGGACTACCATTTGTTTCATCTCCTTACAAACTGACCAAAGAGAGAACTGAACCTACTGTTTTGGTAGCGGCAAAGAAAACCTCTTATTTCAATATTAGCAACCCTTGGCTTTGCACGGCTAACAATTTTTTATTTTTGATGTGCTATTTTTCTGGTGTACAATAAAGCATTTTTGTATTGTAATTTACAGATGATGGATTAGGTATATTTGAATTTTCTTTGAATGTTTTCTATAGTTTATGTTGATCGGGGATAATGTAGGATTCTACGGCTAAATTATTTTTTCAAATCAAACAACCCAATCTTTCCTCTTTTTTTAATGTTAGTATAGATAGAAATAAGATAAGTCGACTAATGGCGATGGCAGAAAAGATAAAAAAAGGTTTCTAGCCTCACGCCGCCGTAGCTACTTTGACTTCAAAGCTTCCAAAATACTGCCAAATCCATAATCATTGTATTAAATAACAAAAAAAATTTTAGTACACATCATAAACAACTATAGCTTTTATTAAAACATCTATTTCCTAAATATCTAAGTACCCAGAACGCTGGCAGCGTTGCCACGTTAGATGACGATGCTAATTCGTTGACCAAAATAAATATTCTGATAAACTCCGGAGTACCCTGTTTATTTTGTGAGGTATCTTTGATTCATCATTATAGTAATTTAAAAAAATAAACCGTCCTATTATCACCAAACAATAAAAACATACCTATACCCAACAGTGCGTGGCATAAAGGGGCAGAATTATGTATATGCCACTCACTTTATGTCATCATCACAGCAGATAATTATTCGCACTCGCTGATCATAAAATTATCATTTATGGTATTCATAAAGAATAATAAACATTAAATCAAAGAAAACCGATTGTTTTATCCAATAAACCGGCCCAACCAGGAAATAATAGCTCCTCCAAGGATAGAAATTAATACGATAATTATATATGCAGCACATTAAGAAGCTTCTATTGAATAAAATTATTTATCGTTAGTTTTCACATGTACCTAAACGTATTCTGGTTTGAATCGGGTACCTACAGCTCAAAATAAACGAATCTGTGATACTTCCACAAAAACAAAATTGAAATACAATGGGCAGGACTCGATAAGCATTGCTCAGATTTACTATGCGGATACGCGCAGAGTCAGAAATTTGAGTCGATCATAGACTAAAAAATCCAGAGCTTGTGTTATGGGCACTAGATGACTGATATAATAAATACAATAAAATAAAAAAAAATTATGTACTATCAAAAATATTTTGATAACATAGAAAAACGACCAGAACACCCGTAACAAATCTGCAGATCGTACTCAAATTTATTCTTTACTTAAATTTGTGAATGCGGGAATTGAACCCGCAAAAACCGCGCCGCAAAGTCGGCATATGAAAAAGCATGATAAGCAAAATTAATATAAAGAAACAAAACCTGAAGTTAGTCAAGAAGGGTCCTGATAATTTATTTAGGCAGCGTATACTATCACTATCACGTGCCGTGTGGTGCCGGCATAGAATTTCACCACCCCAACTCTTCCCGTGGGTGTCGTAAGAGGCGACTAAGGGAAACACAGCGGAGGGCGGGCAGCAGCGCCTTCTGCAGAACAACTACACCGAACTGCGATCCCCAACCCGCATGCCCAGCGTGGGGATTATGGGCAATAACCCCCAAATAATGATGCCATCTATGGCGCTCATTAGGGGAGGCCTATGTCCAGCAGTGGACTATTATAGGCTGGTGATGTGATGATGATACTATCACTTATTGTCACCTGCGGTAGTTGATTGATAATACAACGTAATGGACTTGAAGTAACTTACTCTCATAGCTTCTTCAGAATTCGATGGATCGACAGGCTGGCATTTCCAACTGTAAGTCCTCAACCATCCTGCTTCGAGGCCCTGGAATCGAGAATAATATATTATAAGCAATTATCCTTTATACGCCAAGGCAATATGATCACAAATTTAATAGCAAGCACAGGAACCACTCTATCAGCATACTTGACAATCCCCTGTAGGTAGACTCTTTAGGTCTCACTGGCACCTAAAACCTCAACGGGCTGATTCTACGATCTGGTCCCGCCATATAAATGATTATCCTGATTCTTCAATTGAATCTCCCATACCATATTAAAAATATCTCTTTGTAGTTAAATGCATTATGTATGTATATCATCTAGTACCCATATCACAAGCTCTTAGCTTGGTTCTAGATGGTACTGTGTGTATTGTTCATTATTTATTATTTAGTTATTAATTTCTAAGAGTTTTCGCATCAGATTTATGTTCAGTTAAAGAGTACAACATGAAGTTGAACAGAAATCAATAAAAAATTATTTCTTTTTAGGGTTTTGCCATCGGTTGCAAAACCCTTATGAAATCGCTTTGGGTCTGTTTTGTGTTTTAAATCCTTAATATCTCAGAAACTACTGCAGCTATTGACTTGAAATTTGAAATAATAATACATTTTGTGCGCCCGCACATATTTATAGAAAAATAAATAAAAATAAATAAAAAATCAAAATGAAGATTTTCCATACAAATTTTGAAATCAAAATTTTTAATGGGCCGTACAAAGTCAAAATTGGTATTAAATGAAAGGTACTCGTTTGTAGATTTCAAAATAGTTTTTGAAATTTTGGTAGATTTTATACTTTTTAAAATATTTTGAAAAAGGTCAAAAAAATGACCATTCCCCCCCCTCTATCTCCGAAGATTGCAGAGTGATCGACATGATATGTAACAAGTGTTTGTAGATATGGATCTATATTTTACAGGAAAAATATAGAGAAGTCTGTAAAAATAATACTTTTTGAAATATGGTCAAAAAAGGGCGGGAAAAATTTCTGAAGGGGTGACTACCCCACCGAGTTGGGTATCAAATGAAAGGTATTGGTTTGTACATTCCAATACAGTTTTTAAAATTTCGATAGATTTTACACTTTTTGATATATTTTGAAAAAGGTCGAAAAATTGACCGGTACCCCCCCCTCTATCTCCGAAGATTGCAGAGCGATCGATGTGATATGTACCAAGTGTTTGTAGATATGAATCTATATTTTACAGGAAAAATATAGAGAAGTCTGTAGAAGTAATACTTTTTGAAATATGGTCAAAAAGGGGGGGGATAATTTTCTAAAGGGGAGACTACCCCCCCAAGTGGGGTATCAAATGAAAGGTATCAATTTGCACATTCCAAAACAGTTTTTGAAATTTCGATAAGTTTTATACTCTTCGAAATATTTTGAAAAAGGTCGAAAAATTTACCATTCCCCCCCCCTTATCTCCGAAGATTGCAGAGTGATTGATGTAAAATGTACAAAGCGTTTGTAAATATAGATCTATATTTTACAGGAAAAATATAGAGAAGTCTGTAAATATAATACTTTTTGAAATATGGTCAAAAAACTAATTTTCATACAATGGGGGCTATTTCATTAAGAGTAATATCAAATCAAAGGTATGGATTTCGACAATTCAAAACAGGTTTTGAAAATCGTCTAACTTTCATACTTAGTGAAATAGGTTGAAAAAAGACGAAAAAAAAGCAGAAATCAAACCGCAACCTCCTGCGTTGTAAGCCCACCGCGCCAACAGGTCGTCATATACGTACTTACCTACCTAAACGACACAAGTTCAAAACCCTCGGCGCGCGAGTTACACTCGCACTTGTCGTACTTGTTTATAATAATCATCTCTATGAAATTTGACTCGTCTAAGTTCTTCTTTTGTACCTAACGCTTAAGAAATAAAGATATTGAATCTGAATCAAAGATTTATGCCGTATTCGTCCCTCGTAAGTTCGGCCCACTTCAAAAAATCTTCCTTCGTCTCACTTTGTATGCCATATTCGGCCCTCATTTTATTTTATTTCAAAAAATCTTCGTTCGTCAAATCATGATACCTTACCTCATTGAATAACCAGACGCTGACCACAACCTGTATGAAGTTGTAGATGATCAGTGTTTTCTTCAGCTGGAAGGGTTTCTTGTCCGCCATGTACCGAGGGCCCCATTTCAGTGAGAAGTAGAGATACAGCACCAGAATCGTTAACCCTGGGATCGGGCTCGAGATTAGAAACCAATGGTTTGTTCTTTGATCTGAAATTGAAATTATTAATTATTTAATTATTTCCAGAAATATTTTTCATGGACTTCTTGGAAAATATGTAACACGAGAATCATGGACCTCTGGAAATAAACCCATACAACACTTACACATACACACGTTATTTAAGTTAAACCTAATTAAAACACCTAATTAATAAAGAAACTTAATAAATAACCAAATTAGAACTAGTATTTACAATTGAAACAATTGAGCTAACTGTAGACTGTTACGAAGAATCTTTAGGTAGCTTAATTATTATTGATCCACCAGTCAGATGCGTCCCCAAGACATGAATTAATTACTAATCACTAAAATGAACCAAGAAAAATCCTTGTGGACTAAGTCTTAGTTATGTAAACTAAGATATTATGTGGAACTTAGATATTATTAGGTTTTCAAAACTCTGTCCTTTTTTTAAGACAGGACTAGATACATTTATTGAATTCTTCCTTGTGAAATATTATTTAAAAACACTAAAACTAATCTATAATCCTTCCCACTAATAAGATAAAGACGAGAATTTTTTTAATCTTTTTGATACCCAAGATCTTCATAACTACAATCGATTAAATTTGGCAAACCTAAATCTAGAAATTAGCTTTACTTATATAGTAGATTACTTGTTAGACTCCTATTTTAATCAATAAACTAAACCTATAAAAATGGTAAACGCCATTTAATAACTTTATTATCTTTTAAAATTATTATGAGCAAAATTTTAGAGCATTTTATTTTAGAGCCTCAAATTTTACTAAGAGCAACACGTTTCAAGTAAATGTTGTTTAACAGAAGGCGATCTATTTTAAACAGAGAGATAACAGTAAATGCGTAATGATAAGCACATTCATTATTCATTCATTATCTTGAATGAATCGATTTGTCATGTTGTTCCGAACTCTATTTCCATTGTGGAATGTGGCGTTGTGTATACATAAAATAAAATAGGTACATAGATAAGAAATGTATTAATTTAACATAATTTTTTTAAAATATAAAAGTAAAAACTGCTGCGATTTTAATTTTTGTAGATATTTACAAGAATAAAAGTCGCATCACGACAGTAAAGATTTATAAAATAATATAAAAGTTCAAATCGATGATTGCACTCAGTTTACAGAAAATCAAATTTGTGTGTACCAATTTTAGAAACATTTCAAAAAATTTCAGTACGGTAAACTAAATGGAAATAAGAGGTAAATTAGGTAATAATTATAGAAAAATTATTTTGGACATAAGTACTCTCTTCAGTGAATCAATGAACAGAGTACAAACATCAAAAAGAATGTGGAGAAGCTGGGATTTGAACCCAGGACTTTCCGCATGCGAAGCGGACACTCTACCACTGAGTTACATCCCCGATGACGAGGTAGTTGAAATGCTGAACCACATATTGAACAAATGTGTTCCGTATTGTGAGCCAATTAAAACTTTAATTCTTAATTATAAAAACTTTTTTAATCATTCACTCACCTGCTAATTCATTAAATATCCGGTTGTATCCCCTGATTATGCTGCTATTTGACACAACCTCCATTTTGTCGATGAAGTCTTTATTCTATTGCTAATTTAGGGCCTCCTCATTATGTGACTAGGTATTTGGTATTCTGAAACAAAAACAAAAAAAACTTAAGCTTATGAACCTACTTACTTAAGAATGCAAAAAAACAAAATTAATGGTTCAGGTAGGTATAGTAACAGTTTTTAAAATATTTCCGTGAATAAATAATGCCGGACAAATCCACACAGCATCATCTAGCCCCAAGCTAAGCAGAGCTTATATAATTCTGGTTACCTGATGGATGACTGATCGATACATAATTTTTTTATCACACATAAAAATGACCAGAACACAAAATAAATAACTGCAGATCGTAGAAAAGTTTTGTCACTTGGCGGGAATCGAACCCGTTACCTCCTTGTACCACCGTAGAAAAGATTAGTAACTACCTAGAAAAAAAAAACTTTTATTATTTTCGTATCGAAAAGTAGGTACATACCTACCATTGGATAGTAAAAAGCAAATTAAAATGCCATTATCGTCAGACCACTGCGACTTCTTACATAAAAACATATTCTTTTCTATTTTTTAGGTAAGATTAGTAAAGGCATTATTTTTCATGCTCCATTATCCCACGACTACATAATAAGTACTTAGGTACTAGCGAAAGTAGTAATTTAGTCAAAAAGTAATTGATTAGAAATATAAGTGTAATTATAATTAAAAATACATTAAACACCTATTTTATTACGTTAGAACTTCCTCTTTATCATCTTATGATTTATGTATTTAATATTCTAATCATTTATTCATATAAAGGTTTCGTATACAGACGAGTTACAAGTTGATTATTTTGAAAATAGCTAGTGGAAGAGTTTTGCTCCAACTGGAAAACTAACAAGCTAACAAGGTAATGGTTTCTTGTTCGCTTCTTTACTTTACCTTAAAAAGATTGAAACAATGAATCAAAGGTTTGCGGTAAGACCCGAATAGGCGCTAAATTAGTGCATATACAAGAAATTGTCGATTGTTTAGTGTAACAGACATTATTTCGGAATTTTTTACCGACTTTAAAAAAGGCAGTGCATGTTCATATTCTCGGGTTTAAGTGTATTTTTTTCGGGTTTTAGTTTCATATTTTCGGCCTAAGCAGTGTCTAAAGCCTATGTTAGGTTTGTCTAATAAAAAAAGTTGGTACAAGTAAAATTCCTACTTCCAAGTAAATTTTAGCAAAATAAATTAAATTCAAAGGTTATTTTAGCATAATAACGTAACTTAAGTTATGGTCTCTGTTATTCGTTAACCTTTAACCTTTCAGTCTAACAGATGACCTATATAAAATTGACGTAAGTACAATCAGATGAAATGGGTAGGTTTATTAAAATTTGAGGAACAATCAGATGAAATATATAGGTTTTATAAAATGGGGACCCTTATTTATACCGCTATGACCTAATAACCTGTTTATTTATTAAGGTTAAGGTTGACCTGACGACAACTTACCGTTACTTAAAATATTGCATAGCTTAACTAAATAAAACCTTTATTATCATAACAGCTAAATTCATTGTAATATGATTTAGGGCCTGAGGATAAATCGTAAAGCATAATGCAAATTTCTGAATTATTATCTTATATCATATACCTAACACAAAACTACAACTGCCATGGAAAAATTTGATAGTGAAATTTTTAACGGTAATAATAACAAAATTATAATCCCTAATAATCAAAAATATTTCGTCCAGAAGAAGCTAATCACACACACTTACATCACAAACCACGATAAATCTTCATTGGTGATTAATTTGATTCATTGTAAATCTCAAATCATTATGCATATAAACACATACCTACAAACCATTTCCACAACAAAAAATAATAATCACTGTTAACGTTATAACATATTTAACTTCACTGCTATTTCAGGGTCCCAACCCAAGCGACCGATCGTTACCGAATCGGCTGTGCGACTGAGCTTTTTCTCCGCCCCTCGCGATATTCAAGAGGGTGATGAGGTTTATTGGCAAATAGGGTGTCCCAGACCTACGCGTCGTTTGTAACATCTGTAGGGAAGAATGCCAAGTCTGATGTAGTGAGAGTAATTGCTGCAGACGAATAAGGTCATTCAGGTTCAGAATATTTATGGAGATTACGTAACGGAGATTGTTTTATATTTTTTTCCTTGAGTAACTTATTGAAAATGTTCATAATTTCCGCAGTTTGCTATCATCATTAATGATTTATCGCGTAGGTACTTTTTTGTTATTGCCCTAACTTTTGCATCATTTAAAAGCGATTGTGGTCACAAGGCAGCTGGATGTACCTACTCGGAAGGAGTTACAGCTGAGAATTATCAACGATTACCCTCAATTCGTCTTCAAATTCAACTTCTTGTGTGTCTTCAAATTTATGGCGCCACCGCTGCTTTTCGCTACGACTCTAGTAGAGTCGTGTACCTATATTTCGTGGACATCAGAGTGTCATAATTTTCAAAGGCAAAATATGATCACAATTCGTCTTCAGAATCATATTTTTTTCCGAACTGTACGTCAGTTTGAAAATTTTTACAAATATTTGTTACAATCACGAAAGTTCAAAAAGGTTTACTAAATACCTAAGTTACTAATGATATTAAAAAAATAACTGGTTTCACAACGCAATTGCATATGGGTTGGCGAAAGATTATCTTCTTTTTTTTGCTTTTTATACGGAAACTACCAACGTTTAAGTAATTTGCATCTTGAAACCTTTACCATTTTCAATTAACTGAGGAAAACCTAGCTTCGATTCACTGTTATTATGTATCATTTTGGAAAATACTAAAATCATATTAAATTTAACTAACGCTAACGTCCGACTTAATTCCTGAGTTATGGTCACCTCCAAACTTTTCCAGAATTCGCTAAACTAACATTTGAAGAATAACAAATATCTGGTATAATTATTAAAATACCTGGTGTAGATTGTTACCCAGCCTGTATAAGGGGTAGGGGAAGGGGGTTGCACTGTTGTGCGCACCCTCTGACTGCATTCACTAACATAATAGGCTGAAAACGGCAACCCCTTCTGTTCACGTCGCCTAAATGAACATGCATGAAAAAGATTCTACTTTTAGGTATTGAAATTTTGAAATTGAGAAATATTGTATATATTTATGGTATTGAAATTGAGAAATATTGGAAAAATAAAAGTTATCTAGTTTACAAAAGTAAAGTAAGTTTATTGAGTAAAATAACCTTGGATATACCAATTTAGAATAGTTATTACTGCTATGTACATATAGCGAAGCATAAAATTTGTACGACGACCTCTGTGGCGCAGTGGACGAAGGTCCGCCCGCGACGAAGGAGGTTGCGGTTTCGATTTCCGCCTCGGGACACATTTTTGTACGATCTGCAGATTTTTGTACAGCTTGTTCTGGACATTTTATGTATAATAAAAAATATCTATGTATGTAATAATATTGTATATCAGTCATCTAGTACCCATAACACAAGCTCTGCTTAGCTTGGGGCTAGATGATGCTGTGTGATTTG
Organism: Eupithecia pulchellata; assembly: GCA_963931895.1. NCBI lineage: Eukaryota > Metazoa > Arthropoda > Insecta > Lepidoptera > Geometridae > Eupithecia > Eupithecia pulchellata. Next base: position 12,171,154 of record OZ007526.1, on the reverse strand, counting down.
TCCGGCATTATTTACTGGGTACTTACTAGATATGTAACTGATTATACTGAATACATAGAGCAACAGATTGAGATTCAGATTCAATAACTTTATTTCTTTAGGCCTACAAAATAAGCACATAGACAAGTCAAATTTCATACAGTTAATTATTATAACAAACAAGTACGACAAGTGCGAGTGTAACTCGCGCGCCGAGGGTTTTGAACTTTTGTCGTTTAGGTAGTACGTATATGACAACCTCTTGGCGCGGTGGGCTTACAACGCAGGAGGTGGAGGTTTGATTCCTGCCTCGGGACTAATATTTGTAGGATCTTCAGATTATTTGTTCGGGTGTTCTAGTCCTTTTCAGTACACAAAAAATATATCATCTAATGTGATACTTATACTTTATTAAGTATAACAGCTATCGTAGTAATACCAATAACACAAGCTTTGCTTAGCTTGTGGGTTAAAATGATACTGTGTGGATTATCTAGGATACCTATCTTCTCAAAAATTTTGAGAACAACGGTTTTGGTGCGCTGTGGAACTCCTAGTACAGTCCTCCTACTACAGAGATTAGTACCCACTAATCTAAAGGTAAGTGGGTTGGTACCTACAATTTTTTTTCGGCTTTTTTCAACCTATTTCACTAAGTATGAAACTTAGACGATTTTCAAAACCTGTTTTGAATTGTCGAAATCCATACCTTTGATTTGATATTACTCTCAATGAAATAGCCCCCATTGTATGAAAATTAGTTTTTTGACCATATTTCAAAAAGTATTATATTTACAGACTTCTCTATATTTTTCCTGTAAAATATAGATCTATATCTACAAACGCTTAGTACATTTTACATCAATCACTCTGCAATCTTCGGAGATAAGGGGGGGAATGGTAAATTTTTTGACCTTTTTCAAAATATTTCGAAAAGTATAAAACATATCGAAATTTAAAAAACTGAATTGAAATGTACAAACTAATACCTTTCATTTGATACCCAACTCGGTGGGGTAGTCACCCCTTTAGAAAATTTTCCCGCCCTTTTTTGACCTTATTTCAAAAAGTATTATTTTTACAGACTTCTCTATATTTTTCCTGTAAAATATAGATCGATATCGAAAAATACTTGGTACATATCACATCGATCGCTCTGCAATCTTCGGAGATAAGGGGGGGGGGGGGGGGTACCGGTCAATTTTTCGACCTTTTTCAAAATATATCAAAAAGTGTAAAATCTGTCAAAATTTCAAAAACTGTATTGGAATGACCAAGCCAATACCTTTCATTCGATATCCAACTCGGTGGGGTAGTCAGCCCTTCAGAAATTTTTCCCGCCCTTTTTTGACCATATTTCAAAAACTGTTATTTTTACAGATTTCTCTATATTTTTCCTGTAAAATATAGATCCATATCTACAAACACTTGGTACATATCACGTCGATCACTCTGCAATCTTCGGAGATAGAGGGGGGGGAACGGTCATTTTTTTGACCTTTTTCAAAATATTTTAAAAAGTATAAAACCTACCAAAATTTCAAAACCTATTTTGAAATCTACAAACGTGTACCTTTCATTTGATACCACTTTTGACTTTGTACGTTCCATTTAAAATTTCGATTTCAAAATTTGTATGGAAAATCTTCATTTTGATTTTTCATTTATTTTCATTTATTTCTCTTTAACTATGTGCGGGCGCACAAAATGTATTATTATTTCAAATTTCAACTCAATAGCTGCAGTAGTTTCTGAGATAGTTAGATAGTTTCTGATTTCTGGATTCAAAACACAAAACAGACCCAAAGCGATTTCATAAGGGTTTTGCAACCGATGGCAAAACCCTAAAAAGAAATAAGTTGTTATTGATTTCTCTTCACTTAAATTTTTTGTCACGACAACACGGGCCACCGGCTGAATACAATAATTAGATACATATTTTTTTAATATAAGTACTTATAAAACGACCAGAACATCCGAAATTTTAATATATTTATTTATAGTATAAAAAAAAGAGGCAAATTACAAGGCACATAAGATAAAGAACGGAACCTCTTAGGTTGGGGTAAGGTCCCGAGTAAAACATTGGGGATCATATTATTATTTTTTATAATATTATTGTATCTGTCTTCATAATATTATTATAAAGACGCGGAAAGAACCCCAACCTCCATCATCGCAGGCGGCACTTCGCTCACCACGCCACAGAGATCGTCAACGTTTATTCATGCTATTCACAGAGTATTTCATCTCAATGACAAAACCGTACTGAAATCTTGCTAAAACGAAACCAAACACAAGCTAGGTTAGTTAAATTTGTTTGAAAACTCGTAAATGCACGATTTCGACACAGTACCTTCGCGATGGAGCCATATCCTTTCGTTTGTCTATAATTGCATACAGACACGTTGTGGAAATGCGATGCACTTCTTGTAAATGAGGTTAAGTGTTGCGTGAGAGAAAGAGAAACTACAAAATTATATTTCACTATAGTTAATTTTTATAAATGCATTGAAAATCATATCTATACTTACCTACAAATAATATTATAAAGTGGAAAATTTTTAGTGTTTGTTTGTTTAAATGTACATATTAGGCTCTGAAACTACATGACCGATTTGAAAAAATCTCTCAGCTTTAGAATTCTAAATTATCCCTGTTGAACATTAGCTATGGAGTATTTTCAAAAAGTTAAGGTTCCGTATGAAAACTTCAATAATGCTACCATTTATTTTTTGAGATTTTTGTATGTTACAATATCTATATCTATTAACGGTCCTCTGGCTTCGCCTGCTATAATACTCTTAGCAATAGTAAATGGGAACCCTACCTGAAAAATACAATATTTTATTCCCCTTTACTCCCTGATTCACACCATAAATTAACTTTTACGAATACAGGGTGTATTTAGGGTGTATTAACACTAATTTTAATTATTTTTCCTCTTTTGTGCATTACTTAAATCAACTTCACCATTTGTAAATTTTAGGAGAGAAAACAACAACTATAAACATTTTGCATGAAGTACTGTTAACTTGTGAAACGAAAGATCAAACTAATAGCCCGTATAAAAAATATAATAATATACGTCACACGCGCCAGTTAAACAAAGTAATTGATGTTGCATAATGCTTTTATACGTTACATAAAAAATAAACGCATGCTCAACGGATCACTTCTTTTTGATCTCGATTCTAGAGATATTGTTTTTTTTTTATAACTGTTAGACCTCCGTTTGACCACTATCTCACCTGATATTATTTGAGCAAATACAGTCGTAATGATAAGGATGGAAAAATATTGAATTCTAGTTTTTTTTTTTAGTTTTATTTATATTTCCTACTACCTGACTGCCAAGGCTTGGCACGGGTATTTAACAAAAAAATCAAAAAATATAAGTTTTTACATTTATTGTATTACATTATTGAGGTTTTTATACGGATCCCTGCCTTTTTGAAAATGTTTTTTGTTTTTTTTTCCATCTGGGATAACGTGTGCTTAATTATCCTAATGGTAAGATAATTTTTTAAATCGATCCAGTAGTTTCGGAGCCTATTCAATCCAAACAATCAAATCCCTCCTCTTTAAAATATTAGGCTAACTACCTACTAATTATTATATATTATATTATATTCTATAACGAAACAAACCATACAAACACAGACACAGAAAATGAGAGCGGTTGCCCACGTAAATTCTATGCAAATTTCCTTTTGACATAAGTCCCTTTTGGGGTCACTTCACTGGAATCATTAACAAGATCAATATTAAAATGTCATGTTATTAAAATTTCACTATTTTGTTTTAATAAACAGATAACCATGTCCACTTTATTATGCAAGCGCCATTCATAAGCATCGTAAACTCATCGAAGGTAGAAAACCAGCTTCCTCTGAACTCTGACTCCTGTCGCATTGCGTATTCCTTCGCAAACATGCAGAGACCATACGGATTGGTTTACACTAAACAAGCAATAAAACCTCACAGAGAAATAGACTGTATTAGCGGAGGAATAAAGTTGGTTATTGAGTGCTGGATATTTGTCCAGGTCTTGCGAAATAGCCACGGTTGGTTGGTGTCCTAAATACCGCGCCCCAAAGATTGCCTTTTGGAAATTCCTCACTTTCTGCGTGATTATTATTTGGTTGATTGATTTTTATACGATAAAAATATAGATTTTTTAAGTTTTCGCCATTTGTTTACATATCAAAGACATCTTTATCGTAATGCAAAAAAAAAACACTAGCGTAGTGGTTGCTGCAAGGCGATGGAAACGTGGGGGAAAATAAAACTATATATTCGAATAAATAAAAAATGTTGGACAATCCACACAGCATCATCTAGCCCCAAGCTAAGAGCTTGTGTTATGGGTAGTAGATGACTGATATACATAATACAATAGTTACTTAATAAATAGTCTTAAATAGTGTAGGTACCTAGCTATTTATGGTTTACGCTAGTGCAGCGTCGACACCCTCTAACCCTAGAGGGTGTCGATGCTACACTAATTATTCTAAAACAAATATTTATACTTAAGAAAATGGTGGAAATAGATGTCCTTGCAGACTAATACTAGATCATCTAATTACTATGCCTACACTGTATATCTGTCTGTCTATGAAACATAATAATAATTAGATAGTTAAAATTTTCACAGAGAAAATTTAAAAATATTACATTATTATTAAAATTGATTATTGAGCTATCTCTATTTTTCAATCAAATGCTTCAATTGTTTATATTTTTTCGATACCCTAATTTTTATTTTCAATGTAACATAACTATTAGTTTCATGTGGTGGCCATAACAGCGGGGATTAGACCTACTTGTAAAGATGCAGGAAATGTCAAGATATCGAGTAGGTGTGCGGTAACGTGCAATAATGACCTCAAGTGAAAGGGCAGTTCCAGAGTCGTTAGGTTTTTGTGAACGTGGAACTCTTTATCTGATGAACGATGAATGATATTTTGAAAATATACTTTTTTTCCATATAATGGATTCTTTTTTATGGAGTCAAGACAAAGAAGTCTTGTAAAAGATGGCCCGTAGAAATAGAAAGTTATTACTTTATAGTTATTAGGATACCTGTAGATAGGCTGAAATATATTTATGATAATAATAGGTACTAGAATATCTAATCTATACAAATATTATAAAGAGGAAAGATTTGATTGTTTGTTTGAATTGAATAGGCTCCAAAACTGGACCCATTTGAAAAATTATTTCACCATTCTAATCCAAAAATTTTCGTTTTGAACATAGGCTATAGAATATTTAAAAAAAATTAGGGTTACGCATGAAAAATTATTTTTTTGTTAAATACCCGTACGAAGCCGAGGCGGACCACTAGTCTAATATATTAAAAAAATCTTTTTAACTTTTTGTATCAATAAATTCGAACTCAGCTATGCAGTGCTCTTCCAAGGTGCATTGACGACCACTGTGGTGCAGTGTGGGCGAAGGTCCGCCTACAACGCAGGAGGTTGCGGGTTCGATTCCCGCCTCGGGACAAATATTTGTACGATCTGCAGATATTTGTTCTGAAAATATAAAATATCTATCTATTTAATAATATTGTATTACGTATATCAGTCATCTAGTACCCATAACACAAGCTCTGCTTAGCTTGGGGCTAGGTGATGCTGTGTGGATTGTCCAGCATTATTTATTATTTATTTATTTATCTACCTAGTGACAACTTATTAACCATTCACTTAAATAATGAATGAATGAATTTAGCTGCAAGCAAAAATAAACGAAATGTGAAATATTTAAATTTATTTACACATATTTCTTAAAAGATTACATAATGTAAAACGATAGCTCCAATTATTGAATCACTTCTAATTTAAATAAGAGTTGTAGGTTAAGGTGATTTATTATGGGTTTTCTAACTGTGACATAAGGTACTTCTTACAACATTGATATTATCTATACTAATATTATAAAGAGGAAAGATTTGATTGTTTGTATGTTTGTTTGTTTGTTTGTTTAAATTGAATAGGCTCCGAAACTACTGAACCGAGTTAAAAAATTCTTTCACCATTAGAATCCTTAATTTTCCGTGATGAACATAGGCTATATAATATTTTCAAAAAAGTTAGGGATCCGCATGAAAAATTCAATAATTGAACCGTGGGCTGTATATTCAACCTCTTTTTCTATTATGGCGCGTCAGAATAGAAAAAGAGGTTGTATAGCGCACGGTGCATGCTTTTTCTCTACGGCCAGTGTCAGTTTTGGAATGTCGAGTCAATGTCAAAAACCCCAATGCTGTTAAAAAAAGTAAAGATCCGTATGAAAACTGTAAAACCCATCGTTTTAGTGTGTATAATTTCTGAAATTTTTGTTTAATACCCGTGCGAAGCCGGGGCGGGCCGATAGTGTAGTATATTAATAGCTATGGCTTGCCTATGAAATCGATTGCGTGGCGATTTGGACAGGTTCTAATTTACCATCAGCCAAAACCTTTTTTATTTGGCATCTTGTCTAGTTATATAAGTTAACTAGCTTTTGCCCGCGGCTTCGCTCGCATTAGGGGATGCCTACGTCATAGTAGCTTTATGCATGCATGCAGAAGTCTCAGCCCGATCGGTTTAAAATTGACAAAGTTTCATGCAAACTTTCATCCCCTATTTATTCCCTTAGGGTTAAAATTAATCAAAATCCTTTCTTAGCGGATGCCTACATCATAACATGTACCTGCATGCCAAATTTCAGCCCAATCCGTCCAGTGGTTTGGGCTGTGCGTCGGTCGATAGATCACTATATCAGTCAGTCAGTCACCTTTGAGTTATATAATAATATATTTAGTTATATAATAATAATATATTTAGACATAACCAGTTACTTATTGAACTAGAAAAACATCGATGCTTGATCCATCGTCGTCGATGTAAACAATGACGACATCGATCAATATTACCATAAACGGCACCAAGTAGCTGCCTAGTTCGAAGTTAGGCCTATTAACATAGCTTTTATAATATAGCATTAACATATCTATGAATAACATGTTACGCTGCTGCGTACAAGCTCCAACATACGTAATGGTAAAAATAATTGCCCTTAATCAAATTACACAATAATACACTACTTATATTTATAATAAGTAGCGTTTTTGTGCACTACTTCAACTTAAAGTCAGATCAAAATGATAAGTGATTCAGTATTTACTGCATTGCGTCAGTTGGGTGGTCAAAACAATAATATGTAAACAATTTTTTCTGGAATATTAAGACGCAAAAGTACATATAAAATAAATGGGTGTGGTTGGCAAACTAGGCCTATCTCAGTACTAACGAACTATTGCGGAAAAACTCAAATTACATAATATCCGATTTCTTTTCCTAATGTTCTTTGAATGAAAAATCATGATTGATAATAAAATAACAAAAATATTATCCAGTGCACTGTGTATCACACATAATTTGGTCGAGGTCTCAAGATATTTATCCTGGTATTTTAAATATTGAAGTTTTTTATATGGTTTGATTCGTAGGTTTATTTTATATATTACCTACTAATCTATTGGTTCGTTAAACTGTTTTTTAACCTCTCAGCAAGACGGTCATATTTACGGCTAAGCACGAATTCATAATTTTGTAACTATTGATATAGTAGTAGTAGTTTTTAGTATGTTGTGTATGTACATCGTGGTATAAAAAAATTTACTTTCTTAAGTAATAATGGCGAGAAAAGAGCTTAGCTATAAAATATTATAGGAACTCATTATACTGGAAGACTGTTCAGGTATACATACATTATATATTATCAAATAAACAGGCGTACATATTTCTGCACTAAATTACAACGAATCGCTTTTTGTAGTAAAATTACAAATATCGTCGTACACGTAAAACTATCATTATATGGTTGGTGATGGTTGTTTAAATAGACCTACAGAAAACCATAGAAACCATTAGGTTACCTAACCTCAGTTTTACTAAAACTAGTGTTGGTTACCACTAAACACTTGTGGTTAAGGAATTCTTTGCCTCTAGCGGTTTAAATAATTTTAAACTCTTGTTAATAAGCATTCTGCCCTTTGTAAATAAGGTTTCGCAATTACTTGTCATACATAAGTACACTATTTGAATGTTGTAAACGCTATGACCTAGTATTTAAATACTATCCCAAACGCCTTTATTTACGTCGTAGGGACTTGAAACCGCAACCTACTCACGAAGAAATAGAATGTGTAAAAGTAATGGTGTGAAAATGTGAGCAAGCGCTATAAAAACTTCAACACCTAGGTGTAGAAATTTTTCAATGGCCTTAGACAACCAGAATGTCTTTTTGAATTTAGAAACGGAATTCATATTCTTAATTCAGAAAGCAATACAATTTATAAATTTTCCACACACATACAGATTTTTTCAGATCCTGAATTTATTAAATCGATCAAACAGAATGATACTGATGAGCATTTTGAATTCATGGTCCATATATTAAGATTCTGAATTCAAAACGCGTATAAATCCATACATTTGAACTGAGTGGCACATACATCCTGAAATTAGATTCTGAATATTTAAATAGAATAGCCAAAAGTAGTAAAATTCGCATTAATTCCTCTTCCATAGTAGATGTTTTCCGGAATTCAGAATCTGAATTCAGATTCTGAAATTCGCTACCCAGAGTACCTACTCCTTTGCAAGTCACCCCACTGAGCATTTTTTGAGTAATGAATACCCACTCTGCGTTTGCGCCTCTGGAATATAATACTTATGCGTTTTAGATAAGAAAATTATGAGTGAATTTTTTTTTGTTTCCACATCTGAACATGTCTTCCATAACATGTAAGTCGCAGACATCACACTAATAATATGAACGAAAGTTTGGATGTTTATACCTCTACACGCTCAAACAACTGGGGCTGAAATTTTGAATAGATGGAAATCAAGTCCTGTATCATAAATATTATAGGCAGTTTTTCTCCCGGCAGAAAGACCCTATTTATCTAATATATTCGTATGTAAGATGTTAACCCGTGTGCGTTGTAAAACTTCACTGCCATGTTTCTACATCTAAGCTGAAGGAAGAAGAAGAAGGAAAAAGAAGAAGGTCATTATATCCTCTTGCTATATTGTTTTCAGGCTTATTCCCAGAGTTCCATGATTCTATTGTAACGTATTTCCTAAGAGGAGCCCCGATCGCTAAAAATTTGTTGTGGTTGGTGGTTCTTCCGTCACTTTACTAGTTACTTCTGGAGGAGAGCAATTGAAGATTTGTGAAGTATTCGTGCCATGATTTTCGGGATTTGCTGGTCATCGGCAAAGCTTGCTGGATTTACGTAGCATACTCCCGAGGCTTCCACCTTTTACCATTTAAGTACTTTATTTGCATATCCGGGCTCTACGCAGCCAAAGCCTCGGGCAGTTTCTTGTATGACCTTAATAACAGCGCCGTAGGCATCGGAAGCTCTACCATAAAAAAAATCTAACGGTGCCAAATAACAAATAAATAAAAAATTATTGCATTCTTTGAGATGATAAATCAACTCAACATACATCTTCTTTGAACCGGTTTTGTCAAACGTGTGATAAAAACGGCTACGCGGATATAAGTTCGTGAGTGTTGGGTTCCGGACATAAATATTTAAACTTAATTTCAGTTTATAATTTTTATAACATTATCGGAGCATGGTGGAAGCGACCCGTGACCGAACCGTGAATAACTGGCGCAGCGCATCAGCATTGCTCTACAGCGAGGCAATGCAGCCAGCGTCTTGAGAACGCTGCCCATTGGTATTTAATAAATCAGATAAGCTACCTGTAGATTGTTAGCAAGAGACTGCAGTTAGCTCAATTGGTAAAGTAGTTCTATTCGATTCTGTTAAATTGTCATTAATAATGTTCTTATTGGGTGTAAATTAGTATGTTATTCAGCTTTATACTACAGATAGGCTAATCAATAAAATTTTATTATTTATGGCAATTTTCAACCCAGTTCTTTTATTATTTCAAGTTTTAGTGGCCTTGCATTCGTATTTGGCAACACTTTGTAAAGTTTTGGAAGGCATTTAACCATTCGATAAAAATTTTGACGACTGTTATTCTTTTATACCTACTCAAACATAAAATATTGTCGCAATTGTACCAAAAACATATCTACCTACGGATTGAAAACTACTCAAACAAATTAAAGTCATAAACGCATTGGTAAAAAGGTCAAATTACAGCGTAAGCCTGCTTGGTCATTGCACTTAGGATTGCACAGGTTGGTAAATAGCAAGTGGCATGTATAGGCATTTCTCTGCAACCTAACGCCCTAGATTAGGCAAGGCTTGTTGGTTCAAATATACACCTTAAAATTACAGGGCTTAAATCGCTTTGTTTGTAGACATGAAATGATGGGACAACGTCGTAATATTACCCCTCGAACTGATCGATTGAGTAAGTGATTGAGTGATCGAGCCATCTATGCATCTATGAAAAACTAACTTATAATATAATACGTAAAAAGATAAATAAATAAATATCGTATCCGAAAGTAAGATCTAAAGGAAATAAAGCACTTTGATTTTGATTTTTGATTTTGATTCGGCTGGATTGTACTGTTGCAGAATTGTGGAATAGTACTCATTAAAGATTTATGATGGCATCATTATTTGGGGGTTATTGCCCATAATCCCCACGCTGGGCATGCGTGATGATGATGATGATGACGAAATATTTATGAATAATAATTAACTTCCCAAATGCTCCAAAGATACCGATGTTTGTAGCAACATCGTGGTATAGAAAATTAGCGGCCCGCCCCGGCTTCGCACGGGTACTTACCAAAAATTAATACAAATCATATGTTTTTATATGAATTTATAATACACACACATACACGTTAGATTCCATCGTTGAAATTTACATTCGAATTCTTAATTTTAATTTAGTAAAACTATATTTTATATTCGGCAAGGATAATGAAGGATTCTAATGGTGAAAGAATTTTTCAGTACTTTCAGAGCCTATTCAATACAATTAGACAAACACTCTTTCCTCTTAATAATATTAGTAAATATGATTTACATCCTGCCAAACATTAAATTTTTGGTCCTTCTATTTCTTGTAGAACACCTTAATAACAGAAAAAAATCTAACGCCATTTATATCCAACGCCTTTTAAATCAAAGCTGCTGTTGCAAATTACCACAGAAAATTATCTGACTACCCCAAGCATAAAGCTAATATCTCGGATCAAGCATTAAACTAATGCTTTAATGCTGAATCAGGCTTAAAGCCCGTTTTAAATAGACATCATCGATCATCGTCAAGTCTGTTCCAAGGCTTGACAGCGACATCAGTACAGTTTGATCAAGCCAAACCACTTTCTTATCTCAAAGATGCTGAGCCTTGAGTTGGCATACTTATGACCTACATATCTATACTAATATTATAAAGAGGAAAGATTTGATTGTTTGTTTGTTTGTTTGAATTGAATAGGCTCCGAAACTACTGGACCGAGTTAAAAAATTCTTTCACCATTAGAATCCTTAATTTTCCGTGATGAACATAGGCTATATAATATTTTCAAAAAAGTTAGGGATCCGCATGAAAAATTCAATAATTGAACCGTGGGCTGTATATTCTACCTCTTTTTCTGTTATGGCGCGTCAGAATAGAAAAAGAGGTTGTATAGCGCACGGTGCTTGCTTTTTCTCTACGGCCAGTGTCAGTTTTGGAATGTCGAGTCAATGTCAAAAACCCCAATGCTGTTAAAAAAAGTAAAGATCCGTATGAAAACTATGAAACCCATCGTTTTAGTGTGTATAATTTCTGAAATTTTTGTTTAATACCCGTGCGAAGCCGGGGCGGGCCGCTAGTTTTATATAACTTGAGTCGGTATTTCGGATAAAAATGTTTTAACTAGAAAAGCTTTTAGGGACAATAAAACGTCAAAAATATAAAAATCCCATCTAAAATTTTCCTCTAATTTATTCTTTGTAATGCAATTATAATATCTTTATATTTTAAAAGAGCTTGTTCGTATAACCATCGGTGTTGAGACATCAAGCTCCGTAAAAATAAAAACAAAACTGTACCCTAAAAGTAAAAAAAACCTGACCTACACAACCTACGTACCGTAGTCACACAATCCCTCCCTGTCAATGCTGGACTTATAAACCGAGCCGCTATTAAGTTTATAAGCGTTATACAAGTTATTTTTTTTTTATCTATACCTACTACATATAATGTATAATATTATAAAGAGATTTCATTGTTCGTTTGTATTGAACATGCTCCGAAACTACTGGACCGGTTTACAAAATTCTTTCACCATTAAAATCCTAAATTTTCCCTGATGAACATAGGCTATAGAATATTTTAAAAAATGTTAGGGATCCACAAGAAAAATTTAATTTTTGTTAAATATCCATGCGAAGCCGGGGCAAAGCGCTTAAAAACGTTTACAGCTTTATTAACGGGTCTTGATTCTCCATGACTGAAAATACCTCGCCCAAAACGTGTGACGTCACAACGTGTTGTAAACGCATACCTACCTACGCGGATCCTAGACGCGCCTTGTTGAAATCCAAATCCGAAAGCCAAATCGAAAAATTGTATTCTATATCCCAGTGTTTTGTTTTTTGATTATTTTTAATGATTCTAAGATCAAATCCATAAAAAAAGAAAACCTATTTTATTATATACCTATATTGTTTGTTTTGAATAGCGAAAAGTTAAGAAATGATAGATTTTTATGCTATAAAAATCTTTCATTCCTAAACTACAATATCCATTAAGTAAAGCAACAAAAAATATTTTACTCTATTAAATAAAATCTTATCCTAAATTACCTAGTTAAGGTAATTAGAACATAACCAATAAAGTTTCTGAAAATAAACAAGCCGTAGTAACTATTGCAGAAACACTATAATGCCTTAACACGCTGGGAGCGATAGTGTTCTTCTGACAGTTCAAATCGTGCCCTAATCGCACCGTGTCGCGGTTGCGACTGACAGATATGGTATAGGGTTGGTGACAGATTATGTCCGATTCCACACCGCTATCTTGTTGTATCTCTGTAACACGTTAGGATTTGCAATAGCGAATAAGGGCCCAGTAGTTCAAAAAGATAACAAATCTTTGAGAAACAGATAGAACATACAATAGCATGTTTGTAATTCTTAAGAGCTGACTGTATATTTTAAAGACCCATTACAAATAATTAAAAAGGTCGCGAAATGGAAAGATTTAAAAAGTATTTTGTGACGTGCCCAAGTGTCCTGTAAGATCTAAAGGAAATAAAGCACTTTGCTTTTGATTTTGATTTTCCTCGTTTTCTTCTTGAATTTAATTATTTTAAATTTGGATTGAGCAAAAATTCGATACGTACTAAAAATGTAAACATAAATCGTAGCTTCTGCCTACTATCTATTTTCATAAAAAATGACAAATTGCTTTTAAATAACTTCCAAATGAAAAATCTATTCAATCGGAAGCTGTATTTTAACCGGTTATTTGAATGAATGAATGAATATTATTTATTTGCAACTCATACAAAAACAAGCATACAAAAGTAAAAAAGAAGAAAAATATAAACAAAATATTATTTATTACCATAGCAGTAAACAAATTTGTGGCAGCGAATTTATTAGGCTCAGAGATAAAAAGAAATTGGTATATTAGCATCAATGTGTTAAAATGTGTGGAACCAAAGTTGTAGAAAATTTTATCAGATTTCAGTATGACTAAATTTTCTTTGATGCATCGTTTATCTATAGGTACTTAATATTATAAAGAGGAAAGATTTGATTGTTTGTTTGTTGATTTAAATTGAATAGGCTCCGAAACTACTGGACCGATTTGAAAAATTATTTCACCCTTAGAATTCAAAATTTTCTGTTATGAACATAGACTACCTATAATATAATATTTTTAAAAAAGTTAGGGATTCGCATGACAAATTCAATAGTTAAACCGTGCGCTATATTCAACCTCTTTTTCTATTATGGCTCCGCTGTCACTGTCACGCAGTCAATGTCAAAAACCCCAATGCTGCTATAAAAAGTAAGGGATCCGTATGAAATCTGTGAAACCCATCGTGTTAGAGTGTATAATTTCCTGAATTTTTTTTTAATACCCGTGCGAAGCTGGTGCAGACCGCTAATATTTAATATAGTTCATCGCTGCAGAAGGTTTATGTCGAGGCGTATAAAAGGCTTTAACTAGGGTCGCCACAAGCAAAGCAGAGGCCAAAAAGTAGGTTGTCTTTTATAATACAGCAATTTCTACCTCTACCATTAACCTAACTGACCATTGAACGAGAATATCATCAGTTATGAGAGGGCCAAGTTGTTTATTGTTGGTTATGACGTGTAAATAACTCTGTAACTACAAAACAAAAGTCGTAGAAATAAACTAATCTTACATCACGTCTAACAAGTTCCGGTGCGTGGGCAAAAAAAGATTGCTGTTATGTAATTGGTGCGTTGGATTCGTTATTTTGAGTGGCTTGGAGTCGGATTTTTACAGTTTACCGGCGATAAAAGTAAGTCTAATATTTTATACTACAACTAGCGTTCCGCCCCGGCGTCGCACGGGTATTTAACAAACAATTCAATTGTTATGCGGAACCCTATTTTTTTTCACGGAAAATTTAGGATTTTAATGGTGAAACAATAATAATTCAAATCGGTCCAGTACTTTCGGAAACAAACAATCAAATCTTTCCTCTTTATAATATTAGTATAGATATTTTTTTATGCAAATGAAAACAGGGATAACATTTTATTAAAATCTAATAGCGAATAGAAAAAAAACTTACAAAGCAATACGGTGATCGGAATACTGATTTTTATATCGGCCAACTTAGCACTACCGTCCGTCGTCGCAATGCTGTTCGCCTGCGACGCAGAAGAAAAAAGTTTGGCATTATCTTAAGATTTCTTTAGGGTTCTTCTTTGAATAATAAACACTTTTGATGTGTGTATATAATATATCAAGTAGGTATATCAGTTATCTAGTGCCGCTAATACAAGTTCTGCTTACCTTGGGGCTCAACTATGTTGTGTGGATGGTCTAGCAACATGCATTTTATTTATTTATATAGATAGGTATCGGTATATAAAGGGGAAAAATCTTTCTTATGTAAATTACTTTTTGACATCTTTTTTTATGCGCTTAAGCAATAAAGCTATAACACTTTTTGAACATAATTATTAACTCTTAAGTCATTTATAACGGGATATTTGCCATTATTTCAGTTTTTGTTTTCCAATATTTTGACCCGTGCGTCATCTATACTAATAGTATTAAGAGGAAAGATTTGTTTGTTTGTTTGTTTGTTTGAATTGAATAGTCTCCAAAACTACTGGACCGATTTGAAAAATTCTTTAACCATTAGAAACCTGAATTTTCCTTGATGAACATTATAGGCTATATAATATTTAAAGAAAAGTCGGATATCCGCATGAAAAATTCAATAATTGAACCGTGCGCTGTATATTCAACCCCTTTTTCTATTATGGCGCGTCATAATAGAAAAAGAGGTTGAATATATAGCGCACAGTGCTTGCTTTTTCTCTACGGTCAGTGTCAGTTATAGAGTGTCGACTCAATGTCAAAAACCCCAATGCTGTTATAAATATGGGATATATATATGGGATCCGTATGAAAACTGTGAAACCCATCGTGTTAGTGTGTATAATTTCTGAAATTTTTGTTTAATACCCGTGCGAAGCCGGGGCGTACCACTAGTAGCGTTATAATCACGAAATAACTGAAATCATGGGAAATTAGTTTTTATTGGCAGACATACAGGTCTACCCTCATTAATTCATAGTATTAAATATCCCGTTAAAGATGACGTCATTAAAACTATTTTGTAAAAACAGGCTAGTTTTTAGGGTTTCGTGATTGGTTTAGAATCCCTTATCGCCTCGCTTTGTCTGTCCTTTTAATAATCTCTGCTGAAGCTGAATTAACTTGAAACTTAAAATAATAGCATGTTTCGTAAGCCTTTACAGATTTACAGAAATTAAACTATATTATTTTATTTATTATAGATGAACAATGAAATATTTCAGTAGGTTTTTATTACACGTGAGATAAATAAATAAAATATGAAATTTTAAAAGTGCGGATTACCGCTTAATCTTTTTGTACATTCCAAAAGATATTTCAAAATTTCTTAAGGTTTCGTACTTTTTTGAATATTATTAAAAAGTCGATAAATTTAACATTAATCTGAAATATAGACATCTTCTATTTTTACGTATTCCACTCTAGGTACCAATTACAAATTTTTACAATTGACAAAGCTTCGCAACCCTCCGCGCGTGAGTTACACTCGCACTTGACGGTATTTATTTTATAAGATCCTATGCTCTGCCTGCTTTCGTTCAAATTGTGAGCCAAAAAAATAAAAAGAAAGTGAAATTACGCCTAAACGAGCGCCTCAATCATGAAAGCGATTCACTAAAATTGATTTAGAGCTTTGTATACTGCTTATAAAGTGTACTTTCAATTGAAATATAATTACAAGTTCATTTGTTTTTGTTACTTCACGGGGTCTAAAAAAGGAGTATCTATGTTTTTTCCGACCATGATAAAATGATGCTGCGGACATTATTTATTGAGGTCATAGAACTTAGGCTATGACTATTTTTGAGTCAGGTCCGTTACGTTTTTTGCACTGATTTATTTATTCGTTTTTTTGGAGGCAGTTAGTCTGTTTTGTTTTTAGGGTTTCGATATCCTTTTCGAAACCCTAAATGGTCTCGGTTTTAATGTCTTTTTCCAATCTTTCATAACTTAGAAAATACCGCAGCTAAGAACTTAAAATTTGTAATAATATCTAATAAGTTTCTTGCGCTTGCACAGATTTAGAGAAAAAAAAAATAATTAAAGTTTTCAGTACAAAACCCGAATGGCGAAATTTTAATAAATTAACAAATCAAACGTGGTATCTAATAAAAGGTTTATGCATTTCAAAAGAGTTTTGAAAATTTCGGTCAGTGTCATACTTTTAGCAAACAAGAAATATTTTGAAAAACATCGAAAACTTGACCATCCGTCCTCCGTATCTTCGAAGTTTTCAGAGCAATTCTTCTGAAATGTATTAGGCGTTTGTAGATTATTTTGCAGGAAAAATATAGAGAAGTCGGATAATAATTAAATAATCAGTATACTATTCCTGTTATAAACTTCTGTACTACTTCTTCTTACCAGAGTGTAAGTACCTATCGTTTGTGTATGCATAATCGACATAAGTTCGAAATCCTCGGCAAGCGAGTAACTTACACTCGCACTTGACCGATCTTGTTTTTTAAAGGTGATCAACCTCTACTGACGTAGATACTGAAGAAATGAAACTGAGAGATTGCTAGTCAGTCAATTGTTGCTAGACAATAAAAGGGCTTTGAGATTAGTAGCGCAAGGTATAGGATTAGGATATATATTCTCTTAGCATGGAGTAGACATAATTGATATCGCATTGTCATACATTGATTAAATTATTGAAGTAGAAGGAATTCATTTCAAACAAGTACGCATTCGATGACAAAGTGACGTAATTTTTCTCAAAGTTTTAATATCTAACCTTACATGACTCTTGGATACGTCACAAAACAAAATACATAAGTAGAACTGGGAAATAAAATTAAATAGATCACTTTGATATTTCGGCCGTGTGGTGCCGGCATAGAATTTCACCACTCCAACTCTTCCCGTGGGTGTCGTAAGAGGCGACTAAGGGAAACCACCGGGGGGCGGGCAGCAGCGCCTTCTGCAGAACAACTATACCGAACTGCGATCCCCAACCCGCATGCCCAGCGTGGGGATTATGGGCAATAACCCCCAAATAATGATGCCATCCATGGCGCTCATTAGGGGAGGCCTATGTCCAGCAGTGTCTATATAGGTTGGTGATGTTGATGTTGTTTGATATTTTGGTCACTTCAATCTATTAAAGGTAAATCTTTTAATGGTAGCCTAGTAGTGGACACAGCGAGATTAATATTTTTAGTATTTGGATTATATTTTATGTATTTGAAATACCTGAATGTTGGGTATCACCACACTATTAAAGTTGTCCATTTTACGCCAGTCTTGAAAGATATCCTCTTCTAACATACGCAAGTAATTTTCATTTCGCAAGTAAACAAACAATTTACTTATTTAGGCTTTTAAAGTCCCACTTGACCTGGTTATGAAACATTTGAATATAAAACAAGGTACACCGGTTTGTTGCGTCTATACACATCTTCAAATATCAGTACAGGACTCGATTTTGCATATGTGCTCAGGTATTTCTAACCGTTTTGGCACCCCATGTGTCTAAATCAACTTAGACGTCGTCGTAGGTACTTGTTCAGCGCTTTTTGGATTTAGTTATGTCGCTCAGCGGTTTCTGTGGTCTTGAGTTTTGAAGTATTTATTTGATTTATGCCATATTCGTCCCTAGAGAGATCGGCCCACTTCAAAAAATCTCTTTTCGTCAGAACTAGTTCAATTTGACAGCCTGTTCACACAGAAGCGAGTCAAGACTAGTTACGTAACAAACATGACATGTAACTGAACCAAAAAGATTTATATTAATTACTTTAACTTTACTTCATGTTACTTTAACGGATGTGAGGCGGTCCACAGCTACACGGAAATTATACGGCTATTGAAAGCCGTGCTTAGTTCACCTAGGTGCACCAAGTCTACAGTGGTGCGTAGCACTCAATGCACCCAGGTGAATTAAGTGGTTGGTGTACTTTGTTCACCCAGGTGCATTAAGTCTACCCTGCGTAGCACTTAATTCACCCAGGTGATTTATTTCAGGTGAATTAAGTCTACCCGGCCACTCTAACGGATGTGGGGCGGTCCACCGCTACACGCAAATCCAGATAAGTGAGTGCGTCCTGAAGCGATAGTGTCGTGGTTGGAAACATAGGCTGCACAGTAATCTCGTACGGCGACGCGGTCTTGTCACCCATCCCTCGAGTACGCAACGCTCTCAAGTTCTCAAACCTCTCCTGGACGACAGCCCTGAAGCCCTATTTTGATTCTCCAAAATGCGCTGTTGGTAGTTTAGTTTCGTTTTTTGTGCAAAATGGTACTCTAATTCGGTGTAATAGAGTGCACCAATTGGCCCATATGAACACGCCCTTGATGTTGACTTGTTCACTGACAGTGGGACTAAATTGTTAAGAGAGTTTGTTTGGATAAGAATGTTTGTGTCAACGTCATTTAATTTAAGTAGTGTTAATTATGGTGTTATCAAAATTTTTATTTTATTACTATTCTAATGCATTAAATTGTATGCCTAGTGACTAAAAATAATATTGAATTGAATATCGCATTAAACAAAATTTTGTTATAATAAGTTTGATTTTCATTGTGTCTATAATATTTTCTAACTTTCAAATTGACTATTTTATGTAATGTAATTTTGATCTCTTTTAATGTTTTTGGTTTTAGAAGCCGTTTTATTTAAATATATACCTACCTACAAGCTGAAGTTGCTTACACGTACTTATCAGAATTAGCAATATTGCATTGGCTGGCAGATAATTGCAAGCCAATGCAATATTACCAGTGGTAACCAACTGAAGCGAATATCCCTACTTTGGCCTATTTCGTTCATGGCACCTACATAATATTAAAACTTTGCCTTCTCTAGCTGCTAAGCCTTGAAAATGTTTGATCTGAGTAAATAGTATAAAGAGGTAAATATTTAATCCGCAAAATAATTCAATGACGGAAAAAAACTCATCATCTATTGCGAAGCAAAATTTGCGCTCACAACAAACTTAAATTCATATTTAGTTTATATTATAATAATTTTTCCCTCTGATATTTTGCAAGCTTCCCGATAACAATAAAAAAATAATCAAAGGCATACGCTACATCATCTCTCTGTGTAAGCAAAACTTGTGTTATGTACCACCAAATTACTGATATACTTATTTTGAATAAAAGAATGGATACCAGTTAGAACAAACAGTTGAGCAGACAAAATATCGCTCTAAAGGTAGCTCAACCGATATGTACCACTCGGAAGCGTCCCCAAGACCCGGCTGCATTGCCCCGCTGTATAGCAATGCTGATGCGCTGCGCCCTCAGCCATTCTCGGACATAATAAATAATATTACTTCTTTCTCAACATCATCAACATCAACATCAAGTCAGTTTCAGTAGAGTACTTTGAAAAAAGAAATTTATTAGAAACCTAAATAAATACAATTGAAATACAAATAATAACATGTCATGATAAGAATGTGCTTAAATTACCTACTAATCATTTTAGTATTACGTTTTTATTATTATTTGGGAAATTATATTATTTGGGTAATCCAACATCCCTCTATCACTCTCATCCGTGTCGCCAGAGCCTTAAGTACCTACTGTAATTTTAATTTTCTTAGCCGTTGTATGTACCACACTTAATAGCTGCCAAAACTTCAATCTGATAGGTAGTTATTACCATATCTTAATTTGTGGGTTGCAATAAAGTTATATAACTCAAGGGCGTGGAGAAACACTTGGTGAATGCGTAACTTTTAATGCAGGTCAAGTCTGTTATTATTTTGACAAAGGGAAAAGGCCTAGAGCCATTAAAATATTAATAAATAAATTTTATTTAAAAAAAAATACACTGCACTGTGGCCCAAAATAATTCTGGTATTTATCACTTTTTATTTGATTTTCGTATTTTTTCATGTAAATAAAATAAAAAAATAAAAAGAAACCCATAGGTTATTAAAATACAAAATAAAATTAAAATACCTACATGTTTAATTACTTACGGTTCCCACTCTAATGCACAGAGAGCCAGAACCTATACTTAGGGCTACAGATGTAATTCATTAGTATACTCGTACCTACTTATTTTTTAATACCACCCGAGCTTCATAGTAAAAATTATGAGCTGTTTTTACAGACAGAGCTAATTTCTTATTTATAATATTGGTAAGGATATACTAGGATATACCATTTATTACTTAGCTCGTTCCATAGTACTAAACATCTCCCTTGCCCGATAGAACCTAGTCATGTAGTTGAAAATCACGCAACAATGTATTATAATTTAGATAAAGATAGAGTTTTGCTAAAATAAAACATGTTATGTACGACTTTGCTCTTGTAATATCAACTATATATGATATGATCTCCCACAAAGCAGGTTAGGTGATATAATTTTAGAAATCGTCTCGCCCGTGAAACAAACGTTGATTACAAAGTATTACATATATATTTACGGAATCTTGTGAACCTCGGAACCTTCACGGTAGTAATTTGGTTGATGACCAATTTTGAAAACTTTCACTACTTTAACAACTCTTTGACTTATACTTACCAAATTGCGGCTACGTCTGCTAACGGAAGAAGATTTTTGTATGATAGAGAAGATGAAGATGGTTTATATCAACAAAGCTGAAAATCTGAGCCTGCCACTGTCAAAAATTGGCACATTTCTAAGCTACGATAAACAAAAGAGGTTATTATGTTCAGCTAGGTATAGGTACGTATTTTCTAGTACGTTCGCTTTTCGATTTCGAATATTCTGTCATTATCGTAAGTATGAATATTATCTGGGGTGGTGGCATAATTATGTATTTCCGGGGTTTATCATCATCACCAGCCTATAATAGTCCACTGCTGGACATAGGCCTCCTCTAATGAGCGCCATAGATGGCATCATTATGTGGGGGTTATTGCCCATAATCCGGGGTATATAATAAGTATTTATCCCAAAAACTTAAAAAACAAATTTAACTAAGTAATTTTTTGTACTTATATTAATTTTTTTAAATAATCAAATGATTTGTATTTGTTTCGGCATTATATTAATCGATAGGCGATACATATGTATACCATTATAACGTTTAAATATGTAAGCCCTTATACCTCCCTTGTGATCTTTTGCATTTCTGCAATGTTCACTAACTAATTTTTTACTAACTTTTAATATTCACTTACAGATTCTCGGTGTCTTCGTCACACTGCACTAGTCTTGACGCAGCACTGGCACAACAACTATCCTGAACTCTGGTACTAGCTGACTTTAACAATAATGACGATACGCAATACGAATCGGATAAACCTGCACACGCCCATGGCCTGGAATCGAATGGAGTAGACTAATATGTGCAAACTATTCCACACGAATAAAATAGGATACACGCAAAAAGGATATGTAGAAACAAAATGAACAAATGTGGTTATGAAACTAATTATTCTATTTGAAATTACTTCAGGATATACTTCAGTATCCTGAGTTTGAAATCGAAGGACGTGGGTTCAAAGCGTACTAGATATACACTTGGTGTTAGATTATGATTGGAGATTAATTTTGTATAATAACCATATCTAATTAGGAACTTATATATATATATATGTATGTAATTTATATGTATGTATGTATGTATGTATAAGTGTATGTATATTATATATATGTAAATTAAAGATTCAAGAAACTTTGCATACTATTGATTGATTGAATTAATAAACCTAACAAGTTATGGGTAGCGTAACATTTATTACTCATTTTTGAGTGTACGAGCTGCTGGAAAAAGAGAGGGAAAGGCAAGAAAATTAATGACTTGAATTGTATATATATTAGGATTGGTTCCTACCTATAGGTAGGAATGCCGGATATTATAATATCCGGCATTTTATTCCGATTCAAATAGAACCTAGGTAAAATGGTGGAAAACTTCACGCATTATCATTAGATCTATACTAATATTATAAAGAGGAAAGATTTGATTGTTTGTTTGTTTGTATGTTTGTTTGTTTGTTTGTTTGTTTGTTTGTTTGTTTGTTTGTTTGTTTGTTTGTTTGTTTGAATTGAATAGGCTCCGAAACTACTGGACCAATTTGAAAAATTCTTCCACCATAAGAATCCTAAAATTTCCGTGAACATAGGCTATAAAATATTTTCAAAAAAGTTAGAGATCCGTATAAAAACTTCAATAATAAAACCATAGCGCTATACATCAACTTCTTTTTTTTTCTTTTTTTGCGCTGCTCGCTTTTGCTGTGACTCAACTTCAACTTCTTTTTTTATGGCACCGCTTTTGCTACGACGACTCCGCCAGTGTCAGTTATGGATTGTCATAGACATCACAATTCGTTACTGGGGTGTGAGCTGGGGTGCGAGAGGAAACTCAATGTCAAAAAATATAAAAACTTCAAGATTGGAACCATGCGACGTAGGCGATACAGCGGTGCGAGAGAAAAGTCTTTATATAAGTAAAGGAGGTAAAGGTACAATTTTAAAAAGGAAAGATTTTATTGATTGATGTTTGTGGTTTGAATTGAATAGGTTCTGAAACTACTAGACCTTTTTGGAATAAAATTCATCATTAGAATGATAATCATAGGCTATAGAATATTTTTAAAGTTAGTGATCCTTATGAAAACTTCAATAATAAAGTACCTCATCTAACGTGTGTGTGTGTAAGAACTTAAAATTCTTTAAAATACCCGTGCGAAGCCGGGGCGGGCTGCTAGTATAGTATATTTGACAAAGGCTCTCCTATCTCTACTCTAGCCATCAGAAAATTTAAATTTATAATACTACTTATATGTCCACATTTGTATCTATAACTACTACTTAATCTTATTTGCCTGTATTATTTTTTATTATTTAAGTTATATGTGTATTTGCCTCTACATCCTCGAAGGATGGTTTACATGGTGATATTCATGCGGCACTTAGTTTTTTATTTGTGAGACATTTTTATCATTTTAATTTTATCATATATTTATTAAGATGACTTTTACGGTCTGTCCTAGTGGAAAAAAATACTTTACACTTCTTGCGGAATCTGTATTTTTACTACTAGTTCTTGTATAATCTGTATTTTTGTACCTGAAAGACTTATTGTTTAACTACTTTCTGCCGACGGGTTGTCATGAGTGTGTCTATTGTTGTGTTCACAGGCAAATTCTATCCCGAAAGAACATGAGATAAATAGCAGCCTATTTTATTCTAGACCTAAACCCACCTTGCTAAGTTTCAGCCCAATCTGTTTAGTAGGAAGAGTTACAAACATCCAAAAAATATCGCATTTAATTTTAACCATAAAGGTACATAAGACACCTACAAATAAATAACACCACAATATTTTTTATCATACATAAAAAAGACCAGAGTTTTGGAGCAAATACCCAATTATCGTAGAAACATATGTCGCGAGAAGAAATCGAACCCGCAACCTCCTGGTCGAGAGACAAACATCTTTGCTTCAAGTGGCTAATTTACTATTTAATATCAACATCATCGCATTCAGGAAAATCCCAATTTTACCCCAATTAGAACCGATAGTATTGTACACCACAATAATTATTTCACGCTCAAAGAGCGGACATTATTGTGTTGATTACGTAGATGAAGTTAGATTAGAAACCATTAAGAATGGCACCGTGCTATTATGTGGTTTACCTGGTGAAATTTGCAAAGGTACATTGCTTGTCCATTGAGGTAAATTCACCGTTGCTATAAAACGAGATTAACATATTTTAAACTCAGTTCAGTGCGTTGAAAGACCACGTTGATCCGGCTAGCTGAACTTAGATTAACAAACGGTGAAATTGGACCTAATTCTGATTAGGTATGCATTATAATAAATAATTATTTATCACGTTTATTTCACAAGAATTATATTGACAGGTCTAATTCATTGTTAATATTATAGGATCTATTAACTGTTAGCTAAATAAAAATTTGCTCTAAATGATTTCATGTTTAAAACTACATAACTACATGTATGAACAAATTCTTTCGGTTGCTGTAAAGAACTAATAAGGCCAGGTGTTATTTGTAGATGTAAAATTTTTATGCATAAAAGTATTTATGTCATGTATTTTATTATATATTATCAGTCATCTAGTGTCCTTAATAAGCTGCTTAGCTTGGGGCTAGATGATGTTATGAACCCAGCATTATTTATTTATTAATTTAAGATATACTATTTTGTGTATATAATTGATGTGAGAATTAATTATCCCTTAGGTTATCCCTTAGGTTATACGAGTAAAGTTTGTCAACCGATGCAATTTTGATAAGTCTGAAAATAGTCAAAGTTTTTTGTAGAATCTTATTTAATAATCGTTGTATACTTTAAGATTGCTTTTAATCATTTGATTGGTTGAACATCCTGTCAATGTTTCAATGTCAGTTTAATCCATTGGAATCGATTACTTCTCAAGTGTCTAAGTTAATATTTTCCATCATGTTTCCCGTAATAATGATATTATATAAGTAAAAATAACTACCGGTGTACATCACGACTTAATCTGCTGACGTCCACACATCTTTATATTTAAACCGGTTTAAGAACACTTTAAATTGATGTCGAGAGGCAATTGGGCCAGGTTTTATTTGTACTTGTCTAATGTATATGGATTGCTTATAATAATTGCTTTTATAAATTGAAACAATATCTTCGAACGGGTCATTCATTTGTGTTCTATTAATCCAGTTTTCGATGTCCGTCAATTTATAAGTAACAACTTTTGTTTTTTTCAATAGCCGCGTTGACACGATCAGAGTCAGCTCGGACCGAGTGGATTCGGATACCTACTCGGACGCAACTCGGATTATGGCAACCCATAATCCGAGCGCACTCGGAAGACGAATAAGGGTTGAAACAGTACGAGTTGCCTCCGAGTAGGTATCCGAGTCCACTCGGTCCGAGCAGACTCTGATCGTGTCAACTCGGCTTAAGTAGGTACTGAGAAATAATAATCAGTTATTTATTTTTACAGAAACAAAAGATAATCGATATTACTTCCATTTGCAAAATCATACAAAGAAAACTACTTTATGGATTCATTACTTTAACCCTACCGTATTTTGTGTGGAGATGTTTTAGTCATCAATAAGTAGGGATCGAATAAGAAAAGATGGATGAACTGTGTGAAATTAGTTTTGACTCAGTTTTATTGAGACATTGATTATAAAAAGTAATTGGATTAATAAAAGTAAGCTCAATGTTTTCAATTGTAATGTTGTAATTTGGTAACTTAATTTTATGCATAAATATATAAAAGAAGATGGTGTTAGTTTCACTACTTTATAACTCAAGAATGGCTGAACTGATTTCGTTGAAAATTGGTGGAGAGATAGCTTAGAACCAAGAGCCGGACATAGAATTTAGGAATCATAGGACTTAATCAAGGACATGCGGACGAAGTCGAAGGGTAAAAGCTAGTTGTAATAATTGAATTATTATAGTTTTTTCTAGACCTAAAATGGTTTTGAATTAATAATTTAATTAAATAGTACAGATTGCGTAACCTTGCAAAAAAGTTGCAGACAGTATTTTACCACGTTTGAGATTTTTGACCTCATAATATCTGCATGTCATGGAAATAAGTGGCCTAGACAATATAATTGCATGTTTTTCATTTTAAAGACACATCTTGCATACAGTAAAATAGTTTTATTTAAAACACAGACGAAATTATGTTAAGATTTATTGTGATTCATATTATGATCAAATCAATTTGACGATGAGAGCATTTGTTTAAGCTATAGGTAGGTAAGTACTTATTTATAAAGAGGAAATATTCGATTATTTGTTTGTTTATTTTAATTAAATAGGCTCCGAAACTACTACACTGTTTTGAAAATTCTAATTTAAGCTACAATATTTTCAAAAACGTTAGGGATTTATAAGAAAAAAATATCATCAATTAGCACAT
Organism: Eupithecia pulchellata; assembly: GCA_963931895.1. Classification (NCBI taxonomy): domain Eukaryota; kingdom Metazoa; phylum Arthropoda; class Insecta; order Lepidoptera; family Geometridae; genus Eupithecia; species Eupithecia pulchellata. The sequence continues at coordinate 12,144,530 of OZ007526.1, read as the reverse complement.
CGTAAGTGAGTGTAAAATTTTCTTTAAATACACGTTTGAAGCCGGGACTGACTGCTAGTCTGAAATAAGGTGGCGGACGAACCAAATCTGTCTCTAAAGTCTACAAAAAGTGTAGGTTTTTGATTGTTATTTTTTTACAGCAACACTATACGATAAAGGCATGATGAATGAACTAAAAGCCATAAATCCATCAGCACTAAAGTTCAAAATTCAACAATGCTGAAACTACTGTTAGAAGTGAAGTACTTAGTTATTTGATACAGCAAAGTATGTAATTGGAGAAAGTAGATATCGACAGCCCTGACATTGAGGAAGATACAAATAAATTTGAGCCCTCACACTTGAGATAAAGATTCAGTATCCTCTGGCGACGGTTCGAATTTCGTGTCGTTTCCTGAAATGGTAATAACTAGGTAGAAGACGATCGTGATGTCTCCTGGAGTCGTTTGTAGACGTCAGTGCCTGAACTGGACGTTGATCCAATATTGTTAGGTATTCAAAAGTACTATTTACAAAAAACTATAGGTAAAAAAGCAATAAAAATATGACTAAACGTAATATCAAGGTCAAGTTTTCGGCGTGCCAAAATGAAAAACTGAAAATTTTAAAAGTTCTCAGCATAGTCATAGTCATTTATAAATGGACTATTTCTAGTACCTAGACTTTTTTGAAAATTAGGTACTTATCATGAGAAAACTCTGAAACTATTCAGATTTTTTTTATTTGTAATATAGGTTATATTACACTTAAATAATAAACAGAGCCTGTGCTGGTCTCTTATTTACCTTATAATACACTTGTACACTTTACATAATACAATGTAATTTTATCACACGCGATGTAATTTTGACTTACAGCATTTACCAGTACCTAAGTAGTAACAATATTACCTAATCAACACCATGAGTAAAAGTTTAGCCCAGTTTGGTCCAATAATAGCTAAGTACATTTTACGTCACGTACATTAAATTCGAATTTAATTGTGTCTTTCTATTTCTTAACACAAATGTTGGTACGCACCTAGTTCTTCTTTCATAAGAAAACTGTCACTTATAGTACACTGACCTTAAGTAATCGATGGTGGTGAAAAACACTCGCGATATCCCCGGACGTTTTTTTAACTTTTCGCACGTCCGGTCGGCGTCGAGGTTAAAACACAACTGAAGAAAATGCACTTGCGCGAGCGCAGGCTTCCAGTAGGCTGTATGGTATTACACATGTAATAAATTTTATGTTTGCAGGTTTATTGTGTGTCATCTGCTCATCGGAATGGTGGATTGCAGTGAGAGTAAAGCTGTATACTACCTACGGATACGTTACGTGTGATTGTTACTATGTATTATAGATATAATGTATACTAGTATTATAAAGACGACAGATTTTATTGTTTGTTTGGATAGAATGAGCTGCGAAACTACTGCACCGATTTGAACAATTCTTTCGGTTTAAAGATGTTTATTTTCTCATAAAAACAAAATGTTCACTTATAATGAGATACAATAAATCTTAAAAGTAATGCTTAATCTAATATTACGTTATACCTCCGGGGCCAGTAGGCGGTAAGTAAAGTAAGAAAGTATATCTAATAAAGTAGGTAAATACTATGTCTATGTTTTATATAATATAGTTTCACTATTAGAATCCAACATTATGATGAATATAAGCTATAGAATATTTTCCAAAAATAAGGGAAATTTAAATTTTTGGGTAATTAACAATCATTATTATATTTTTATACTGTAAATATTATATACAATGTATAATACGCTTGGATTAAATTTGAGGCTAGATGCTTTTGTAAAATTAAACTTATTTTACAAACTTTTTGAGATGTTTACTATGTAAGTTTATTTTGTATTAAAAGTTAGGTAACAATCCGACTGCTTAGTTTTGATTATAACATTATCATTTATTGCATAAAATATTGTAGTACACAGATTCCAAAAAGTTTCATACTACCCGCCGTTTATTCAGTATGCAACATACATTTCAAAATTTTCAAACTTCAATAACTTTTTTTCTTTAGGCTTACAAAATAAGCACTTAGACAAGTCAATTTCATACAGTTAATTATAATAAAATAAGGAATAAATGAAAACCTCAGATATGGATGCTATTTAACTTATAATAATTATCTTGAGTGGATGTAAGGACGTCGCAAGATTTCAGTCTTGTAACCTTAACTTTTATTGTAATTATTGTGCCTTCAAGAATATCACAAGGTTTTGCGAATTTTCCTCATAGCGCCATAGCATTTGTATCTGGCTATAATTATTATTTACCTACGGGTTTGTTTGCAAATAGAAGCATTTAGTTTACAAGGCTTCATAATTTCACTTTAAATATGAGCGGATCGCAAATAAAGGAAAAGTTATGCATGGTTCTTTTAAATTTAGTCAATGGTTAATTGTAACCATTTTAGACAAGATGTGGATATTTCAATTCAAAATTATAATTCCAAAAACGTTTATAGAAATTGTTCTTCTGAACCATCTTGGTTTTAAAATTGATCCAAAATAACAATAATAGGTAAAAAACAAATTATCACATCATAGTATTTCAATGGAAAAAGTTGAGCTAACATAAAGAATTAATATCGGGAGTTATAACATCTGGTCTATTATGTTATATTTATATTATATTATATGTCAGAACCAGGTTTTGAAATAGTGTAGAAGTAATGCATATAAAAATAAAATATACCAAAAATATCCTGAATATTTAAAGTTTTTGAAACGTGTCCAATTTTTAGAATTTGCCCTTTTCGGCGTTGACTTTACATAATACACACTTAAAATGTATCTAAAACTAAAATTAAGTTTTATAACTAACACTAATTCTTCACTTTTTTTTGCTGATAGATCTTAAAGTAGAACTTCAAAAAGAGAACAAAGAAGGAAGAGATCAGAGTTATACAGAAGTAGTAGAAAGCCGAGGGGAGGGGGCAGGGGGAAAGCTTCTGCTGGTAATGGAGGTCTACCACCACGAGGATGAACTGGATCTGAAAGGAAACATCATTGTTAGAAATATCAGTCAAAGTGACCAATATCTGAAAATAATACATAAAAAGATAATTCTAGCATTATTAAAGTAATACATCGTCATCATCATCATCACCAGCCTTTAATAGTCCACTGCTGGACATAGGTCTCCCCTAATGAGCGCCATAGATGGCATTATCATTTTAAAATAATATAATATAATGGATAATGCACGCATAATTCATTATATTCAGATTTTGGCCAATAAGATTGATTTCTGGACTATTGGTCCGGATGCTCAATGCGCCGAGCTGAAAACTAGATGCTAGTGCTGGACAATTCAAACACCAGCATCTAGCCCTAATTCAAGCAGAGCTTGTTATCCACTATTATGAGCAAGTTATTAATGATGATTAATTAAATTAAAAAAAAAACATTTAACACCGATACGGCCAGGAAATTTCGCAAGAAGATTGTATTGACCTTTGTATTCAGGAGGCTTCTACACATAGTAAATTTGAATGAAATAAAACTATGAGCTAAATTAACTTGATGACCTCTGTGGCGCGGTGGGTGATGGTCGGCTTGCACGAGGTTGCGGCTTCGATTCCCGCCTCCAGACAAAAGGTTTGTACCAGCAGATATTTGTGTCAAGTGTTCTGGTAATTTTCTATGTATAGAAAAAAATTGTATATGAGCCATCTAGTACCCATAACATAATGCCTGCTTATCTTGAGGCTAAAATAATGGTATGTAGATAATGCATTATTTATTTATGAACTTACCAACTGAACTTTAGTCAAATGTTTCTTCCACCACGTATACTTTACATAATCAGGCCCTAGCGCCGCGAGTCCATAGTACGCATACATCAACACATGCACAAAGCTGTTCAGCATTCCAACCACGACGAAGTTATCCGTAGGATGGTACATTAGGTGGAACCACGTCCAGGTCAGCATGGCTGCGTGGTGGTACAGATGCAGGAAGGTTACTTGGTTGTCCTTTTTCCGGAGCACGAAGAAAACTGTGTCAAGCATGTCCAGGTGCTTTGCTATGAAGTAGGGGTAGATTTCGTTTATGACCTGGAACGTAAAGGTTTGTTTTCACCAATGAATTTTATTCGGTCCACAACGGATGATGACCTCTGTGGCGCAGTAAGTAAAGGAGACCTAAAAGCAGGGAGATGCGGGTTCAATTGCTGTCTTTTAACAAGAAAAGGTTTTTTGCCCTTGTTACTCGTACATAACCAAGTTACATTACCAGCAATATACAAGGAAAAAATATTCTTCGCACAAAACCGGGTAATGTGGATCAAAATTTTTAGCCTGCGATGGTTGCTGGTTCGTTCCCGCCTCGGAACATATATGTCATCTATTTTATAATGCACTAAGTATATCAGTCATCAAGTACCCATGACATAAGCTCTGCTTAGCTTGGGGCCAGATGATTATTTGTGGTTTGTCCGGCATTATTTATTTTTATAAAGATACGAAGTACTTACCCCTTGCATATCAGATGCTTTAGGACACCTTGTGGTAATGACGTTGAAATTGTAGATATATCGGAGATACTGAAAAAAGTAACAGTAAAAATAGCACTGCTTTAACAAGTAGAGGAAAATTAGGTAGCACAACAGCTCAGGAAAATGACTTGAAAAGCGTAACGTAAAATTTTCTCCTGTTGGTCAATTCTGCTGTGTTTCACTCATATAATTTTTCACCACACATTGCTTTCATCGATTGCAATTTGAAAAACCAAGAAATGAGAGGCTAAAGTATTATCACTAAAATCCAATAGATATATTCCAGATAGTTTTGAGTTATCCAGTATTTCGGCACGATTTCATCCGAAATGATCACGGTACAACTGAAGTCGAAGAGTGTTCCATGATCATGGCACATAAAACTGTATTTAAATATTGGAAAACTCACGACTCAAATCATGCTACATATTCCTTCCTAAATTACTTAAGGTACAAAGATGGGTTAAGAACCAGTTAAATGATGTAATTGTGCAATAAAACTATTAAAATTTTATGTCTCCTGAGATAATTATAAAAGCAATCCGCTGCCTCGAGACCACATATTTGTACGATCTGCAGATATTTGTTCAGGGTGTTGTGGTCCTTTCCAATGTATAATAAACCTATAGGTAATCTATTTATGTTATTTATTGTAATAAATATAATTAGCCATCTAATACATAACACAAGGTCTGCTTAGCTTTGGGCTAGATGATACTGTGTAGATTGTCCAGCATTTTCATATATAGAAATAAACGAACATCCTGAATAAGAAGTTGTGAAAACGTTTCTTTACATGCTAATTTAACAGTTATAGGGAGCACGGATGTTGAACTATACCTATCAATGCTAATCAATCGCTATTTACTGGGTCATTATTCATCCGAACTTGGGGATTCTTAATAATCCATGGTGCATAAACAAATATCTATCTAACTTCACCAGAATCTCTGAAACTGGTTGGATGCAACCTTCACTATACAATTTCTTTGAATTGGCTGAACTAAGTGCCTGACATAAAATAAGAGCATACTCACTATAAAAACCAAATAAACAGAGAAGGCGACTTGGAACCCGTTGTAAGCTAGGAGAATGTTGTTCAACTTATACGCAGGTCTTGATTTCATGAATGCTGGTAGAATCTTCACAGTTAGTGCTAGGTAAAGGAATATCACAGATCCTAGACCCATAAGAGTTTGAGGCCCCGTCCATGTTTGGATGTCTGCTTGACCTGGAAAAGAAAATAGGATGGTACTTTAGGAGGTATAATAATAGGTATCTAATTTTTGTAATGTGCCTTTTTGCTATCTGTTATACCGGATTCTCATTACAGAAACAGCGCGATATCTGGGTAGGTATTTACCTACCGTTTAACTGTATTGATGGTGCAATAAAGTAATATTCTATTTTATTCTAGATAATCCCCTAGGCACATGGCTACCTATGGTATACTAGGGTGGGTCCTGTTGTGGGAAACTGACATTATAATCTTTTTTAGTTTTATTTTATAGCTATACCTATTAGCGACCAGCCCCGGTACGGGTACAATGACTTAGTCTGAGTTGTGCGCATAAGCTTATAACGTAGCTTATATGTATATACGTTTTTGAAAACTATTGTCTTCGTAAAAGAAAAGGGCATGTTATGTCAGTAGAAACTAGGGCCGAGGTAGAACCGAGGTGTAGCCTAAAAATGCGATAAATACGTCTCATTTTCCGTATCGTGCGCGTAGGCATGAATGACTGAAGTTACCTATTTTTGCTTGTCATGTCACACATAGATTCATTTTCTGTCTTAAATATATAGAAATTTAAAAAGTAAGTAGATCCAGTTTTTGGAAAGTAAGTAGGTAAGTCCATGAACTTAACTCAGCCGGACCAAGCGATAATGTTAATTTTGTATCCACTTATTTCTATAACATCTATGGCGCTAACGCGACGGCCGCTTTCATGTCAAAGTGCAACGATTCACTCAAAATCAAAAACTGTCATCAAGTTCAATCGATGGTTGTCATACTAAGCAAAGTAGTCTTTCTCGATTTAGAAAAAGCGCTGCAAGGCGCGAAACGTATAGGAAGGACTCGAAAACGAAGAAAGTATTCGAAAGGAATTTCGCACAACTTTGACTAAGCGCTCTAATAGGTACTAATGCATGTTATTCATATAAAACTAACTCTTGAATTACTCGATCTATTAAAAAACCGCATAAAAATCTGTTCTGTTGCGCACTTTTAAAGATCTAAGTATATATAGGGACAGACAGCGGGAAGGGACTTTGTTTTAAATTATATAGCGAAGAAGGTAACGGTGTTGATTACACTTATAGTTTAACACTTAAAATAAGTAAAATATATAAAATTATGTTAAGAGTGTACTGTGTATAGAGTAATAGAAAAAATAATGCTGGACAATCCACACAGCATCAACTAACCCTGAGTTAAGCAGAGCTTGTATTAAGGGTACTAGATGACTGATATTCTTAATACAAACTAATATATACAAAGATAGGTATTTTATATTATACACTAGCAGTCCACCCCGGTTTCACACAGATATTTAACATTAATATCAAAAATTATAAATTTTTACACACTCACATACATGCTGGGTTAGTCAACTACTGAAGTTTTTATACGGATCCCTAACTTTTTTGCAAATATTCTATGGTCTATGTTCATGAAGCTTAAGCAGGATTCTAATGATGAAGTTTTATTTTATTTTGGTAATAAATAGTTATTATAAACTTAACCAAAAACTACTAAAATAACAGACAGACCAGACATCATTATGCAACTTAAATACTCTCACAAATTAATAAATACCAATAAATTCTTTTTTTTTTTCAAATCAGTCCATTATTTGAAGCCTATTCAATTCAAACAATCCAATCTTTCCTCGTTATAATAATCTATACTAATATTATAAAGAGGAAAGATTTGATTGTTTGTATGTTTGTTTGTTTGTTTGAATTGAATAGGCTCCGAAACTACTGGACCGATTTGAAAAATTCTTTCACCATTAGAATCCTAAATTTTCCGTGATGAACATAGGCTATATAATATTTTCAAAAAAGTTAGAGATCCGCATGAAAAATTCAATAATTGAAACGTGCGCTGTATATTCAACCTCTTTTTCTATTATGGCGCGTCAGAATAGAAAAAGAGGTTGCATAGGTGCTTGCTTTTTCTCTACGGCCAGTGTCAGTTATGGAGTGTCAAGTCAATGTCAAAAACCCCAATGCTGTTAAAAAAAGTAAGGGATCCGTATGAAAACATTGAAACCCACCGTTTTAGTGTGTATAATTTCTGAAATTTTTGTTTAATACCCGTGCGAAGCCGGGGCGGGCCGCTAGTTATACATAAACTGCAAATTCCAGAATCGCAAGCGGACCTTCGACCACCGCGCCACAGAGGTTTCAAAAAAGAAAAGCGAATTCCAAATCATAGTGATAATAAAGTAAATAATGTGATACATTCCCTATATGTCGTGATCACTAAATGCAGTCTCAACCAGACAACTGCTGGATGATCTTAAAATGAATGCACTTACTATAATCGAAGTCAAAATTTTCCCCTAAATTCTCGTATCGAACATCCATTTTCACTGCGTTTATATGTTACTTTAAAAGGTACTCCTCCGACAGTTTCATGCCTCCGAATGAATTCTAAATCCATTTTAAACAATGGGCTATTTATTATCTCTCGATTATTTGAATATGTGAATGTACTTTTACCTATTGTATTCAAACACTGTTCCTGATTTCAGTATATATGCTAAAACATACCTATTGGATGAGTGAGACGATACATTTAAATTTATTCTTTTGGGTGACATATAGAATTTTTTACCATTCTGACGTAATTATGGACATTTGGACATATTTATCTATAGTTAGTAAAGCGTTAAGAAATTCTAATAAGAGGACAAGCTAATTAATTCTTTGAAGATATCCTTGACCTACCTATTTCTTGTTTTATTCGTCTTTTTTGATAGATTTTGTAATAATTATTAAGAGCTATCCAGGATTTCACTTCATCTTTCTTACGAGATAAGTCTTATTAGGTTTATTTCTTAACGGAGACTGCACATGGGCACAGCGTATGTATAGTGCACATTTTCTTATCCAATAGGGCGGCAGACTGATATCACCGGGGAGAAGTCCGACTTAGGACCAATCGCTTAAAGTGCTATTTGAGTCCCGGGGTACCGCTAACTTTTTGATTACGAACTCGAACTTCAGTGATATTTAATTGTTTGAAAAATAACAGCAGTAAAAGTACTTGAACTGGCTGTAAAAGAGGCTGGGCAGTGAATGTACCTACTACGTTTTCTCAGTAAACTTACTCCGACTCTTCCGAACTCAAGTAGACCACGCTCCTTCTACAGTTTAATAGCAAGGCATTTTCTTGTCTGATATTGAAAAAAACTCAGGCATTGTTATTTATCATTTAAAATGCTCACAATAATCACAAAAATCTAAGAATAAGCAAATGGAAAACCTCTCGTCACGGGCCATCGCCCTCCGTGCTACAGTAGTCCTTCCTATTTACAATTGTAAAATATTGTACATATCTATACTAATATTATAAAGAGGAAAGATTTGATTATTTGTTTGTATGAATTGAATAGGCCGAAACTACTGGACCGGTTTGAAAAATTCTTTCAACATTATAATCCTAAATTTTCCCTGATGAACATAGGCTATAGAATATTTTAAATGAAGTAAGGGAACTGCAGGAAAAATAAAATGAAAAATTCAATTTTTGGTAAATACCCCTGCGAAGCCAGGACGGACCGCTAGTAAGGTACAATTCTGTGGTTACCATAAATAAATATATTGTATGTAGCATCATGTATTACCAGGTAGTACCAGGATTCCTGAAGACGGTAAAAACATTTGTTGATAGGCGGGAATCGAACTCGCAATCTCACGCGTCAGTACATATCTTTGCGCACTGTTTCACAAAGGCCGTCAATAAGTGTCATCATCTAAGATTTTTGTTATTATAGTGTTTACGCACACTCGGTATTGGATTTCTTAATGTCATCGCAAAACGATGAGTAAAATTCATTGATACATGTTCAAGTATCGTTTCTTCACAATATCTGGTACCATCTTGATATAATAGGGACTTTTAAGTATTGCTTTATAGAGTACCTTGGTTTCTGCCTTTTCATCCTACAGTAGATACTGTAGGATGAAAAGGCAGAAACCAAAACCATGTTGTGGCAACACCATTGTGTAGATACACAATGGTGTTGCCACAACATGCTAACAAAACAAAAACAAAAAAAAAAAAAAAATTTTTTTAATGCCAAATCAATACCCGCCTGATGCCGGCATATATACCCTTGCCACGTCACGTGTTATGCTCTTTGTGGTTGAACAGCAGAACGGCGGATGTTGACCACCATCCACCATGTCACGATAGTTATCGCGTTCTTTTGTCGAGCTCTGTCTCCTATGTGCGTAAGGTCGCTTGATGCTTCGTAAGCCCGTTGACTTGGCTCAATATACCACAATCATAATAATAATAATAAATAATGCTGGACAATTCACACAGCATCATCTAGCCCCAAGCAAAGCAGAGCTTGTGTTATGGGTACTAGTACCAGATGACTGATATACATAATTCAATATTATTAAGATTATTTCATTACATACATTATAGATATTATTTTTTCTTATACATAGAAAACGACCAGAATACCATGAACAAAATTTGTTCATGGTATTCTGGTCGTATATGCCTGGCAAGCAAGGGCATGAAAAGAAGAGCCTACAAACACCCGAGGCGAGACGAGCGCAGTACAAACTCGTGCTCGGCCTGATTCGGGGTGCATACGCATAGAGTTCATAGGTAATCAAAATGCTGGCTGTTAGTAGACTAGTTAGTATTACTAGTGACTAGTAGTTAGTAGTACGTTTTGTCATTTAAACTTGATACTGTAGCTAAGATTCTGGTCAAATTGCCTTTCCAAGATTGTTTTGATACACTAATTTATGTTTTTTGCGATGTATTAATTACCTATACAGCCCTGCGTGTACCTATACCAGCTGATGGTGATGATCTATTGTTCTGAATTTTAATTGATAGTAACTTTAAATTAATATTTTACGAAAAACACCTTATAAATAAATACCTACGTAAGTTTTTCTGTAGGCAACTGAATAATAAGAATGTAGCGCGTTGAAGTCTTTTGTAGGAATGTTTTCAAAGTAAACAATATAGAACATTTATTTTTAATTAAATCACACACACATACACACAAGAAACAGATTTTACCTGAGTTTCAAAATCAAAGTAAGGTTCTTTTTACATAAAAAGCAAATCGTGGTAACTATTTATAACTTATTATTACAAGTAAAGTTAGAAAAACACTTTTTACTTCGGCACTCTGTTTATAATATTTGTTTTAATGAACCAATTCAAAACCCTACCCGGTTTTGAGTTACCCCCTTTCAGCTTAGTATTCACTTTAAAGTAAATACAGGGTGTAACCAGACTATCAACTGGGGGGGTGGTGCAGCATAACAAAACGAAACCTTATGTTTTGCAGTAGAATATATTTTGATATTATTGTATTATAGGTATGTACAGATAAAAAGAACAGACACAAGTATTTTTTAAAGTTTTATTTCTTTAAAATATGTTCAGAATCATGGTGCGATTGCTACCCTTCATTTTCGATACTAGTTTTTTACACCCATTATACTATATAATAGGTAAACTTGTTGTTCATTAGTTACTTCTTATTTTTGTAGTTTATTTAAACGCAATCATTTTCTGAAAATATCTAAATCACCTGAACAGACAAAAAACAACATTTACCCTTGCAATCACTAAATGTTAAGACACAGTAGGGTTGTGCAATACCGTGGCCGGCGCGCGCGCATGTCTCAGTAGTGAGCTAGCTGCGGTGTGATTTGTGCCACTCCTGCGCAGCCTTAGGTGAGTCCTTGAACTAGTAATAACAAAATAGGTCATCGAGCTTAGTTTGGTTTTGGAAGAGGGTGGGAATGGACGTTTTGAAAATTTTCGGCAAATAAAAAATAATGATAAAATCCTGAAATACTGAAAAAAACATGCTGAAGCGATGAATAATTATTCAACTTTTGAAAAATATTAGGAAAATTATATTTGATGTTTTTATACAGTGACTAGCAGCCCGCCCCGGCTTCGCACGGGTATTTTAAAGAATTTTAAGTTCTTACATACACACGTTAGATAGGTAGTTTATTATTGAAGTTTTCATAGGGATCACTAACTTTAAAAATATTCTATAGCCTATGATTATCATTCCTAGGATGATTTTTTTCCAAAAAGGTCTAGTAGTTTCGGAACTTATTCAATTCAGACCACAAACAAACAATAAAACCTCTCCTTTTTAAAATTGTACCTTTACCTCCTTTACTTAGGTATATAAAGAAAAACAGGGAGAACTTTATTTTTTGGCATTGGCTTTTCTCTCGCACCGCTGCTATATCGCCTACATCGATCGTTTTTCTGAGCCTACATCGCATGGTTCCAATCTTGAAGTTTTTATATTTTTTGACATTGAGTTTCCTCTCGCACCCCAGTAACGAATTGTGATGTCTATGACAATCCATAACTGACACTGGCGGAGTCGTCGTAGCAAAAGCGGTGCCATAAAAAAAGAAGTTGAAGTTGAGTCACAGCAAAAGCGAGCAGCGCAAAAAAGAAAAAAAAAGAAGTTGATGTATATCGCTATGGTTTTATTATTGAAGTTTTTATACGGATCTCTAACTTTTTTGAAAATATTTTATAGCCTATGTTCATCACGGAAATTTTAGGATTCTTATGGTGGAAGAATTTTTCAAATTGGTCCAGTAGTTTCGGAGCCTATTCAATTCAAACAAACAAACAAACAAACAAACAAACATACAAACAAACAAACAATCAAATCTTTCCTCTTTATAATATTAGTATAGATATAGATATAGATTGAATAATAACATGCTGGGAATAAGTTTCATATTTCAGAAGTTTGAAAAAAGTCAGTGTTTTATTGTGTATTCATGTTAATTTTTGAATTTCTAGGTCTTTTCTGCAGAATAATTCTCTAGCGCTCTTTTTTTAAACATTGAATGATACCTACTATAAAATTTAAATTCAGCGATTACCTTGACCTACGCCGAAACAGTTATTGAAATAAACTATTAGCACTCACCGGCAAACATTCACGTCACCGGTTTTTAATACTTGTGATGACATTAAGCATTTTATTTATATACATATATTTTATGTATTACAATCATCACTAGACACTATCGTCACAAGATTAAATATTAGAGGAAAAAATACAAGTTATTTTCTGGTTGCATAAGACAGGTTTTTTAATTATCGTAGTCGGTCAAAATAAATGAAAATTAGCTATAGAAATTTATAACTATGCATCATTTAACGAGCAACTTCTATGTCTCTGTAGATAATTCTTAATAATTTGATACAAGTATTATTTACACTTATTTTTAAAAAGCCTTTATTAAACAAAGAAAATTACAAAAATAAAATAATAAAAGTAAAAATAAAAACTAGTATTTACAATTAAAACAATTAATAACAATAAATAGCAAATTGCGAACAAACTTCAGGTAGCTCAACTGATCCATATCAATACCAGCTGGAAGTGTAAATGATTGTTATGACAAACTAAGATGTTGAATCCTTTAGAATTTAAATGTTTTTTATGTTTTATAAATACTAGTTCTTCATAATTAAAAAAATCATACAAATCGTGCCAAAGAAAATATAAGAATAAAAAATAAAAAACATAAATACCTACACCTGAATATAGACATCGACAATGATTTATGTGCTGATCAACACAGTACAAAATAGATTTAAATACAAATTTTGATAAGGGGCAATTGGCGGTCTTATCGCCAATTGTCCTTTAACAACGATAAGATATCCTTGAGATCAACCTAGACAGAAAGAAAATATATATTACTCAAGAAAAGTCAGGGAAAGTTGGTTTTTGCCCAGCTGTGAGACAGTGTCGGAATTATTATCAAGAAATGTGTAGCCCTCGCCTTGTGTGTGTGTGAAGGGCCTCTGTGCTGGTGGTTTGGGTCCCTGCATGAGTACCGAAAAAGCTGGTCACCATTACTTCCCCAGATCATGGATATGAGAAAAGCATTTTATTATTTTAAAAGAACAGATTAACACTTTCATGGCCCAAGACAACCACATCCCCTCGGCGAGACTGGCCAGTAAATACGTTATTAAAAAAACACACATCATGTTTTTGTACATACATATGATGCAGTAGGTAAAATCTGATACATTTTAAGTGCATTGTCAAACTGTCACAAAGAAGGTCAAGGCGTAACTGGGGGTCAATAATAAAGTTAATTGTTTTAACTGTAGTTATGGCGTGTAGGGGAGAACTGGATATTAACGGGCATCTGACAATTTTGCGCCCCTGTTTACAGATTATCTCAAAATCTACGAACCAATAGCAGCAGCCTTGAGCTATAATAATATTGAAGTGCGTATAACCATACATTTTAACCTACAAATTCAAGTTCAGATTCTAGAAAAAGGGTTTGTTACAGTAATCTTATTGACTTAGAATGACGAATCTATATGCTTTTTGATGTCAAAACAACACGTGAAACTTCATCTGTGAGTCGAACAAAGTTAAAACAATACCACGTTTACTTAAGTTTTGGTTTCATGGTGACATCTTTTTGGTGTGTTGTTTCTTATAAGATTACGTTAACTTAAATCAAACGAAAAGATAAAACTATATAATTATGTTTCTAGCACTGCCATGAGGCATTTTCTCTTTGAGGCCTGGTTATATCTGATTCTCCTCTAATGAGTTTTTGTCACGTCGCGTATGACAATGAATATTACAGTGATATTGTTGTATGACCTTATTCTTTGTAATTATTTTGTTAGTAACAGTATCATTATGGACTATATACACTAAACGAACGACGTTTCAGTGGTATGATTTATTCCTGCTCGTCCACACGCCTCGTCCCCAGTGGGGACTAGCGGGATGTTTACATCCCACTCGTCCCCAAATGGTATGGAGTGGTTTTGTGTTGGGCCGGTTAGGATGGGAACCTCAGGTCCGTAGGTTCTAGGGCACACGCAATATACAAAGGTCTTTTATGACTTGATAACTTTATTTAATTAATGAAAGATTTTTATTTATCATATGAATTACATTAATCCTATTTTACACTGTGAAAGAGCTAAAAAATGTTTTATGAGTCAAATCTATGGTGAGGAATAGAATTAAACTTGAGGTGTCATATCATCAATAATCAAATTCATAAAAATTACAATAATAAACAAAGGTTAATACAAGTAATATAATTAATAAAATATGAGTAAGTATATAATTATTTAAATTCATCCTCTTTCTGAGCGCTAAGGTGGAACTGTTTAATTATTATTCGGGCTTTTTTACATTTGTTATATCCTTGATGGGCGGCAGAACATTATTCCAGTCGACGACATCTAATAGAGTCTCATAGATCGAAATGCTGGATTCTATTTCAGTCAATGACAGCCTATCGATTGATCGAAGCAATGCTGCCAGCATTCTGGACACTGCCATAAATTGTTAGGATATAAGTGAATTGCAAATCCTAGTTGTAGTATCGTTATAAACAAATGTAATTTAAATAAGAAAACCAGTAAAAACATTTGAAACTATTGAGCTAATTGTGGACAATCTACAACAATCTACAGGTAACTTAAATGATCCATATCAGCCAGAAGCGTCCCCAAGACGCTGGCAGTATTACCTCGCTGCATGGTAATGCTGATGCCCTGGCCTGCTACTCAGATGATGCTCAGATGTTTTTTTTTTTTCAGTCGTAATTGCTTTATTCGGTTATTGTAATTATGTTTGGTAATAAACATAGGTATTCAGAGTTCTTGAACCTAGAATTAATTAACGTAACGATACTTAAAAGCAAGTGTTAACAACATTTATTATTGATACGGTGGATAATGTATGTTCTTAACGTTATGTTATAACAAGTGGTTTCATTGTAAAATAACTGTTTCAATTTATTATAACAATAGAATACTTATTTCAATTTGGATGTCACGACAATTTTTCTGACAAGGTTAAGTTTGTGCAGTCTGTAACATCAATTCTGTTGTTTCGCATCTAAAATTAGTTCAAATTTTGTAATTTATATGATGATGGGCTCTTTTCTATTTATAGGGTCCGTATTATTAGAGACTATGAGTTAGGTCTGATTGCAGCATTATTAAATAAAGAAAATTACAATTAGAACTAGTAATTACAACTGTAACAATTGAGCTATCTGCAGACTGTTGCAATCAGTCTATATACGAGTATATTACATCAACAGAGCGATAGAAATAATTTCAACACTAAAGGAATTTTCTAGATTTATCTATCTAGAAAATTTTCGTCTTTTGCCCTTTAGGGAAACATGTTCGAAAATAAAGGTTTATTTAAAAAAAAGCGTCTCATCTTGCAACAAATGATTTGTAACAGCTGTCAACTTTAGTGAGAATGTGCTAAATTCGACTGGTTTGCACCATGACGAAAGTTACCTAAGGGACCTTGATCTACCTAAGGGACTAGATATCGTCACAAGTCCTCAGTGGAAGTCTCATCGTACAGTTCAATGGGCATAATCTATAGGGAACTAGTTGTATCATCATCATCATGAGCTTCTTAGTCCACGGCTGGAAATAGGCCTCCCCTAATGAGTGCCATGTGTAGTAGTGTGTAAAACCCTACTGTGTATTTTAGCTGTAAAATATTTGGCAAGCAGGCTAGTATAATTTTTGTCAAGTAATTCGCTTATCTATACTAATATTATAAAGAGGAAAGATTTGATTGTTTGTTTGTTTGTATGTTTGTTTGTTTGTTTGTTTGTTTGTTTGTTTGAATTGAATAGGCTCCGAAACTACTGGACCGAGTTAAAAAATTCTTTCACCATTAGAATCCTTAATTTTCCGTGATGAACATAGGCTATATAATATTTTCAAAAAAGTTAGGGATCCGCATGAAAAATTCAATAATTGAACCGTGGGCTGTATATTCAACCTCTTTTTCTATTATGGCGCGTCAGAATAGAAAAAGAGGTTGTATAGCGCACGGTGCTTGCTTTTTCTCTACGACCAGTGTCAGTTTTGGAATGTCGAGTCAATGTCAAAAACCCCAATGCTGTTAAAAAAAGTAAAGATCCGTATGAAAACTGTGAAACCCATCGTTTTAGTGTGTATAATTTCTGTAATTTTTGTTTAATACCCGTGCGAAGCCGGGGCGGGCCGCTAGTTGTTGTATATACTCGTAAATAAAATGCGGGAATGAAATGAATTTGTAAAAGTTAATTATGACCATAATATTAAATTATTTGAAAGCATAATAAATTGTGTCTGTGACTGTACCAAAAAGTTATGTTTTTTGGATAAGATTTTGAAATCCATTTAAAGATTTCAAATTTGGTTTTCGTTAGGAGTAAAATTTTATGACATCACTAAACTAAATTATATTATTAGATCTATACTATAGTATGTATTAGACAGAAATAGATCATTATGATGAAATTCAACCCCATGCATGCGTTTCAAAGGACTGGTTGGCTTTTCAGCAAAGATGGCTGTCTGGATAAAATAATGTTATACGGTGACATTCAAAATATAATTAAATAAAAGATCCATATAATTGTGTTTACTATTGAAATAATTGAGCTAAGTGTAGACTGTTGCAAACATCAACAGCTCAGCGGAATGCTTATTGAGACAACTTAGACTGTTTTGTTAATGACTTTATAGCTATAGGGGTAAGTATTTCATATTAAACAGTGATTTAGTCAGATGAAACAAGAAAAAGAACTCTAAGAAAATTGAAGCCCACAAATTCAACTAGAAAAATTGCATATTATAATTATTTTCTTTTATACCTGTAATTGTAATTGTATTTATTTTGTGAGAAATAGGAGGTCCTATTATTTTTTTCCCGAGCGATTTCAAAAACAGCGAACAATTAAAACTTTGAATTCGATTTTTAGATTTTTGAAATTAATTAATATAACCGATAAAGGAACATTCATCCCACAAGAATCTTACCCGCAACATCCTACCATTGAGCACTT
Source organism: Eupithecia pulchellata (assembly GCA_963931895.1). NCBI lineage: Eukaryota > Metazoa > Arthropoda > Insecta > Lepidoptera > Geometridae > Eupithecia > Eupithecia pulchellata. The sequence goes on along the minus strand of OZ007526.1, from coordinate 12,126,896 downwards.
CAGAAGAAAATCTTGGATCACTCTAGCCCACACATTCTACGGCAAATAGGAAAGGTCCAGCGGAGTATCCGGTGTTCTGTCGCAACAGTCACAAGCCGTGTCGCAAGCGCGCAAGGTTATTTATACGATATATGCTTTTATATTTTGTAATAAAGTAAAAGGACATCGTACAGAGTTAGAACCTGTCCAAGTAGCCTTTTGGAGAACCTTACGATAGTCTGTTGAACGTATGATTATTTATTATTTGTTTTTTTTTTTTCTCTATCCAAAACAAAAAATAGTGAATTCTATTTTTATGTTGTTGCATAATGCTGTGAATTGAGAATATATTAAAAAATAATGTTCAGGATCCCAAGATAAACAACCAAACCAAGTACCGAATAAAGTTTTCAAAGAGAGACAATACCTATTTACATAAAGATATACAATAAGGGTTTTTTTTGGATCCATAAATTCTCAACTTTAATAAACGTTTTTACACATAAAACTACCAAACAAATGAACGTACCGTGTGCAAATTATCGCGCTTAGGTAGAGGAGTGTATTTAAGCAAAAAAATAATTAGGATATCAAGAATAAAAGAGATAAAACGGTATTTTCTACTGCAAATAAAATAGAATAAACGCAATTAAAGTAATTTTAATTATAATAGTTCGTCTTTTGCTGTAACATGTATATATTGCTGCCAGTAACAAAGAAAAGCTGCGAGTAAAAAATTCTAGTAGATATTGGCGGTAATTGATATCACTCAGAGTGATGAAAAATGTGAAGAATGTCGTCTATAAGTAAAAAGTTCAATTTAAGATACAATTTAAAAGCATACCACATATTCTGAGTAAATATTAATTTTGTACGAAATATAATTTTTATACGAATAATCGGTTTAAGCACAAATATTTTAAACATTTGCCGTGTGGTGCCGGCATATTGCCGTGTGGTGCCGGCATATTGCCGTGTGGTGCCGGCATAGAATTTCACCACCCCAACTCTTCCCGTGGGTGTCGTAAGAGGCGACTAAGGGAAACACAGCGGGGGGCGGGCAGCAGCGCCTTCTGCAGAACAACTACACCGAACTGCGATCCCCAACCCGCATGCCCAGCGTGGGGATTATGGGCAATAACCCCCAAATAATGATGCCATCTATGGCGTCATTAGGGGAGGCCTATGTCCAGCAGTGGACTATTCGGCTGGTGTGATGATGTTGATTTTAAACATTATGCTGTACAAAGAGACGACGCACGAATTGAACCTAATCCGTACCTACAAGCGTTAAATATCGAAAAATCAAATCAAATTGAGAGAGAAAAATCAAATTGCGAAAGAAAGGTCCTTTAGTTTGTTGTAGACCGTTTTCACCGACATTTCAGTAAGTTTTCTTAAAGGATACTCAAATACTTGATTTTCGTAATAATATGATTTACAAAAGAAATACATTAAAGACGGAAACTAATTCAAACTAGTATTTTCAAGAAAGTTGAGCTAACTGCACAGGGTTGCAAACTATGTAGAGATAACATCATTTAAACATATAATAGGTTCGTAGTTAACCCGCTTACATTCATAATGAAGATAACATTAAGCTATAGATAGATTTAAAGAAATAATTTTACCTACGGCCTTGAGTACAGTAGATTTAAAATTATTTTCCTAAATGCAACACTGAAATTCAAGATGACAACATTTTAAATGGCATATAACGCAAGTCTTCATGTAATGTAAGAAACCTCAACAGTTTTTTGGTGTCTAGACTGTCTAGACCCAAATGATGTAAGCTTGCAGTCAGTATTAATGCGAACACTACAGAATGCAATCTCAATATTTGCACATTTTTAATTTCAACACAGCTGTTCTGAACCAGATAAAAATAAGTACTTACCAACTTGCTCTTAATTATTTTCGAATTTAAGCTTACCGCTTAAATGGGTTTGCACAATACTAGAACCAAAAAAGATATAATTCTGCTTACTTTTCAAAACGCCTTTCAGTGTCCAGCGAAGGCGCAGCAACGCGTTAATAATAATATGGAACAAAACGTAAATATATTTTTTTACTTTTCTTTCGTTAACTTAGCACAGTAAAAATAAATAATATCAATAAACATGCCCAACATGGGGATTATGGGCAATAACCCCCAAGTGATGAATAATGCCATCTATGGCACGATTGTTCCTCGTAGGAACGCAGGGGGTAGGCACAATCTGGAATAGGCGTTTTTCTATAATAGTCAAAATATGTTTTTTCAAATGTAATCGAAATGTGTATTTTATTTGCATTATTAAGGATATTAGTATGATTGGATGTAGTTCCTAATCCCAATAAATAAAAACTTACCTACATCGTCCGAATGTGAAGCCAAGTGCAAGCAAGTGGGTCGAATTGCCGAGCAAGCATGCCTAACTTCACTTTTCTTACGGACCATTCCGAGTTGTGGTTATGGCGTTGCTTTTTTGGTTCAAGTATCAAGGTCAAGCCATATTGCAGAACACCTCTAGCAATATTTGCTGACAAGCTCGCTCGACCTTGGCAGAAGGGCGCGGTCAATGCTGAGTTGCGTATGTTTATACATTAACTGACCAGCCCACTCATCAATCTAGTAGTGGACCTTGGGAACGAGATGTTAACTCAAGTTTCGGGCAGTTACCACATACATAATACTTATCGAAGATATTATAATTATAAGATATTAGACTGATGTTAGCCAGCAGTAAAAATATAAGATTACCAAAACAATAACAGGAGTAATTAGGTTTTGCATCACGATTTACCTGTGACTCAAGCCTTCTCGATCAATTTGGTCGTTCGCCCAGCCAGTTCCAAAGTTGGTCACTGATCTGCAATCTGCTCCAGATTTCATAATCCAATACTTTTATGTCTTTGGGCTTATATTTATAGGCACTCAGTGACGTTAAATTATTATAAAATAAGAAATAAGGAGTATTGATGTTTTCAACATCATCAACAGCCTATAATAGTTCACTGCTGGACATAGGCCTCCCCTGATGAGCGCCATAGATGGCATTATTCATCATTTGGGAGTTTTTGTCCATAATCCCCACGCTGGGCATGCGGGTTGGGGATCGCAGTTTGGTTAAATTGTTCTGCAGAGGGCGCTGCTGCCCGCCCCCCGGTGTTTTTCCCTAAGTCGCCTCTTACGACACCCACGGGAAGAGTTGGGGTGGTGAAATTCTATGCCGACACCACACGGCCAATTTGTGTCTTATTATGGAAGAAACTAAAAAAAAACCACCACATCGCTTAATTGATTACAATCAAATATTAGAAACAAAATTTAACTAGTATTAACAATTGAGCTAACTACAGACTGTAGAAAACAATGTACGGGTAGTGAGTGTATCTCCCGAAACTATATTTTTGATCTAGGCGAAAATGGAAGATTATATTATTATGACCCTTTTTGAAATCTGACGAAAAATTTCACCCACAGCTATTGATTGCTGAGCAAAATCATAATTTGGAAAGCTGAGAGATACTCAGCTTCCCAAATTATGTTTTCTCTTTACCAACGAAAGAAAAATTGTACAAGGCAACCCACATTTTTTTTTCCTAACTTTGAGATCACGAAGACTAGGTTTGCCACCAAACAAAATGAACACATTTTATATCGCTGGCTATCTTTCATAACGTCTTGACTAAAATTATTCTGAATTCCATTACTCATCTAGGTTACGCCTAGGCCTTACGTCCTAATTCCACCAGCTTTAATCGTGCTTTCACATTGCGTTGCTTGCTCATTGACCACCCTTCAAGGTTATAACTGCAATATTGCGAATATCTGATGGGGCAATCCCAACAGCCTTGGGACGTGATCGTACGATGTACATTTACTATCTGGTATTAAAATTGCCGTGTGGTGCCGGTATAGAATTTCACCACCCCTACTCTTCCCGTGGGTGTCATAAGAGGCGACTAAGGGAGACACACCGTTAGGCGGGTAGCAGCGCCATCTACAGAACAACTCCACCGAACTGCGGTCCCCAACCCACATGTCCAGCGTGGCGATTATGGGCAATAACCCCAAATGATAAATAATATCATCCATGGCACTCATTAGGGGAGGCCTAGAGGTCCAATAATATGCTCAACGTTTCCAAACGTTGAGCATATTATTGTTTTACAATATGAGTTACATCATATAAGGTCATCATTCAATACAGTATCTGATAAAATTAAGTTAGCTAATTTACACATATTTCAAATAAATTACACCAAAAATCACTGAATACAAAGAAAAGTTCTCTCATCTGTTCGAGTTTTTGTTTCTATTCCGTGCTAAAAATCTATACAATAGCCGAGCCGCCGAAAAGTCGACAAAATACTGTCGACTATATACAATTTTCATACTGCTAAATGTTGGACCAAACTGCCGCCTGCAGTGTTGGCGGATTCTTCGTGTAGGGTCCATTACATTTTCCAAACAGTATCGATCATTATAAAAAATCATCACAACTCTGTATTTCTCTGAAATCAGCCAAACTCATTACGCTCATAAGATATTGAGCTAAGGTGTGTCACAGATCGTCAAAATGAAACGCAGTACGACAACTTCTCGTGTTTTGATGTTCGTGTCGCAACGGTTGGTTCTTCGGTCAGCCTACTCTTGTCTACACCACCTTGACCTACTGTGAAGTCCTGTGGTATGCGCCGCTTTGCTGTGAACTTGAGTTTGGTAAATAATTTGCTATTTTTAACAACATTGACCTCTGTGGCTTAGTGGGCTACCTGCCCAAGATAATAGATATGTGGGTTCGATTATTAGTCCAATTTTTTGTGTATTGCTTAAAAAATTTGTTTGTTTAACGATTGATTCCATTATTTAAGGATTTGTAACCAGTTTTTCAGTTCTATGGTATTGATATACATAATTTATGCAAAATCCAAAACCCCACCTAGCAATAAATGATAATTCACTAAGCCTAACAAGATTAAAACAGGACAAACGAGTTACATTCTATATTATACCTTTCAATGCGATATACTTTCGTAGATTTTAAAATAAAATATTTAATTTTTATACTTTAATATGTTTAAAAGTGTTGGTTGTCAATCGCGGTAAGTTAGTAAAATAGTGTATCTTACCCGACTGCTCAAGGAAGGTTACTTAATGAGACAGATATCTTGTATGCAAATTATTAGTTAGTGATTATGTAACATTGGTTAAATAACTGGTCTATTCTATACCTAGAAAAAGAATCCAACAATGCGGAGCGGACTCGTTAACACAACCTATAGCATTGTTTTACGTAATTTAACGGGTAATTTAAATTTAAATTGGTGGAAAAAACCTAAAGAATTGCAGGACGTAGAAGTGCTCTTTGCCCTTCAATAGCACGATACTTAGGTATAGCTAAGTTGGCAATCTATAAAAACCAGCTAACAGGGATTTAGACACGTGCATAGGGTTCCGTACCAACTTGTGGGTCTTTTGTGGTGGAACTACAAGTTTTCAATATTTTTTATCTTCCCTGTATTTAAGCCAAGACATTTTTTCCTAAGAAATTGCATCATTTTAGGACCGTTGTACTTAAATAATCAACATTTTAATAAATTAATGAAATTATGAAATACAACCGAAGGGACCGCAAACATTCAGACGAGAAAAAATTATGTATTATATTTGTACGATCTGCAGATATTTGTTCAGGGCGATCTGGTAGTTTTCTATGTATAACAAAAAATATCTATATTAATATTGTATTATGTATAAGTATCACCCATAACACAAGCTCTGCTTAGCTTGTGGCTAGATGATGCTGTGTGGATTGTCCGGCATTATTTATTTATTATATTAGGTACTTGTGATTGACAAATTTTTGTTATACACAAGCTATTAAGCTTGTGTATAACAAAAATTTGGCATTATGTAACAAAAGATGTTCCCTACCCTCCTACCCCATGCCATCATATGGATTATGGCGTTATAAGAGAGCCAATAAGGAACTCATTCGATAGGTTTTTTGTTGTAACCATCAGTTGACCAGCTCATCATGAATATAAGCGGGTTCATCACCAGGCCTCGTTGGAAAAACAACGACGTATCATCACATAAAGAGTAACTTGTTCAGGGTGAACGTGCGCCATAATGAATGAACGAATTAATGTATATTTATTACACATAAAACCATAAAAAAACTCGTGTCTAGTTTTATCAAGGAGGCATCTAACTGTCAACAAGTGTAAATCCTGTTATATAAGCACATATACCAACTAAATCCTAAACATAACCATAGGAGTTTTGTAAACAAAAATCACAACTAAAATAATAAAATACAATACATAAATATGAGATAAGTTTATGTGATGTGACCAAACAAAACTTTCTCATCCCATTTATTTGAAAAGAGTCAAAGGATTATTCGATACGATGGCTACGATTGGTATATTAACTGATCACCTTTTTTCCCAGTTCTACTAGTGTCATTTTAATTTTGTTTTGTAACGTGTTTCTTGGTGCTGGTAAGGTCTAAGGGAAAATACCACTTTGATGTGATACTGTCGAAGTACGATACTTTTTATAGCTTCTCCCAAATTAGAATTTTACCTTTACCCATTGAAAGCCCACCAAAGAATGTTCTGCGTTCTACGACATATGCCATGGGCATAAAACGCCTAGAATGCCGGCATGTGGCAACTGCCCGGTTGGTGTCACAACGTTCCTTACTTTTACCAAACAAGCCCAAAACTAGTTCTACCTGTTAAGTACCTATATATTTTTCTTTCTTGCCTAGTCTCAGTCTGGAAAATCTAGAATTTATTAAACGATGCCAAATATATAAAATACCAGCGAATCGCTCCGGCTTCGTATGGTTATTAAGCAAAAAATTATTTATATCTTTTATTTTTACTCACGCTTATTATGTTTGGTAATAGTGAAAACTATTGAAGTTTTCAAACGTCCCCTAACTTTTTTGATAATATTCTACGAGTATAATCCATGCTCATCAGGGAGGAGTACTCGTAATGTAAGATTCCAATGGTAAATTATTTTTTTTAGTTTTAGAGCCTATTCAAACAAGCAATCAAATCATTCCTCTTTACAATATTAGTAAAGACATTTATTTATTTAAAAAAGGAAAACTCAAGCCCTGAGTGGGTTCTGGATTTGAAATTCGCGCACTGGCATGTGTGCCAACCTTGTAAAGAAGGACTTGTTACGATTTTACGTAGATAACGTCAAAGCGGACACAATATGGTTATTATATTATTCCTTCTTAGTTAGATTTGCGCGTGTGATACGCGTTCGCACGCGAGTGGAATGCACAAAATAGTACTGAAACAAAGCTCTTACGCTCTCTAGGAAAGGGATAACAAAGGGCCAATTTAATCGTAAGTTAACTGTTTTATATTAATTGGCTATAATTCATCTACACACATTACGTACCTACAAATACACGAACACGCCTCCCCAAAACGTTAAACCACCACAATTAGCAGTCAATTAGCAATCACAATATGAACGTCAAAAAAATATATAAAGGAAACTGCTGCCCTTCTTTCGAGTCTCTGGTTGCCATGGTTAGGTCCTCCAATTCGAATTTTACTACATCCAAGAAGTGAGTTTGTGGAGACAATCCCCGGCCATGTCAGAGTCGCCATAAATCTATTATTTATGATTTTTATTTATATATATCATTTCCATGATCTTCCTGCAAGTCCTTCAGGGGCACGCGTGGGGCCGTAGTGAACATCACAGAGGCCTTTTATGATACTTACACATAGCGGGGTATCATCCTCGTTAGCACAATATGATACACCCGAAGATGATATACGCCAGGTCTACAACTGGCCTAGTATCATCGTTGGTCTACCTACACCAAAGTAAAAGAAAAGGAACAAAAAACCAGCTTATTGTGATGGGTGGCTAGATGGACTGGATTAATATTTTTGTATCTCATTTCCATCTAGGCCTTATAGTAACCCGGTCTTTTGTTATTATTATTATTATTTATTACATGAAAAATAACTCTTTTCATTTAGTTCTAAAACTTTTTTTACGTAGGTTAAGTATAATGAGAAGGTACATCCGCATTAGATTCACGTACAGATCAAAGGCGCTTTTGCGTTTGTTAAGAATTAAAAAAACAATCTGAGTATGGTATGAATCCGTGATTTATAATAAGCAAATTGGTTTTTTTACTTACACAACAAGTTACAATCGTGACATTGCTAAATATAGAATTTCAAGACTCGTAAACACCTAAAAACATTTTAAAGGTTGACCCGGTTCAGCCTATTTTGACGTTGACGTAAAAGTATGAAATGTGGGAAAACAAATCAATTATCTAGTCAAAGATGTAGATTGTGGTCAAAATGACAGTGCAAAAACAAGATAATTATCCATCAATATAGCGCCATAGAAATAATGAAGAAAATCATTTCCTATGGGTTAGAAACACTAGACTAACATTTTTACACTTTTAGTTATCAATAACGACAGTTAAGCAGAACATTTAAAGTAATGTATTTGTAGTAGTAATGTAATGTATTTACAAAAAAATAATGTATTTTTTAGCTTTTTACCCATTCCTTCCGTAAGACCGACAGCTTTATTGTCTAACTTGAAATCCATTTGCTAGTTGTAGACGCAGTCAGAATATTGTCGGTATTGTATAAGGTATTCAATTGGTCTTCGGTTTCAGCTATTCACACAATATGAAAGTGACAATCGAAGTCCAGGCTAGATTTGAAATGCCAAACTGAAGCCGACTACGATTACCAGTCGAGTTAGACAATAGAGTCACGGGTCGCTAATAATGTCCGGAGATTATGAGAATAAGAACCGGATATTACTATTAAGATGCTCCAAAACCTAATTTGATCACGTTAAAAAATCGGGCAACTTGTCTTAATGAAAACTAGCAAACTAATCACCTACCTAAAATCAAAATCAAAGTAATTTATTTCCTTTAGACCTTACAGGGCTCTTGGACACGTGAGAAAACACAAATAAAATAAAAGTAATACTAGGAAATAAATTGAAAACTTCGATTCATTATTCACTCCAATATTTTCAAGGTAAATAAAGAAGCGCACAAGAAATCCTTACCTTGTTAGATTGTTAGTTTTGGAGTTGGAGAAAAACTCTTCTTAAACTTTTTTATCCTCTTATCTAGATGTTTGAGGTTATCTGATATTTTATAGTAAGCCTATTAAACAAGACTAAGTATTCACAAACAATACACTTTCATGGCAATTTTTGAGTCCGGTTGTTCACATCCAACACGAGGAAAATCTGAAATAATGACGTCAAACGTCTGGCCTGACGTATTATGATGACAGAAATGACTTCTCAGCAAAAAACTTCATTGTTTGACAGTCACTCGACTATATTTCCATGTTTTTTGTAAAAACGTAATATTTTGACATGGAAAATATTGAGAATATCACCGCAATGCTTGAAAAAAAAACTGTTATTTTTTAACCTTTGGGACCTAAGGGCCACAATTTAAGTTTACACTCTGAGGTTATTTCAGCGAAGAAGTGTTCCGTATCAACAATTAATTCTGCACGTGTTCAGGTGAAAATATCACGCGTAATATCTAGAGTTTCTCTCATCTATTGATGATTTTGCGATTATCAGAGAGTTATCACAATTTGGCCCAGCATGCAGGGACAAATTGCACTGACACATGAAGGGTTAAAGAAGAGTGATTAGATCTTCATGGTAAGTTAATTAGGTATTGTTGAATGCAGTACCTAAGGATAATGATAACTTTGGAACCTAATGATGATTACAAAAACGCGGAATCCCCTTGACGTCTGTTCTGGTCTTTATTCACTATTGTCGATCCAAACGCGTTACACAGATACTTCAAGACAGCGGCGTGGAATCGGACAAAACCATATTTAGAACGCTTTGTGACGTCACACGGTTTGGGCAAGGAATCTCTTATGTCGTGGAGAATAAGGCCCTGATGTGAATCACACCCACATCATCTGAAGCATCATCAGATTAGATTTTTTTGCTTGTTTACGCCACAGAACAAAAACACAGGATACACCACGTGTGGACTTCCTGACGTATCATTACACTGTGTAATGTCGCATTCAGATACGATTAGGAAGCACAGTGTAGATGCGTATGCAGAAGATCAACTCAATTTTTACTGTGAGGCAGTCAACTACATAAATGGAGAGAATCATTGGTCCTTAAAATTGGGTATTTGAATATTGTGATGTGGAAACAGAGGTTGAATGTAAAAAGACTCTTAACTTACCAATAATTAACACCTTCTGTGACTCTTATCTATTCCATAGTAGTATTTTAAGTAATAATGAATATAAGTAAAACTGTCTCTAGGGATTAAAATCTGGATTTGACAGATGGAGTAAACAAAAGGTAGTAAGTAAATTTTTACTCATTCTAATACACAAATAATCACATTGTTTTACTAAAAGCTCGAAAAGATGCCACGGCGTCTTTAAAAAATACACACTAAGTAGGAATCGTGAATTGATAGAAGACTAAGCTAGGTTTTTAGATAGACCAATGATTAACTAGTTTCAAGATATTCCCAAGATCTTGTAACGAGTTGTTTTACTACAAATTGTTCTACTATGGTCGAGATGTTCATTGTGATCATCTTCATAGTTTTCCGTACAATTATTTACACAGCTTCGTTGGTATTTTCCAGACACAGTGATTCAAGTAAGATTTTCCATTAATATCCAATCGTCTGCCGTTAATAATTAGGTGTGACAAGAATGTCTTGTAAGTGCTCCTAGAAATTCTGTTGTGTGTGTAGTTAGACATTAAGAAATATATCAAAAAAATCTATAGGTAAAACTTACTTTAATAAAAAACTTATTGTGAGGAAATGTTTATTTAAGTCTGAATAATTTGATTTAAATCTGCTGCTCATTATAGAAATATACAACTTTAAAACAAAGAGGCAAAAATTTTAATCTTGAATTTTGCTATTAACCACGGTACTGCAAGATAAAACATATTAAAACAAATTTCAAACTCATCTCAGATACTATCCACGGCAAGAAGACTGAAAATCAAAGCTTTCAGTCTCGCGGGATCCCAAAAAAACAATTCATAATTAGGATTTCAGATTTACGTCTTTTTAGCTCCCTAAAAAGGTGTTAATCTAAAAAATCCTTATCTTCTTTTCCTTTCTTACAGATACACCGCAATGTGGTTAAGTATCCTAGTATACCTGTTCTACTACAGTGCGTATACCATCCTGCTGGCCATCGCTGGTCTCTGGTGCTTCGAGGAGTGTACCCTCACTGAAGAGGAGGAGTATGAGTTTTACCAGCAGCAGTCCGTTTTGTACTGATCTGTGCTCAATTTGGTAAGTCTGTAAATTCTCATCATATCAGCCACCACATGTCAACCACTGCATCAAAAAGATTATATTTTAGAACCTTATCATACTAAAGAGCACTTGATGACGGGTGGAACGTGGTTTTGGAGGTGGTCAAGCATAAAGCGACAAGGTAGGTACTAAAGGGTTAAAGTGTTTAGCTAACAGCATTATCCACATTAGCACGTACACGTCCACTGTTGAACAGAAGCTTCCCCCATACGACGCTATGAATAGCTAGCTATCCTGAGCCACTTCCATCCATCGACTCCTTTCGACTGCTACAATGTCATCGTACAACCGAGTAGATGGTCTCCCAACCCTAACTCTTGCGTTGCATCGCAGTAGCCACTCAAGAAATTAGTTCTGTGATCTATATGACCTGTTTGCTGCGACTTCAGATAATTCTGGGAGCTATGTCAGACTTTTCCTATTCTATCTAGACTAATATCTCTGTGTAAGAGGATTTGTATGTATTTTAGTTGCAACTAATTTATTTTCTGCAATAATAGACATTGCTCTGCAGCTGTTTCATGTGTGCCGTCAATGCTTAAATTCGTTGTTTTCTTTTTATTAATGCACGCATAATTAAAAATGTTTTCCAATTACGGACAACAAAGTGTCTCAAAAAAAATTGGAATGAGAAAAAACGGCAATTTCATAGGTACTCGTAGAGCTGCAATCGAGGAGTGTTCAAATAGTAAAACAATCATGTTCATTCATCACCTACCTATCTATGGCTAGAATAAACTAAATACGAAATATTTTGGGAGGTTATTCTCCATAATCTAGAAAACAGTGACAGAACAAAATGTTGGATCATAGTCGGCATATTACATCGCGGAAGCACGTTGTCAAAAACGCTTCTTACTGTTGTATTTACATAATTGCTGTATTGGGAGGTGTTGTGCACAAAAAATATAGACGGGAAATTACGTACTGATTTTCTCATTGCTTTCTGCACCGCTGTTCAGAGCTCGTCATCCATCCAAGTCAGTTGCCCTTCGGCCATCATCGGTCAGTAATAATACGACTGCTGCCCCGCATTAGGGGGGGGACGGAGATGCTTATTTAATAGCGGAATTTGAACGCCACGCGACATAAGAACTTATGTTTTAAACTTTAGCTCAAACCAAACTTTCAACTCTGCTTTCTGATGACGCTACAACTGTTGGTTGGACTGGCGTATCCAAAGCCATCGAATGTTCGCAGCTAACCATCATATCTGGCGGTAGTTCCACTATCCGCCCTGTGTTTCAACTATCAGCTGGTACCTTAGCCCCAAAAAATTATGTTTATTTAAACTCTTTTCAGGGTTAAGCTCTCCTATGGACAGTGTGCGACACAATAGTTGTTACTGTTGGGAATTTCAGACTTTGAGTACTGTGGAAGGGCGGCGGCGTGATAGATTTTTGCATGTGCAAATTTGTGACAAGTTGCAAGGGAATTAGAAGTAGTCGAAAATATTTTGTACACCCCTTGGTACTTAATTGTGACGCGCACTGTACATAACGTTTTAGTTTAAGTTAATTCTATGTTTTGACATGCGTGTACAAAAAAAAATAAAGTTATTCATACAAAAGACATAAACGCGCTCAAACGCAATTTTGGAGCCACCAATTTTCATACTATGTCATTTGCCTGTCGCTTCATTTTATTTAAATTTATAAAATGTATAAATTGATAACAAGATCCACCAATCAAAGGTTTACGCATATAGTTAGATCAATAATAATTGTTATTATGCAACAACGGATATTACTGTACTCTTTGTGATGCGCATCCGCCAATTTAGTACAAGATACGAGGTAAAATGCACAACCTTTATTTGTATGATGAAAGAGTTCAAACTGTCAATATGTAAAATATAAAATCACACTCGTTCTTGTTTAGATTACAAATTCTTATGAGTATGAAAATAAAGTTCATATTACGCATCGATAGTTTTACAGTTAAATTAATAGAATGCATGCCAAGGTAAGAAATCGGCTGATAAAAGTCGATGAATAATTAGACCACGACCTCAGTGGCATAGCAGGTGAAGGTCAGCTTCTGAAGTAACTGGTCGCGGGTTAGATCCCCGCCTCGGGACAAATTTTTGTACGACAGAATACATTAAAAATACAATAAAATTACCAAATTAAAACTAGTGTTTAAAAGTGAAATTGAGGTAACTGCATACTAGCTCAACTGATCCACATTAATACCAGTCGGAAGTATCCCCAAGACGCTGGCTGTATTGCCTCGCTCTATGGCACTGCCGGTGCGCTGCGCCAGATACTGACCAGCTCTCGATTCCCACGTGGCTTCGACCAGACGCTCAGATAATTTATGAAAACTCGGAGAGTCTCGGTACCCCACGGACCTAGGGTTTCGACTCCAAGGGAAGCAAATTCGTAGAAGCTGTCGAGACCTGCGAACTTGCGCCTCTTAAAATCCTCGGCCAAATCTGCCACCGCACCAGCAGCCCTAACATCAGTTCATAAAGTACAAGCTATAGAACTGCAAGCTATATAATTGCTTAGAAAAGTCTTAGAAGAGCCAGCTCTCTCGCGTATCAGACTCTTCTAATTCTGCATGATTCATGGTGACAGATTAACAATAATTCTCGGTGACTACATAGAAAACGCAAAAAGAACTGCCTTTTAAGAATCCAAAAGCTCTGAACGAGGTGATATTTAAAAATAATTATTTAGTAAAAAATAACTTAAGACTAAAAAGGCTCACAGTATTAAATTTTATGTTTGTTGGTAAAACAATATCCAGAGCCTTTATAAAATATTACATAATATTACTATAGTAATATTACTACTTATTTATAGTCTTAAATACAAAACTAACAACCAAAAAAGGATTTTAGTTTTATATTTTTATGAAAAAATTATTCCTGTGCCTGATCTAGGTACAAAGTCTGTCAGACCAAAATGTACAGCATCATCCTGAAGTAGTTACAAAGTCGAACTGTTATTTGAAGAAGTCATGAGTACAAGGTTATAAGACCTATTAGTACATCCCCCCTTATTTTCAATTATCCACTTGCCGTGTCTAGCGCTTCAGTACTCTATGATTAACCGTATCGAGTAGAACTGAAAACTCGCATATTTACAAAAATCATTGTGTTTACTTATCGAAAAATAAATATAACTAATAATTTAAATAATTGAATATTAAGAAATAATTATTAATAATAATTATGTCTTAATTTTTGTGAATGTGACTCTTCTGATTTGTGATAAAGTTAGTGAGAGCTTTTTGTTCACTAGTGGAATATTTCTATACATTTTTAGTGGTAAGTATTATTTATATCTTGAATACTTATTTTTAACATGTCATGTGAATGGAAAAAAGTCGTCGTACTACTACAAAATACTAAGATATCTTAGCTTTATTAAAAAAAAAAACAACAAAACCTTGTAAATATATCTTGGAAGGGTGTTTGATGGAAAATCAGTGTCACAGCGCGTTCATTCATTTTTCCAGTCACCGCGAGAGATACAGGTAGAACTTCGTTTCTTCGTGAGACAGAGGTAGAAGCTTGTTTATTAAAAGGCCTTCAAAAGATAGATCTTCTTCTTCTTAGTCGTGCGCTCCTACACATATAATCATTTATTTACAAACAAAGGTCACAAAGATGGTTATAATATATGTTAGTACCAAATATGTTTTTCCTTAGTCTAGCTAGGGCATGCTAAATTAAATTTTGTTTAGTCACTAAATAACTCCACAACTGGATACGTATTCGATGTTCCACAATTTTAAATAACATATAAAAATAATTAAAAAATAAAACATTTTATCATCAACCATCTTGGGCAATGCGCCACCATAGTTCCCTATTGGTTGCGTTGTGGGACAATAGATAGATAAGTTTATTCTTAAAACGATGGCTTTTATGGCAATTCGAGTTAAATCTTAATTATAGTTTATCTAGAGACCAGAGTTCTCTATAATTCTTTGAAAACGCTTTACGCTTATACCTACGACAGTTACGGACACAGGCATATTGGTCACTGTTTTTTGTTGTAGCTGTCGCAATTTATAAAGCAATAATAAACGAAGTTATCTCTATCCTTTGAACAAAGAAAAGAAGATTACTACTAGGAAAATCGATGTTGAAATTTTAATCTAAGATCTATTAGCACAAAATTAAACATAATAGCATACTAACCAGAAAATCAACCGGTACTAAAACACTAATTTACTCTTTACATGTTGGCAGGTTTCACCTTGCTGAATGAAGTATTATTATACAATTATATGTATCCCATTTTTATGAAAATAGCATGTTCTGTCTGATTAAAAAAAATGTTTTTTTAAACATAAAACACAACATAATTATCTTGAATTTAAAAGGAGGGAATTAGTTTTGATGTTAACTGGGCGATATTTAGAGATAGGCTAGATAAGGTGGCCAGTGAATGTTCACAAGTATATAGTTATAGTTATTTTTTATACAAGTATTAATAGTTATAGTTATTTTTTTATATAATCGGACTTTCATGTCTCCACATTCATCTGATAGTTAGTGACTATAATATCGTCGTAGGTCACTTATGAATATCGTCGCAGGTCACATTATGGCTATATATTTAAGAACAAACATGGGAATTAAATATTAACTTAATACACGTGAAACAATCATTTTATGGTTTTACTAAATAAGCAATTTTATAGGAAAAACTCAAGGCTGTTTATAATCACATCTCAACCTTACTTGCACTTCCTATATTCCATCGCACTGTTATTATGAACTGTTCAACAGAACTCGTGTTATCAGCATCGTCGGGTTTTCACCTCAGACTATCTAGATAGAGGTCATATAATAGGTACATAAACAGGGCGACAGCCATGCTACATGGAGGTAAATACTATTATTATGAAGAGGAAAGATTTGATTGATTGTTTTTTTGTTTGAATTGAATAAGACTCCGAATCTACTAGCCCGATTTGAATTTTTTTTCAAAATTAACTGTGATTTTTTTTACCATTTGTTTCAGACAGGCAATATTTCTAAAATCTTTGAATTCAGTTTAAGTGGTTTTTAAATCTAAATGAATGTTTTTAAATCTAGTTTTATTTCAGTAAAATTTTATATTTAAGGTACTTTCCCTCCATGGCTGTGGGACGCTCTGTAGATTTAAAAAGAAGAGCCAGTTTCTTTACAAAGTATATAAAACAACCCCAGCCTAGTGCGTGGAGGACTCACAAGAGTTGCGTGTTCTTTGAGTTTTATTCTCTAGCGCTTGTACCAGCGGTCTGCCCCGGCTTCGCACAATATTCACACAAGCGAAAATTATAAATTTTTACACACGTTGCGTTCCATTATAGAAGTTTTACGTTCCAAGTGGACCGTTTTTTGAAAATATCCTATGTTCAATAGTGATAATGCTGAAATAATTTTTCAAATCGGTCTATTATTTTCGGAGTCTATTCAAATTCAAAGAAACAAACAATCAATTCTTTGACTGATTGAATGAATTCGAATTTACTTTTTTATTTTGTCATTTTGATTATCCTAATATTAGTAAACCATCGTAAGGTTTGGTTTCGTTAACCTACAACGCTAATGAAACCAAACGTGTTATTCTTTCAAGCATGATGTTACTAACTTTTTCCCGCGACTTTGTCCACGTAGAAGTCGAAAATGGTTCGAATAGGATTTTTAGTTGGTTTGTAATGTTATCGTTTTGATATAACATAAAAATAATAGGTTTCGGTTATATCGCGTGTCGCTGTACTATCCCGCGGGAACATGACACCGGAATATAAAGTATCCTATATCTTTTCTCCCGGTCTAGACAACGTCTGTGCCAAATTTCATCAAAATCGGTTTAGTAGTTTAGGTGTGAAAGACGCAGAGACAGAGTTACTTTCTCATTTATGATATTTCATTTATAATTTAAACTTGATCTTCAACGCATTCCTGAGAAAATGCATTTTGTTTTCCAGAGCGGATTATGAAAACAAGAAATATTAATCAAGAAATACCTAACGCAAGACATTTTAACTGCGACATTTTAAACTTTCGTTATTTGTTAACACTTTTTTTTTTTTTTTATTTATTTATTTATTTATCAAAAACTTATTCTATTCTTATTTCTACGACACTTTAAACCATATAAGGTTTGTCTTGTATCGATCGTTACAGCGCGTTGCGACACATTTAGCTTAAAGTTATACACAAATAAACAAATCATAAACAAACTAAGTCTACTTACTATTATCAGACAAATATTACCTACAACCATTAGTCGAACGAAACACAAAGACACAGTACGTACCAGTCACACTAGCACTAGGTTATTTTACTTATGTTAGGTTTAAATGACTACCTCCATACAAGTTTTATAGTACAGGGTGACTAGTGGTTGCTGTCTGGAGAAGATCTATATTTAAAATTTTTAACATTGTTTTGTATTTTTACAAAACGGCCTATAAATTTCATGTTTTATTTTACTATAAAATGTCTAGAAAGTGTTTTTTGTATTTATGTCTATAGTTTTTAGTGTTAACTTCTTCCAATAGTTTACGTGGTAATTCATTAAGCATTGAAGGTATTAAATAATCTGTAGTTCGCCTACCGTAATAGTTAATTATTTTAGGGATACTCAATTTATTTAGTGAAATGTTCCTTGTTGTTATTGTATGTGATACGGGCACAAGGATATCTGTATTATGAAATTGCTCTGTAAGTAGGTTAAGTTTTATTCTCTCTTGCACCGGAAGTATGCCAGACAATTTGAATAGGCCCATGACGTTGTCATGGTAATCTCTTAAAATTTTTTGAGGTGTAATAGCTTTTAAAATCCGATGCTTTTACTTTAAATGCGTTAAATAATATTTACTAAACCTGCGTCAGTAGGTATATAAAAATAAGGATACCAGAATTTCGGTTTGAAATAAACACCAAATAATTAAGATTGATAATTTGACAGGTAAAGTAGACAAAAACTAATAACAAAAACAATAATAGACTTTTCGGAGTTTCCAAAAATAGTAGGACAACAGTTATGCAATCATTTATTTTTATTTATACTTATTTTCTGGCATTTGGCGGAAACTGTTATTCACAATCTACCACAAAAACCCACACAGGTCACACTTAAACATAATTTTGACCTGCATTTTTTTAGTTTTCCATAAATTTATTTTGACATTCGCAAACAATTCAATTATGTATTCCAAAGTCAAGTTCACTGTTACATAATAATTATACATAACTTCCTTGACTTTGATGTCTTCATTAAAATAATTGAATACCGTTTTCAATACCTACACTACTTTATTGCAAAAAGTAGCTACATACGGCAAAGTTCAGCAGCCTAGTGGAAAATTAACTAAGCATAGCTTTATGCGCTCTATTGATCCATATACCTATTAGTTCAAGTATTTACTTTATGATTTGACCTTTTATTTAGAAAATAGGAACATCGTCTTCATAATCTTATGGTCTATTAGTTGGAAGCCTCAATCTTTACTATGTCTATGGATCGTTTTCAATACTTTATCCCAGAAAGTGATGAACGAAGGGTAGTTCATTTATTTTAAAATTTTATAACTGAAACATAGTTTTGTTAATCCCATGGTGCCCGACCACCTCGATATTTCCTTTCTTCCGTATATTGTATCGAATTTAATTCTGCCCGTCGTCTGTTTGTTCTATGATATTGATAACACGTATGCGGCAAAAAATAGATGATATGGTACATAGCCTACTTTTAATCCCCGGAAAACTCACCTGAAGCCGCTGGCACAGCCTAGTTTTCTATAGTTCAGTTCTTCAATCATCGAGATCCAAAACTCTTCTGAAGCCGCTGGCATACCCTAGTCTTCTATAGTTCAGTTCTTCAATCATCTAGATCCAAAACTCGCCTGAAGCCGCTGTTATATCCTAGTCTTCTACAGTTCAGTTCTTCAATCAGCGAGATCCAAAACTCGTCTGAAACTGCTGGTATAGCATAGTCTTCTATAGTTCAGTTCTTCAATCAGCGAGATCCAAAACTCGTCTGAAGCCGCTGGCTCTGCCCCGTCTTCTATAGTTCAGTTCTTCAATCAGCGAGATCCAAAACTCACCTGAAGCCGCTGTTATACCCTAGTCTTCTACAGTTCAGTTCTTCAATCAGCGAGATCCAAAACTTGCCTGAAGCCGCTGTTATATCCTAGTCTTCTACAGTTCAGTTCTTCAATCAGCGAGATCCAAAACTCGTCTGAAACTGCTGGTATAGCCTAGTCTTCTCTAGTTCAGTTCTTCAATCAGCGAGATCCAAAACTCGTCTGAAACTGCTGGTATAGCCTAGTCTTCTCTAGTTCAGTTCTTCAATCATCGAGATCCAAAACTCGTCTGAAGCCGCTGGCTCTGCCCCGTCTTCTATAGTCCAGTTCTTCAATCATCGAGATCCAAAACTCGTCTGAAGCCGCTGGCATACCCTAGTCTTCTATAGTTCAGTTCTTCAATCATCGAGATCCATCGAGTAGCTTCCGTAGCGCGGAACATTTTCGCCCGGCCTTCACGCAACATCCTGCGCCTTGCGTGACTGTGTGTTGCAAGTAGGCAATGCCCACTGCCCACGCGATAGGAAGAAATGCTACCTTCGAACCTTGGAGCACGGAAGGGAGTTGAGTAGAGTTTCATTTGTTTTCTTAATGTATCCTTTGTTCTATAACGTGTGTTCTTTTCGGGTTCGTGGCTTAGGCCCACAGTGGTCGACGCACCTGTGGTCGACGCCCCCGGTCAGTTTATTTTAATCCGAATATTTTTTTTATCAAATGTACTGGCAGGCATAAAAGGCATAAGCTTGTAATATATTATATCATAACCATATCACCCAAGTCAGCTCATACCCTGTCTGATAACAAATTTCATCAAAATCCGTTCAGTAGTTTCAGCGTGATTGACGGACAAACATCCAAACAAACAAACTTATTTTAAAATTTTATAGTGTAAAGTACGTAATAAGTTTAAAAAAAAATTCTTTACATTATCAATATAACATAGGTACCTAGGTACATATAACATTATCTATTTAATATGTAATTTTTAACCTTTTTAATAATAATTATCAAAAATAATCAACTACAACATCATCATTAACATCAACAGCCTATAATAGTCCACTGCTGGACATAGGCCTCCCCTAATGAGCGCCATAGATGGATTATTGGTGATAACTAGTGGGGATTATGGGCAATAACCCCCACATAATGATGCCATGACCCAAGTTTTACTAAACAAATAAATAATTTTAGTGATTTTTAGTTACTGTCACCATGCCTAACGTTTTTTATGTATAAATTAATAAATACTTTTACTTTAAAAACCCATTTTCCTTGTTGTAATTTAATTTTTATGTATATTTTTCAATTATCCGAATTATCCGAAATATCCGGATATCCGGATAGTAAGGCTCACTACTATCCGAATTATCCGGATACGAAAATTTTGCGGATAATGCAACCCCTACACGCAACCAATCACCCACCACCTCCCAATCGCAAAAATCAATTCAGGAGTTTTTACGTGAAAGAGTATCAAACATTCATCCATTGTTCATCTCTCCATCCATCCCTACTTACAAACTTTTGCATTTATAACATAAGTAGGATTAAAGACAGAAGTATTTTATTGATAAAGTACAATTACTTAAAAGTCATTTGAGCTTATCTCTAAAACGGTTTGTAAGATACACTTTTGGCATTTACTGTACTAAGTGCAAAAGTGCAAATCATAATAATAATACAATTAATAAAATCGGGGGCGTCAACCACAGGTGCGTCGACCACTGGGGGCCTAAGCCACGAACCCTTCTTTTCGAGCAGCTGCTCTTGATCTGACAGATGTCATCATAAAATTAAATCGCACCCTATCTTTTTTTTATATTATTTATTTTAGGGACTTTAGGTCATTGGCATGATTTTATATCAGTCCCGTATTCATAAAACTACTACCGAATACTAAATTATTTATAAGTTTATGCTAAATAATTTTATAGCTTTATCACGCAGTGGTGCAGTTAAAATAATTTAGAAAACACCAGTATATACCGGGTTAATATCATCCATATACCTATTTTTTATTGGCTCTTTGCAAAAGGCCAATAAAATAAAATACCCCACTGAAAGCAATCTCTTTCCTTTTATTTTCCTGTCGTATTGTATCCTAATTTTTTTATTTACTCTCCACTTCGCACTATTATCTTAGACTCATCTGGCCCAAAGTACGACGAGCCGAGTTCCTTCAAAAAGTTATTGCACACATGCACACTGTCACATATAGATTATCGATTAGGAAGCACCTCTTCTAATTAAATACCAAAAAAGCTACACTTTAAAATTGCGTCTCATAAAAACGACCACCATAGATAGCACTGTCGCCATTGCGCTACAAAGGTCTTCGCAGTTCGAAGTTATTCAGGCTTTGCAACGAAGATTCATACAACCAACGTAAAAACTGCAGCGTATTACTAGAACAACGTAACAATTACTATGCTTATTAAAAAGTATAATCACTTAATTCTTCGGGCTCAATGACAGTGACCGACCTTACGTCTGCAAGGCCGGCTTGCATCACAACGCAACGGTGTATAATTCTTGCAACGTGTTTAGTTAGTGGTTTGATGGTATTTTGAAGGTTGAGATCGGGACAGTCGTTAGTGATTTTTGTTTTAGATTTATGGAGTTAATGATTTCGTGATGAGCTTTGTACCCAGCTGAAACGTCGGGGTAATCAGAGTTGCCCAACAGAGTTGCTATCTATGTTCTGAGTGGCTATAGGATACATTATTGTTGTTATTAGAGTAGTAGATTATTAGAGTGAGGGAATAAACTGTGCACTGTGGTTGCGTCCACATTTGTGCACTATTTTATACGTCCTGTGCACCTGGCTAGTCTTAGTTCAAACTGGCCATCGTGCCGTGGCCGAAAATATGCACAAAAGATTCTTAATTCAAAAAAAAATCTGTGTCATCGACTCATACACCTATTATCGCTAACTGCACACATTTTTTCCGAGCTTTAATTACCTATTGTTTATAATCTTCCGTCTCTATCTCACATACTTGAGTGAAAGGGACAGTGCACAGTGCAAGCCTGACCCCAATGCTTAACAGGGTGTCAAATTGCATTAGTGTTGTCCTAATATCAATTAGTAATGTCTGGAACTTGCCTTAGGTCATGTAGTTATATGAAATCTTTCTTACAATATACTTTCTGTCATAATATATTTCTAATAATAAACTATTAAATGTCGTTAATTCATGCCTGTATTATTCATTCATACATCTTTAATCTTGTTATTGAAAATTCAAAATATTTATTTGCGTCAAACATGGTGTACAAATAGGAATACAAATAATTATTCTCTTATTTCAACATCAACATCACCAGCCTATAATAGTCCACTGCTGGACATAGGCCTCCCCTAATGAGCGCCATAGATGGCATCATTATTTGGGGGTTATTGCCCATAATCCCCACGCGGGGCATGCGGGTTGGGGATCGCAGTTCGGTGTAGTTGTTCTGCAGAAGGCGCTGCTGCCCGCCCCCCGCTGTGTTTCCCTTAGTCGCCTCTTACGACACCCACGGGAAGAGTTGGGGTGGTGAAATTCTTTGCCGGCACCACACGGCAATTCTCTTATTTAGCGTGCAATAAAACAATAATTATATTAGAATGTAAAAAATAATTTACCTCATAAAAAATTCTGACGTTCATCCATTTAAACAAATTGAAAATAATTATTTTATGTCTCCAACAGCATCATCCTCTATACAGATGTATATTGCGTCATACTTTACAAATTTTGGCAACAATAGATTAATAATAAACTACGTGCCTATTGCAGTATTTTTGACATCAATCTTAAAGTTTAGAAACATCTACATGTAGCTTTCGTCAGACTTTGTCTATGTCTTGCAATTGCAATAGTAATCACCTAGTTCCTAATCTAGACTTTGTTATTCGTTTCGAAATGAGATGCATTTACACAAACTCTCCATTCAAATGTTGTAATGGGAGAAGTCGTGAATAACGTTTGAAATAATCGGATAGTTAGGAGGGTATCCGTGATCGCTTGGGTTGTTGTTGTAAGAAATAATTGTCTCTATAAAATGTTAATATTATGGGTTTCAATAATCAGTTATATAGATTTGTAACTTGTAAATGTCTGGCAGTTCGAACGTTTCGTTATTATAGTTTAGCCAGCGATATCCTTTTGCTGGGAAAAAGTCTCCCAATTCCTCCTCTACAGTCAATTAGTATAGGTCTAGAGCTTTTAGCCATTTTATTTTTACACTTTCTACATCTGAAGATCTGAAGAAAAAACTCATACATTCCTAACACACCTGTGTTAGGTATTTATTCATTTTTATTATATTCAAATAAGCTTATAGAAATCTATACCTATATGTATAACCCATTATAAATTTTCAACCACACTCGCGTAGGAACAGTAAATGTGGAAACCCGTTAATCCGTTGAGATTTTAGAGACAGGGATCATTTCAACATACATATGTAAATGCAAACGTATTCGTGCAATTTAAATTTGCATATTAGCAAATTAATCAGATGCTATATTTTGTTTGCATGCGAAGGCTTTGGTATTGTGAGGAGAAACCCTTTGGCAATCTGAATTCTGCTCAAAAGATGATATAATAGGATGATGAGTTGCATATAATAAACATATGTGGATCCGTCGAGCTACTTGTATATGGTATGCAACAGTATGCAGTTAGTTCAATGGTTTGTATTGAAAATGCTATTTCCAATATGTTTTTGTTATTTGACTGCAATATTCAGGTACAGAGTCTCTAAATTTATGGGAAATTCAAAATAGGGTTAGGTATGTATGTTTTAGCTAAATATATGGTCAACGTAAAGTAAAGTAAGCTGCAAATACAACAACTCTTCACAACAATAGAGTACAAATCTACACAAAAAAAAACAAAAATTTGTTTGTTTAGAAATAATCATTGCAAAAAAGGCTCTCAAATAGTAAATTAAAATGTTTTAAAAATCAACGTCAAGAAGGTTAATTTATATCTACTGTGATTGCACTGTGACAAGTTGGCAATCACAATAGAGTATTTATTACAAACTAAAATAAAAAGTTTGTAATAAGTACTTTTTATGCAGCATGACAGTTGTGACCTATCACTTTCAACGTCTGACATTACTGCATAATAAATTGCAGTTTCAATATCCAGACGTGGTTTAGTAATAGTGGAGTCTGGCTGAAGGCTAGACAGAATTGGTTACTAGGCCATGAACAATAAATATCAAATACCAAAGTGTTTTATTTCTTTTCGACTCTTGGACACGTCACAAAATACAAATTACATTAGTAAAACTAGGAAATAAAGTGATCACTTTGTTTTCTGTTCACTTCAATCTTTTTAAGGTAAAGAAGCGAACGAGAAACCTTTATCTTGTTAGTTTTCGTATTGGAGCAAAATACGTCGCAAACTTTTTCATCGTATAGATAATCAGATATTTATAGTAAGCCTTTTTGCAGAGAACATGTTTGGTACTTTGAAAATGTATACCTTCATAATTGTTGCAACTGACTTGGAGTTTTGTTATAGAAGCGTATTTAATTTATTTTATTTTAGAATTTTAGGCAGACAGTAGGCAAATATAACAAAAGTATACATTGCCCTTTAAAATATTTGTATTTATTGAAAACACTTACATGATATGACCTAATACACGTTACATTTATCCACTGCGGACCCACGATACCGCTGGCGATACCCCTGGTGGTATCTTGGGTCTTTTAAAATCAAACGATACCCCTGTTCGAAATGACCGTAGTGTTGCGGTGTGGAATGCGGAAATGCATTTATCTCTTGTCGAGTCCTCGAGACGTTTCACTCCAAAATTAATAAGCGCATCAATAAAAATACTGTGACAATTATGAGATTACTCAAAGTTCTGGAAAACATTCATACGATGGAGATGGTTCCAAAAAAGAGAAGAAAGGATCAAATTATTAATGACGATTTCATAACCAGCGTGCAATTAGAACTTGTAAATTAAGAAATTTCAATTGGTCACGCATTAGAAAAATTGCGTACATAAGTTTTACGGCTATGTCACACAGACGGCAAGAACTTTAAATATTGTATAAAGGAAATTTAACTGGAAGAAGACTAAGACTATAATTTTTTTTTTGTAAATTTAAAATTCAAGAGATTAATTAGTGTCGCAATACTATTTGTTGGGGGTATCGTTTGATTTTAAAAGACCCACGATACCACCAGGGGTATCGCCAGGGGTATCGTGGGTCCGTAGTGCATTTATATAGTGTAGCCTGGGCACAGCAAGTTTATTATATAGACTCAATTAATATTTATGAAAGTATAACAAATTTTCATAAATATACTAACTACTGTCACTGTATTTAGTTTTAGAGTTAATCACGTTAAGATTGTTGGGTTCTCATTATCATCGATCATCTCTCTTCTGCAGTACAAATACAGTATTAATTACTGCAGCGTTCCCCCACAGTACTATGCCATAAGACATAATACTATGGAATTAGCTGACATAGACTAGTCTAGAAGTATCAACGTCTGTAAGATGAAGGGTATTTTTGACTGCATAAGCTGTAGAATAAAATCTCTTAGATAACGTATATATATGTGGGACTTATAGAAGTTAACTATCAAATTTTATTTATTCATAGAAATTGCCTAAGACAGTAAATACATTGATGGATTATTTCTACAATTTAAAACGATTTTCCTTTTAAGTTCCTATCAAAATTAACTTGTTTTATGATAGGTAGAAAAAATCAAATACGTGTCGTTTTGATTTCGTAAACCAAGATTATTGACACTAAACCAATCGACTACTCTTGAGATTGCATTATTTACATCGTCTAAATTAGTGTTTTGTCATTTCATATTGAAATTTAGTGAAGTATCATCAAAAAAGAATACAATCTCGTGATTATTCTTATCGAGAAGAGGCAAATCCTTACTAAACCAAAAATAGGGAAGAATAGAAGACATACCCCTGCGGTATACCCATTCGAACTACAGATTCCTAAAACCGTTCCCCATTACCATCAACTCATTGTATCCTGTGTAATTAATGGCAAGAATCTAAACATTCAAAAATAACTTCGTATAGAAATCACTTTTGCACAACCAATAGGTTCAAGTTGAACCTCTTAGAAGTTAAAGAATCTTCGTGTATCAAGGTCATTCTTAGGAAATGGTCAACATACTAGTACAGTGCAGTAGGTCATTGCCACAAATATGACGAGTTTTCATACATTGACGTGATATAAAGTGTACAGTCGACAGCGATAAAATGTAATAACTGAAAATACAAAAGAAGAGGATTATACAAAAATAATAAAAATAATCGAATATTTACTTTGATTGTATGTAATACATTGTATTAAATATATCAGTCATCTAGTACCCATAACAATGCTCACTCTGCTTAGCTTGGGGCTAGATCATTTATTTATTAGTGACGATAATTACCTTTACCTTTTAATAAGGTAATTATCTACCGTACTATATCGAATGCAGATCAAAATAATGAACGGTCAAACTTCATTGAAGTAAAAGTGTTTATTTTCGACTAGTCATGATTGACACCAGTGACCGTATTTAACCAATATGTATTTGACCAAATTTAAATTTAACGATTGCTTAAACGCAATATTCCGTCGCTTTTCTATGATCGCTTATCATTATGTCTAATTAAAGGTTAGCTTGATGTTTGAGATATTGCCTGATAGGCATTAAAAGTTTGTTATTTCAATGTCCTATCGTCTAAATCAGAATTTTCTCGCGTCTTTCTAGATTTTTCTATTTTTCCAAGCCCCGACGTAGGTCTACACTTCTATGGCTTGTCATCTATGTTAAATTCCACCTCGATCCGTTTTTGATCCGTAGTTTTGGCGCTAAGTATCTCTTAACTGACTGTACTTGTGTGAGATGTGCTGTTTCGTAATATTTGTTTTATATAGTGGCAATGACATGAATAATGTGGATAGTAAAAATTTGAAGTGGAGGTCTAAAAATTCATTGAAGGTTCTTTCATCAACAATGAAAGAACATCATACACACAATTTTCCGCCGCAACACACACACACACCACCGCGTTCAAAAACTGCAGTTCAATATGTGTAAAGTTAATAATAATGTTGGACAATCTACACAGCATCATCTAGCCCCAAGCTAAGCAGAGCTTGTGTTATGGGTACTAGATGACTGATATACATAAAACAATATTATTACATATATAGATATTTTTTATTATACATAGAAGACCAGAACGCCCTGAACAAACATCTGCAGATCGTACACCCGGGGCGTACGATCTGCAGATATTTCCCGGGGCGGGAATCGAACCCGTAACCTCCTGCGTCGCAGGCGGACCTTCGCCCACCGCGCCAAAGAGGTCAATTGAAGAGATCTTCTGTTCCTATTGGAGGGAATTCCACCTTCACCCCTAAAGTTTAGTTACTTTGGTTTTAAACACTAGATGTGTCGAATAATGTAGTTTTTAACTTTATAACTTTCAAAAATAAGTAAATAAACGCGATAAATACCCGTTAAAATAGTACTAATAATTTATAACTTTCATTTCTCCTGTAAAGAACATTAACAAAGATACAATTGAAACAATTGAGCTAACGGTCAGCAACTACAAACAATCTACAGGTAGCTCAACCTATCGGAATCTTAAATAATATTAAAATTCAACCATAATAAACATATTTGCCGCTTTACCACAAAATTAACCATTTTGAAATAAAATTAACAATTACACAATAAGGAATATAAATAGAATAAGACAAAAATAAGACAAGTATGTTGGTGACCAATGAGTGGTGACCAACGAACGTGCGGTGACCAATGTGTGGTTCAGTAGCAAATGGAAGGCGCTGTCTTTCTGCCTAAACCAGAACAAAAATATTTACTCTTTTACGGTTACACAATTCAGAAATTAATCGGTTGCAAAATTAAAGATGATTGACAAATAAATTATCGGACTTATTAATTCAAGATTTCGAATTAAGCAGGTATCTGTGCCTTATATTTTTAACAGTAGAAGGTATAAATCAAAATTAATATCGCCAGCAAAGGCCAAACCAATTTGTTTACCATAACCTTAAACTTAAAGATTTCTTAATGAAATCTTTTCCTAACAAGATTTATATCTACGTCAAGTACGGCATTGACTGTGAAAAAGTAGCCCAAGTTCACAAAAGTAGTGAAAGTAAAACTAGTGCCACCTATGGAAGCTTTGTGGTACTAACATTAAAATGTGCACGCGGTCTAAGAATTGAGAGATATGTCTTAAAATAACCATCCGCTATAAAATATACATTTGCATTGCGCATTGCTTTAAATTCAGAGAACTTTAGGTGACTCGCATGCCAAAAAACGATTTCTTGTCTTTTTTTCTTTTCGCTTTATTTAATATTAATTACTGTTGCATAAATAAAATTAATTACGGGGTATAGCCACGCTGTGAATAATTCAATGGTCATTGACAAACGGAAAAACAGACAGCGTAGCCTTAGTGATTGGATACCGCAGCGTTAGCTTGTTACCTAGGTATTCTTAGGTAAAGCACACAAGTGCATTTTAAATGTGCCTTTGATCATATAGCCTGAACTTATCACGAAGTTTTACTTTTTGAAAAATAAATTTATGCGAAATGACCGGACTGATGCATGTGCTTAATAACAAAAATGCGCGTTGAGATCTTTAATATGCTACGCCAGTCTCGCGTAGCACATCTACGAAAACATAATTGGTAGATTTGCTACAACACTTTTCATGACGTTGGTAACATTTTCTATAAGTAATTTTTTTTTATAATCTTCACTACCTGTAGCGCAAGTCTACGTACATGTGAATTCAGTTCATTCTTTTATCAAAATTTCAAGATTCTAACCCTACAGGCTCTTAAAATTCATATTAATATAATGTATTTAATAAATAATTGGGGTTTTCGTACAATATCATGACAAACATAAAACAACGACTTCAACTCAGGTTACTGTGATTGGAATGATATCAATCTCTAGTTATAAAGTCCATGGACATATTTCGAAATAGCAATCTCTTGTGTAGCCAACCATTTTAACGGAACATGTTGGGTTCGTAATTATTATAATTAAAGTTTGACTGTAATTTTTTTTTATTATAGTGCATTTCTTACACTCGTGGTAATTCCCAAGGCATCAAATTGGGATTCTCCAAAAAAAATCGACAAATCGACTTTTTTGGAACTTCAACCCGCAAGCTTCCCTTTGATTGTTATTTTAATGAGATAACTCTGCAGTATGTAGTATTCTTTGGATGGAAGTTGGACTAAGTGAATCTAGAGCTACAGATATCACGAACAAAAGAACATAATACTTATATTGGCTTTGTGCAGCAAAGATCAAAGTACCTTATTAAGTTATTTGACGAGTAGGTATTATTATTAGTTTTTCCATTACCTAGTAATGAAAAATCTAATTGGAATCCTTAATGCTCAACACCTAATAACCATGGGGAAGAACCGCAATAATTAAATTACATTACGTTCCAACGCCGGTTCACACAATGTCTCCGTTTTACTGTTCCGTTTTATCGTGTACGTAGTTTTTTCGTCGACGGCGTATGTGGTTGTATGAGCGACTTCACACATGGCACAGTATTCTGTATACAGATCGACGAACAAAATCGAACAAAATACGTACACGATAAAACGGAACAGTAAAACGGAGACAATTTAATAATTCAGCTATTTACGGCCCGTTCACATAGGTACTGAAGATTTACTACGATTTTTCCATCAAAACCAACTCCAATTTTATACCAAGCGATTAAAGCCCAAAATTCATCAGCAATAAATTAACTTACGTATCTATTGAGAGACTAAAACTGCGGCTGAAAATTCTATGTTTTTACTATATCAAACCAACACCAACCTTAAAATCATAATGTGAAAGTCCAAAGTCAGTCGGTCGACTTACGTCCTTGTGCCGCCGTGGGAGAAGCAAGGCCCCTGATTGGCGGAGGCAGCGCGGGCTATTCAATTGTGGCTGCGGCGCTGCGCGGGCGCACTTTCGAAGCTCAGATCTCAGTCTCGCTTTCATCTGCGGAGATGAAATGCGACGGTGATTAGTTCGTTGTATTTTATGGTTTAATATATTTTTGGGAAGATGTGGATGCTGTGTGGCAGTTTGCTGGTATGGACACTTTTGTTAAAAATATTTTAAATATTTTATTTTATTGGAATATTTTAGTGAATTGTTGTTGGTAAATAAATGGAAAATAAAACTATAGGAAAATTAAGATTTACCAATAAATTTAAAAACACCTACACTTCACTTTTAAAATATTAACAGTAACGAACTTTAACCCTATACTTGGCAGGCAATAAAAATCTTGATATGTAATTTTTTTTTTAACTAAGTACGTTCCTAGGGCTCTATAGAAACTGTTTCAGGTAATAAAAAAAATCCTTTTGTTTTAATTATTTAATTATGAGTAGTATCCAAATGGATACACTGCCAGGTTTACCTGCAACTTAGTTTTTAAAATCATGTATCCAGAAGGATACACTGCCAAGTCTTATACATTAATAGAAATCACATATTTGGTAAAAATTATTACTAAAACTAATGAAATTACACTTGGAATTCTACCTAATATTACAACCATGCGTAGTAACATACATTTTTTTAATATAAAAATTATACGAGATCACATTTTTCCAATTAAAATACTAAAATTGTTACAAAATTTAAAACCTTGCTCATAAAACTCTACTTAGTAACACAGCCTTGTATTTTATAGAAAATTCCTAATTAAATTATATGGAATCTCTTCTTCGCTTCAGTCTATTTTCGAGGGGTTTGAGCAATTAGTTCTTCATATCATTTAGAATGATAAAGAAGGTAGCAGTTACGCTCTGGCACCAAACACAGTCGGAGTTTACATTTCTGGCAAGATATCCTTGTCTGTCCTTTACTACAAAACTTGCATCTCCCTTTGGGTGAGCAAACCGGCATATGACCAATCTGATCAAATCGGATTGCATCCGGTGGTCTGAGAACTGCAGGTGCCTTTATAATTTTATCTGAGCTGATTGGTGGCACGGTTTGAGCAGTATTACTGGGTGTCCTCTCAAATTTCAGCAGGCCTTCATGTATCTGCAACGGGAAGATTGATTTAGATGCGGCGGAGACAGTTGAAGAAGATTGAAAGGTTTGCAGTGAAGTTGACGCTAGAACAACCCCTAACTCTTCATCATCATCTGAATCCAAAATGTTAAGATTTATCAGCGATGATGGCAATGATGGTGGCGGAGAACTGCTATCCGATGCGTTTGTTCGAAACGCGCGATCATCGTGGTAATGTTGTAGCTCATCAGCTGATGAATCGCCATCACCTAAATCAGATTTGGCACCCACCCTCGGGACAAGAGCGATAATTCGGCGAGCTCTATTCTGCTGTTGTTGTTTTAGTGGTGGTGCCTGCACCTAGTCAAAAAATACAACATTAGTAAGAAATTTTTTCTATTATTATTATGGTTTTTCCGTTAGTAATCAATAAATACATGGACAACACCAGGAAAACAATTATGTAATGTGTTTCTTGGCGGAAATTAAAAACCATAAAAATCACCCGCTGTGCCACATCGATGATCAAACACACGAACACGGTAAAAATAAAATGTTACAGAAAAAATAAAATAAATGTCAATAATTATCCATAAAAATCACTACTTCAATTTTCATACATATGTGGCAGTGTATCCATATGGATACATAACAAAAATAAACAATTATGTAGGCAAGCTAGCAGTGTATCCATATGGATACTATCATATGAACGTGTCTATAGCAAGAAAACTTGTTGTTTTTTCAGGTAAAAAACAGCTAAGATATACAGACAAATTCATAATCTGTTATGTCCACTACGTTTTTATACACAAAAAATCGATATTTCGAATAAAAATATTTTTTCTTACCTTGCGAGAAGAAGACGCCTGCGCCCGGTCCACCATTTTGTGCACTACTGAGAAATACAAAAAGCCAGCAACACACAATATTTTTCTACCAAAAGATACCAAAAATATTGCACTATTTACAAAAGAAGTTTTTAAATATTTTTTTTAAGAAACTGGTAGGAATTTTCTAAAGTGAGCGTATCCATATGTGCACAACGCCAAGTATAGGGTACAAAGACTTAAGCACTTATAAAAAATACAATAATTTATAGTCTTCATAACAGTCAAACTATTTTATTCTTTTTTTTTAAATGGCCAAGCCTTTATTAACAAATAAATTACAATGATCTAACTAAATTAAAAAAACCACTAGTATTTACAATTGAGCTAACTGCAGACTGTTGCGAACAAACTACAGGTAGATTTTTTATTCTAATTTATACATATATTTTTTATTTTTTCTAACCAACAGAATAGTTTACCGAATATCCCAATAATATTAAATGGGCAATTAACGCAGCATCTCAGTCTCAAGCAAAGCCTAAAAAAATATTGTTTCCAGCTCAATAGAATAAGATTATTTTATTTTATTATTACATGCTTTCTATTCTATACTAGGTTTCTATCGATATATAGAGGTACAAAGAAATCACCCCAAAATAGTAGCACCCCATCAATACCAATAAAGGTAAACCATGTTTCGTGGTAGTACCCTTTTGTCATCTTTTGTTAATCCGACGTTCATTTGTTTCAGGTGACAATACGGTAGCGAAACGTTATCGCATGCAACTTCAGACTGCGAAGTGTTCACGTGATAAGTGATAGTGTACTCAGTGACCTGTGTGATAGAACTCAAAATGTCGGGTTTTGTGAAAATAGCAATCGACGATTACTACTCCGATAGTAACTGGACGACGATTTTATATAAGTACTGGATGCTGGCTGAGCGGGTGTCGGGTAAGAGAACGTGAATTTCATTATGAGTAAAAGTTGTAAATTGATCAGTCAGAAGGCTAAGGCAAAACGTTGGGACATTCGTCCATATTTATCTAAAAGTAGGGCACGCTACGATAGGGTTTTTCCAATAAAAAATATTGTAATCATTTTATTGAAGGGTAATTTTTTCGTCGGAATGTTTCAATTATTTGTCCCCCGTACCTTAGGAATTATAAATAATTTAAAGCTTACTACAAAATAATTCACATCAGAACTGATAAATTTATTTTATGGATTTTGAATGTCGTTATATTTACTCTTATAAAAGCGATAAAAACGAAACAAAATACACAAAAATCTTAGAATAAGTGCGTGATTTTACTTTATTACTTTTTTGTATAACGATAATACATTCCTATCACGACTTAAATAGTAAACGTAGATATAAAACACAGTGGATATCATAAGTGTTTCAAAAGCTTTGAAAGCAATAAAATTCAATTAAATTCCTATGACAATGTAACACTTACAGAGAATTTTAAAATTTAGAAAGTGTTCAATACTTTCTTATGAAAAGAGCGTTCAAATACCTAAACCGTTACTATAATAATAAAAATAAAACCGGAGAGATAAAACAATTCTGTCATTAATAAAATATGCTAATGATTCTTTGAAAGAAAAAAACGTGAATATCACCTAGTCAAATCGAACGAAAACATGTACGCATGACATGTCAAACATAATCTCCTCCTTTTTTGCAGTTAGTTAAAAAGGTATTCTCCAATGAGGAGTTATTGTAAACAGAAAAAGCCCTATTTACTTAAAAGTCGCACACTGCGGGAGAAGAAAGTTAGGGATAATCATTTCGACCTATAAGACCTAAAAGCGTCAGTCCTTTACAGTTGTCTCAACTTTTTTTTACATTAGGAACCACCTCATTGGCTCAGGAATTGTCTAGGCGGTCGAAAATTTAATGGAATTCATAGAAAAGCTACACACATTCCAAAAACCTCAATTCGCTCAAAAACTAAACAAATTATGTTGCTTCCATCCATACAGCATCAACATCATTCATTCCCAATCTAAGTAGAGCTTATGTTACGGTACTTGATAACAGATAATGATAGTTACATAGATATTATTTATAAAACATACAAAATAATCAGTGTACTACGAACAAATATTTACAGATCGTCCAAACATTTGTCCGAAGGCACACCATCGCCCGCCGCGCTATCGGCCGTCGTCAATGTTAAAGCCGCATGCAACGCTCGCTGTGAATAAGGTCTAGGACAAATCGTCGCAGTTGCGGTCTCGTAAAACGCTTGTCAAAAGTGCAAGGCTCATTGGCGATGCATTCATGCATTCCGCTTTCTGTAACTTGAATTTTCTTGCATAACTTCCTATTTTTTTTATTTACCCTTCATTTCAGTTATTCACCATAAAATTGTTAGTTATACCTACGTGGTATGTTAGCAAGGTAGGTACCTACTTAATTAAAACACAAAATAATTGTTACATAAAATTTTCTTTATCTTACATTCCTTATTCTCTCTTCGCGATATTGATTTTTATTTGAGATTCAGGAGGTTGCATGTTCGATTTCCGCCTCGGGACAAATAAATGTATTTATATATTCTGCAGTATCCGGTTCAGGGCGAGAACACCAAACCATTTTTATATTGTACATAGAAAACGACCAAATATAAATAAATATCTATCTATGTAATATATTGTATTTAAGTTTATCTGCAGTCATCTAGTATCCATAACTCAAACTCTGGTCAGCTTGAGGCTGTGTGGATTGTCCAGCGTTATATATTTATTTATTATTTACATGATAAATACGGATAACTCTCGTTACAATATGTACAAACTCAATGTCACCTCACTTACCTAAGATACTAACCCACCTACATTCAAACCACCCTGAAATTACTCCGCAATCGGGCAAAACCACTTAGTGCTTAGCGGTTCATAATAAAAAATCATTTATTTCGAGCTATAAAAACCCATAGGTTATTTATAAATAGATAAAATTATAATTTATAAAACAGAAAATAGAAATGTAAGTAAATTTATATAAATAAACAAGAAAAATACATTTTATAATTAGTATAATATAGTTAAACTTAACTTGTAATAGAAATAGATAGATTGTAAGTTTCACTAATTTGTTACCATAGAAAAAGACTTTCGATTTTTGATCCGATCGTAACATTTATCGTTTGCTGACAAGCGCCATATCGAATCGATAAATCAATATCTTGGCATGCGATCACACGCACTTTCGATCTAAGTCGAAAGTTAAGATTCTATTTCCTCAAACGATATTAATGATATCATTAAACTACAACAAGGGATTATTCTCCCGGTAATTTGCAATTAAATTAAATTATTTTAATGAACAAAAACATTTCAATAACATGATTTGTTTTATTTGGGAAACAAATAGTTATAATTGTATGTAATATATCGACATCATTATTGGAAAACAAACCCTACAAATGATAACTACACCATAGCTTGTAAAGGGTTTTTCAATAGGGACGCTCGAACTTTGACAGCGCATAGCGACCATCATGGTAATGCGATAGCTGTCAAATTTGGCATGAATACATATTTAGTCGTGACAATTCACCATGGAACGCTACACGCATCACCAACGCGTAGAAATTATTAAAATTTATTATCAAAATCAGTGCTCTATTCGAAGATGCGCAAGGAGCCGCGCTCACTGTCAATGGCGACCGATATCGGACGATGATAACAAATTTTTTGTGGCCTAGGGTAGGTGGTATGGATCTTACAAACATGTGGTTCCAACAGGACGGCGCCACTTGCCATACAGCACGGGAAACATTAAATTTATTGAAAGAGAAGTTCGAGGGCTTCGTCATCTCGCGTGGTGGCGACATCAACTGGCCCCCGAGATCGTGTGACTTAACACCGCTCGATTATTTTCTGTGGGGCTACATGAAATCTCTAGTGTACGCAGATAAACCACAGTCAATTGCTGCCCCAAAGGCCAACATAACTCGCGTTCTTCGTGAAATTGAGCCCCATTTATGCGAAGACGTCCTTCAAAATTGGTCCACCAGAATACACCATCTACAGCGGAGTGGCGGTGGCCATTTGGCTGATATTATTTTCCACACATAATGTCATTGAATATTCTTTAAAATGTAATAAAAATTGTGGTAATATCACTTAAACAGGTTGTTTTATTTCATTTCAATGTTCGAGCGCTCTTAATGAAAAACCCTTTAGTTGTTTTTATCTGAATTTGGCACTTTTGTTGTTCCAATTGTTCTAAATATCGCATTCGATACGCGAACTGTCAGCCGCGGCATATACTTTTGATGAATTTGAATAAGGTTCCTATTCAAATGTCGCATAACATATTTAGGGTTCCGAGATCGGTTTCGAAACGCGTAGGATCTCGCTCTGTATGTCCTTTTTTCAATCTTTAATCAATCTTAGCAACTTAGATATTCATATAAAAAGTTTAATATTTACTCATAAAATTATATAACCGATAAAAAAGTACAAATCGATGTCGAAATTTTGAAAGAGACCAACAAGGTCAAATGTATTATCACATGAAAGGTATCTGGTTAATCTAAGTTTGGAAATATACATAACTAGCGGCCCGCCCCGGCTTCGCACGGGTATTAAACAAAAAATTCAGAAATTATACACACTAAAACGATGGGTTTCACAGTTTTCATACGGATCTTTACTTTTTTTAACAGCATTGGGGTTTTTGACATTGACTCGACATTCCAAAACTGACACTGGCCGTAGAGAAAAAGGAAGCACCGTGCGCTATACAACCTCTTTTTCTATTCTGACGCGCCACAATAGAAAAAGAGGTTGAATATACAGCCCACGGTTCAATTATTGAATTTTTCATGCGGATCCCTAACTTTTTTGAAAATATTATATAGCCTATGTTCATCACGGAAAATTAAGGATTCTAATGGTGAAAGAATTTTTTTACTCGGTCCAGTAGTTTCGGAGCCTATTCAATTCAAACAAACAAACAATCAAATCTTTCCTCTTTATAATATTAAGTATAGATGTATGTTTCATGCTTTTTTAAATATTTTGAAACAAGTCGCATTTCATTACTCGATATTCTAGGCATTCATTAAACAGTAAAGAATATGATAAATAAATAAAATAATTTTTTTATAAATGAATATTGGTATTGACATCGTAATTATTTATATTTATGAATATGTTTATATCTTTCTATTGTGACTTTTCATGCATGCGCATGGTTGTGTTAATTCTAATTTATTTTAATATCCCTGTAACCCATTT
Source organism: Eupithecia pulchellata (assembly GCA_963931895.1). Classification (NCBI taxonomy): domain Eukaryota; kingdom Metazoa; phylum Arthropoda; class Insecta; order Lepidoptera; family Geometridae; genus Eupithecia; species Eupithecia pulchellata. Next base: position 12,089,325 of record OZ007526.1, on the reverse strand, counting down.
TTCGCAAGTTAAATGAATTTAAATTAGAATTGTTAAAGTCGCTTGTAAGTATAGCCTATAGTAATATTTGTTTAACATAATATTATTTGTATACTTTAAAATTGCCTCAACTCAATATTTTTTTACTATTGCGATATTCATGAAAGTCGCCGTCACGAATGGTACTTGTTATTTATGACGTTGTTGAGAAAGTTCTTTGTTAAAGCTTGTCTTTACTAATATAAACATCAAACAACCTTTGCAGAGTGACAAGAAAACTTTCTTAAGTTTGTAATAGTAAAGTAAGGGGGGGGGTACTTAAAATAGTCAAGTAATGGGGGTACATTAATGCCACTGGACGGAGCTTTGAATCAGTACCTATAAATTAGCTGTGGTAACTAAAACACAATAGAACTGTCCAATATCAAGTGATCAGTTAAAATTATTAATTTATAAGAATACAATACAATACATAATACAATATGCTTTATTGTGCATCAGAAAAAGAAAATAAATGACATTACATAAGTAAAGTACAATGTACGGCCTTGTCGCTGAGAAGCGATCTCTTCCAGGCAACAAATAACACTATTTATAATACTTGTCTATCTTTTCTCAAGTTAAGTCAGTAATATCTGTCAATAAAATTATGACTTAAATTTTACGTTTTCAAATTTCGTCTAATTTGACGAAAACGCAGAAATAACAAAAACCCCGTAAACCCAGAAACGCTACACTCCTGTTTTAAGGAATCGTGTAAAATAAAAATAAAAGGCAATGCTGGCAACATTAGACAGCGCAAGCAACAATTATAATCAAGGTGTAAAATTATAGAAAGGCATAGAGACTATCAACTGTGTTGCCGTCAAAGGCACAATGATTTACAACTTTCTCTCCTCTCAAGCGTACGCACGTACTTCACATAATTTGACATAATTACAAACATTTTTTTACATAGGTATTTTAGTAATAGGCCTAAAACTGAATTCAGTTTCGCGTCAAAGTAAATTATAATTAGAGGTCAAAAAATTATGACAACCACACAGCAAATCTAGCCCAAAGTTAAGCAGAGCTTGTGTTATGGGTACTATGTAGATAATTGATATGTACCTACCTACATAGATATCTTGACAATGCATAGAAAAACACTCAGACTGGCTAGGTTTTTATGTCTATTGTGACTGGTAAAAATATGTGAAGATCGTAAGTAAAAAACATTTTCTTCCGAGACGGGAATCGTGCAAACTCCTGCGACGCGTCGCTGACCTTTGCCCGCCGCAAACAATCTAGATTTTGCTCCAAATCTATACGTAGGTTGATCTAAATCAATAGAAACCTACGCGTCCCTTCGGTTTGTATAGATCCCAAATTCCCAACATCATCTGAAAGGCAGATGCGCGGGTCATTATTGATTTAAATCTTGTTAGGTTAAAAACAAGGTCCATTAATATCAGTGTTATTTTATTTACCCGTTTTTCATTACCAGAAATAGCTTTCGACAACTTTTACACAAAAGCTAAAAGAAATGAGATCGAGCTTACTCGTAACCAATTTTGGTTACAGCGAACTTATTGCCAAAAGCGACGGTATTTCCTTGATCCGGTCTTGAAATTATCTTACAGGACACACTGACTTTAGGTTACACAACTGTCTGTAATGAGACTTTTTCGGAAGCAACGTAAGTCATTGCGGTATTAAAAAGAATAGCGTGACATTCTAGGTTTTTAACCGATTTCGAAAAGGAGGACGGCTGTTTTTTTTTATGTATGTTCGTCCGCCTGTTCCACATATCCCTACTAATCTATCCCTACTGGTAGGGAAGAACGGAATTTTTTTCCACCTATTACTACTAGGGGGGATACTTTTCCACTTAAATCCACTGTTATAATCATTCAGGAAATAGGTATCATCATATCGAAAATTTCAAAATCAATGATAAAAACAACAGGAAAACAAGTTTATACAAACTATTAAAATTATTATACTACCAGTCCGTGGTTCAAAGGAATCGTATTCAATCTATCAGGAATGTGCTGAAACTGAATCCACCAAAACGGAGAGAGGAAGTGTTTATGATCCGTGATTACGTGATACAAAATGCACAAATGCAACTGATCAAAGGAGAGATCACTGTTGGACATTTTTTAGATATGTTAAGATAAAATGTTACATTCGTACTGATTTCTTGGAAGACTAATTATTAATTTCAAAACCTGTTCTTTTTTTAATTGTTCTTTCAAGCCCATCTTCTCTTCAATTTTTGCTAAAAGTATGATTTGAGTTGGTATCACAATCTCATTACACGTTACACCTCAATTTTTTTGCAATTTACAGGACTTAAAGAGTTTAAAACTGTTTACTTTAGAGATGTTTAAAATTGGGAACTTAGGGAATGTCTGAAAATAGGATGAGAGTTACTCCTGGACTTTTTATGATTTTTCTTCGTATTTGTACTTTATCATAGTAGAAATACATGGAAGTAAAACGACCAAGTTTCCCCCCTAGTAGTAATAGGTGGAAAAAATTTCCTTTCTTCCCTACCAGTAGGGATAGATTAGTAGGGATATGTGGAACAGGCGTGTTCGTCGCTCTCTCCATCAATTATGAACTGATTTTGAAAATTCTTTCTCAAGTGTATAGAAAATGATCGCGAAGGTTCCATAAATAATTTATTCCCGAGAGATTAGGTAATAGTAAAAAAAATGCTTTGTGTTAAAAACTATAAAATTATAAATTGCATTATCGAGCGTAAGCCCCAAAGTCAGGGGAATTTCTAAGAAGTTTTTGGGATGTTTATAATTTTTGGGTGAAATTTTTCTCTGTTCTTAAGGCGAAAGTTTGGGCGTTTTGTTGGGTGAACATTTGTTACTGCCACCACTGCCATTAGCTACATTCATTAGAAATCACAAATAATATTTTGTACAATTAATTGAGTTATCCTCACTTTTCTAGCTTCAATAAAGAAACAATTAACAAAAACTTATAATCTGAAATCCATGGAACTATGCGATTACTTTTATGGATTTATGGATGTTAGCATAGAAGTACATATGAGATTTGGAACTGCTTTAGAAAAGTTGTTGCGAACCTATCTATGCTGAAATTCGAAGGACATCCCTAGTTCCGAAGACCAAGTGAAGTGTAGGAAGTACGAATAATACTGCCGTCATCGCTTCGCAGTGACGGTAGCCCCAGTCTAGTCATCCAGTGGTCAAGCACGTGTGAAAACTGTTTGAAACGTTAGAAAATTGGTAAATAAACGAGATAAAGACCCGTGTTGTGAAATGAAAAGTTTTCTAGACGCCTTTGTGAGGTCTTTAGTGCTGTAATAAAACTTACAGGGTGACAAAGCTTGGCTTAATATGAATGTTCATTTATGTAGTTGTCATGTATGAAACTATTTGTTCTGGGATAAGAAAATGTTCAGTACACATTGGCTTATCACAGCACAATTTTTTTTTCCTGTTTATCTTGCACGAAGTGGCTTTTCATTGCTCAATTCAAAACTCAATTTTCAAATAGAATTACTATTTGGAAATGGTACTGACAAAATTTTCTCGCAAAAACCTGATATTTTGAATTTAAAGAAGTCATTGGTTATGTCTCTTTTATCAACGAAAAGAAGACAGAGACATAATAACCAGGCTTTTGCGCTACAAAAAAATGTCACGTGACAAAAACAAGTTTTGCTAAGACACTGATTTCAAAAACAATGCACAAATGCGGATAACCGAAAATAAAAGGGAAAAGCGATGAGAACCAATAAAGAAAACGAGCAAAAAACTTCCATGCCCAAGCATTGCCTTGTAATAAATACCGACCTTATTGTCATGAGAACTGAGGTTATTAACAAATTTAACAATCATTATTACACATGTCTATAATTTACGAGTGTGACTTCGGAATGCTATTCATAAAAGAACACTGTTGCAAAATTCAGTGAATGAATTTATTTTTTATGAGCGCTTATGCACTGCATCCGCTCTGTCAAAACCAGTTCATAATGTTATGTTACTTGCACTTTTACACGCTTTGATATAGAAATATATATTTTTTATAAATTCTAAGACATAATAAGTTCTTGGACCAGTTTTTACTGGGTCAGATAGAGTTTGGTGCATCCAATACCGGCCTGAACCGGTTCAGGTAGACTGTAGAGCTTACACTGAAAGTCATTATGAGTAGTTTTTATGTTTTAAAATACCTAACACATCTGCCACTTACTACTAACTAACTGTAGAAGCTTTTAAATAATAGCGTTTCAAATTCAACGGGATTAACTTCTGAATTCTATCATTCATCATGGATCAACCAATCCAGTATTTTTAAAATTGAAATCAATACTTTTGCTTCGTATTTTATGTATAGCGAATTTTCAATTTAATAAAATATATTTTTCATGCCACCTGCTGCACAATGTTAAATGATTCTTCGCTCACCCCGTGAGCGGTGATCGTAGGTGTAAAACAAAACCGTATTTATTATTTATATCTGTTTACCGTCATATAAGATGCCTGCTGTTGTTTTGCATCCAATTCATCATTATTCTTAACCATGTGCCCCAGTACCACAATGACATAGGCTTTCCGCCCAAAACGGCTCAAATAGATAATTTTGGTCAAGATAGGAGTATATTGTTTGAGGGACTTCGCAGATTTTTTTGTAAAGCCGAGCCTTGCTGACTTTTTTTATTTAATGATAAATTATATAACAACTACTTTCTTTTCAGATCCTCGAGTCCAAGGATGGTTCCTCTTCGACACGCCCCTCCCCACGCTAGCCATGGTGCTGGTGTACCTAGCCATCGTGATGGTCGCAGGACCACTCTGGATGGCGAGTAGAAAACCGTACAAGTTGCAGAGTACGCTAGTCTGGTATAACGCGTTCCAGGTCGCGTTGTCTTCTTATATGTTTTATGAGGTGAGTTAGTTAGTTTTCATTGAGTAGCACTTTTACTCTGGCTGAACTGAACATATAATATTTATAAGCATTGCCCACATACTAATCCTAGAAACCACTTTCTTGTAGTCTATTTTAGGTCCATATTTGCAGTACTAGTCGATTTAAGCTCTATTGCAAAGCATAACGTTGACATTTTGACAATGTAATGTGTGTTTGTATTTTAGAGTTGCTTACAACATTGTACATTTAGAGTGGCTGGATTGGAAGTGTAAATAGTATTGTTTCTTAAATTTAGTTAAGATTTGAGCATTCAACTTGTAAATAGCGCTAACTTCTGCCCTAGAATAACCTGTGTTGTGTGGAGCTAGCCTCATTTGTTCAAGAAATCAAAAAGGTGATAGCCTAATGAGGTAGAATGGTAAAGTGATCCAGAACACCCCATAGTCAGGTGGGAAGACTATCTGCGAAAGACTGCTGATTGTATTCGTGAATGTTATGCTCATCAAATTCTTTTCTTAATTCGCTACTAAAATTCAGATAATAAGCGGTGAAAACGTGAGCAACTCTTCAAATTAATACATAAAACAAGCATGGAAATCCTTAATTAATGGAATTCCTGGAATTCCTGGAATTCCTTAAGCAAGTCATCAAAATTCTGAAATCAATCACATAAACACGTTTAATATTCAACCATCATAAACGCTAAAGAGTTGTCGATGTACCCAGATCTTAAGATACCGCAAAAACTGTCAATTCAACCTCCTTTATTCCCTTGTCATAAAGTTCATTTTGGGTCCGTCACGGGTGGCTACCCCATACAATGGAGTGCACCTTGACATCATCTCCATGTAACGGAACTGATAGTGCGACGCTGATATAATTGGTCTTAAAATAGACGTTTTTCTCGATAAAATTTTCTTGTTTCAAGTTGTAGCTAATATTCAACCTACCATCTCAATTCCATTTATTTAATACCATGGGTTCACTAGGAAGACTTAGTCAAGTGAAATTATTAAATTAGGTTATTATTCTTCAACGTCACCTGACATAAAAAATTAATCATAGAAAAATAATAGCAATAAAAAATATTTTAAGGTATACAGGTAGTTGCAATAGCTTTGTCAAAAATATATAGATAAAGCCATTATTAATATGTCAATTTTTTACTTGAGATGAGTGTAATGAGAGAAACATTTCTATTAGAGCGAAAATAACGTGTTTATTCGATAGCTAGCTGAATAAAACATTTATAACTATACTATATACACTTACATCCATTTTCTAAAAATCTAAACATGGCGTGACGCATGGCGTTGCTGGTTTATTGACCGAAATAAAAGCAACCAAGCAAGCATTCCGATCACCACCGGTGAGAGAAACATAATTCTTGTTTTGAAAAACTAGAATCGAGCGGGCTCAAATTTCACATAGAGGTATTTCTAAATTCTGCATACAACTTTTAATCTCATAAAACAGTTTCCATTTTCTACGTATAATACAAAATAAATTATAGGTTAGATTGAGTACAGTTATGGTATAGGTTAGGTTAACTAGGTTCAGTTAATTGTCCTATTTATAAATTCAACGTCAACATAATCTCACAAACCTGATTTTGCTTGAAATTGTTCGTTTTCTTGTTATTTTTTTGTAAATTATCTCGTTCTCTTTAATATGGCTACAAATTACTTCCAAAAAGGTTACTGCTCATCAATTCATCCACAAGAAAGCCTCCTTGACCCACAAACAAGAAGTTGCATTCAGACAACGGTTTTTCAAGTAAAACAATGTAACATTGTCAGCGATATCGTCACGATCTGCTGTTGTTGGTAATCTCTGTCGAATTATACAAGTAAAGTAAGCAACATAGGTACATTTATTATGTCGGAACAAAGTGAAAAAGGTACATGAATTATAAATTCAATTCAATTCAATTCAAATCATTTATTTCGGTTTTACACCATAAATTGTTAGTAAACCTACCTATGTACTATGTTAGTAAATTACAAATTTCTTTAAAATTATATAATCATAATAATTGAATCTTCATTAAATTTAGAATAATAAAACTTAAACTAAGAGAAAACTGACAAAATTGGACTCCACTCAGCATGTGCTGGTGGAACAGATCATGCCATAGCGTCGCCTATTCCCGATTATTCCTACCCCTGCGTTCCTACTAGGAACAATCGGGAAAAAAAATTCCCGATCATTCCTACTAGGAACAGTAGGGAATAAAAAGTTCCCGTTGGTTTACAGTGCTGTGCATTTTATAAAAAACTAGCGGTCAGCGGCTTCGCACGGGAATTAAAAATTTTTTTTTTTCATTGGGATCCCTAACTTTTATGATAATATTCTATAACCTACATACGAGTATATTACCTTAATACCATAATGTAGCCATAATTCCATCAAAATATTATACTGATAGGACCAGTGCTGCCATATAATAATACCAATTTTTTTAAAATCGAGTGAAAAATCAGATCATAAAAAAATGTCTTTTAAACCTCGATCCGAAATACGCGATAATGGGTACATTTTCTTGTCCCATTTTAGTTAACAAACTGATTTTCTTTTATTATGCCAGGGTATTCTCATTTTCAATGATGACATACATTATTGAAATTCAGAAAGTGAGAATAGACACAGCTAACTCTAGAGCTGAATGGACACACAAGTGAAATGGTATTATTAATGTGTATTATAACAATATGACAGACAATGAGGCCTTATGGCTCTCAGAGAAACCTGGTTGATTTATCTAAATGCATCAGTAGATTAGTAGACTGTTCAAAAATTAGTATGATAAACCAGTATATCTGGCAACACCGGAGCGGGTAGTAGACAACACTTCTAGAATTTAAATAATCATCATCATCGTTATTAGTCCACTCCGGGCATAGGCCTCCACTAATGAGCGCCTTAGCGCCCTGTCTTGATCTTGTCGCATCCATCATCTGTAAGCAGTCTTTCGCAGATCGTCATCTCACCTGGCCGGAGGACGTCCTACACTAATTTGAATAATATCCCGAAAAAATACCTATTTCCGCGTGACTTGAGTATTAAAAAACCTTTTTGATCTCAATTGTAACATAATTATGTTTACTATCGTTCGCAGCACCTTGCATCTGGATGGTGGAGTGATTACAGCCTCTCGTGTCAACCAGTCGACTACAGCAACAGTGAATCGGCGAGGAGAGTGAGTACCATTAATGTTAAATTTAGATCCGAGCGCAGCGATATCATCAAAAGAGTTAAAATACTAAAACTTTAATACAGTAAATCATAAAAGAGAATATATCGTAGTTGTGTAATTTTTACCGTTTCGTATCGAAAGGGCAATAAAGCAGAACGCCCTATTAACAGAACGTCCTAAAAGCTAAACGGCAAATTAGCATTACGGTCTATTAACAACGTGACTTAGTACATAGGACTAATACCAAAAGGACACCTTAGCTGGACGGCCTAGTACAATTAAATTAAAATTAAATATTAAATTCATGAACTTAGATCTTAAATATTCCAATATTTTCTTTAATATTTACTGTTATTGACACGCATAGTTACGTAAAAACGTATGTACCCAGTAATTTGCCTTCGTCACTTTAGTACGTCACACTGGTATACTTAGGTACTTACAGCAATCTAGTTTCAGTTAGGATTTTCCAAGATACCTGTAAACAATAGCTAAATACCTAACATACGAACATAACCAACTGGTTTAACACACAAAGTAACGTTTAACGACTAATGCTGACTTTTTATGACTATTAAGTGTAACGTTGCATGTATTTAGAAAAAAACTTAAGTCTTTATTGGGTAAATATACTTTAGAGCTGAAGAGAAAAGACTTAGAAGTTTAAGATTAACCTGGGTAACAGTTTCTATAGTGGTCCTGATTTCAATTTCATAAAATTTCCGTAACCTGTAATCATAAAGAAAGATATGTTTAGAAAAGGATAGACAATACGTAAACTTATGTTTACATTTCCGGTCATTTTAGTCCCGCTAATCATACCACTATCATCATAACAATAATTCTATAAAGTTCTTAAAGCTTAGTGCTAAAAATTTACGAAGTGTAACGATAGAGTAAGCCATAGGCAAGGCAAGCACCTAACATACTTAATAAATACCTGCCGCTTAAATAGCCTATTCACAGCTCGTAACATTCCCTCAATTTTTCTGACGAACGGCTTAAACTAAAAAACTACTTCGTTAGCAACTGCAACAGCTTCCTAATCTATATCTATACTAATATCTATATCTATACTAATATTATATATCTATACTAATATCTATACTAATCTATATCTATACTAATATTATAAAGAGGAAAGATTTGATTGATTGTTTGTTTGTATGTTTGTTTGTTTGTTTGTTTGTTTGTTTGTTTGTTTGTTTGTTTGAATTGAATAGGCTCCGAAACTACTGGACCAATTTGAATAATTCTTTCACCAGTAGAATCCTAAATTTTCCGTGATGAACATAGGCTATATAATATTTTAAAAAAGTTAGGGATCCTCATGAAAAATTCAATAATTGAACCGTGCGCTGTATATTCAACCTCTTTTTCTATTATGGCGCGTCATAATAGAAAAAGAGGTTGGATATATAGTGCACGGTGCTTGCTTTTTCTCTACGGCCAGTGTCAGTTATGGAGTGTCGAGTCAATGTCAAAAACCCCAATGCTGTTAAAAAGTAAGGGATCCGTATGAAAACTGTGAAACCCATCGTGTTAGAGTGTATAATTTCTGAAATTTTTGTTTAATACCCGTGCGAAGCCGGGGCGGACCGCTAGTAATATTATAAAGAGGAAAGATTTGATTGTTTGTTTGTTTGTATGTTTGTTTGTTTGTTTGTTTGTTTGTTTGTTTGAATTGAATAGGCTCCGAAACTACTGGACCAATTTGAAAAATTCTTCCACCATAAGAATTCTAAAATTTCCGTGATGAACATAGGCTATAAAATATTTTCAAAAAAGTTAGAGATCCGTATAAAAACTTCAATAATAAAACCATAGCGCTATACATCAACTTCTTTTTTTTTCTTTTTTGCGTGCTCGCTTTTGCTGTGACTCAACTTCAACTTCTTTATTTATGGCACCGCTTTTGCTGCGACGACTCCGCCAGTGTCAGTTATGGATTTGTCATAGACATCACAATTCGTTACTGGGGTGCGAGAGGAAACTCAATGTCAAAAAATATAAAAACTCCAAGATTGGAACCATGCGATGTAGGCTATATAGCGGTGCGAGAGAAAAGTCTTTATATAAGTAAAGGAGGTAATGGTACAATTTTAAAAAGGAAAGATTTTATTGTTTGTTTGTGGTTTGAATTGAATAGGTTCTGAAACTACTAGACCTTTTTGGAAAAAAAACATCATTAGAATCATGGATTTATGAAAAGTACGGATAGAATCCTGTCAAATCAAACTTGAATCTTAGCAATGGCGGAATGACATTGAGTGTCAGTGTATAGAGAGTTGCCAACAGAAGAAAAAATTACCCATAATTTTTATAAATATTCTTCATACTAATTGTTCACTTATTAATATGAATATGTAAATTATAATGAATCATTTTAGGTACTGCTTTAGCCACGGTAATTGTGTTTATTAGACCTACTTTTTATAATTTTCAATTTACGCCAGCGTTTTAGGGTGCTAACTGCAGTGAATTTTACTGTCCCCCAAGAACAGAACAGAACACTGTACTTTCCCGGGATTAAATAGTAACTACCCCTATTTGCTAATCGAAGTAATTTCAACAAAATCTGTTCAGGCCTCTGAGTGTGTGTGCAGAAGTAACAAAGATAAACTCATCCAAAGTCTCATTCTATGTCTAATTTTAGTTTGAATAAATTATTCTTTGTGCCTATTAACTGGCTGACAACATTTTCTGCCTGCGGCTTCGCATACGTTGTTCTTATGGAAATGCCTAGCCTAACCAATATATATTTAAAAAAAATTATAAATATTTAAATGTACATTTGCAGCCATATCTTATGATTGTTACTGGGAAGATCAATGAAATGTTATGTAAAAAAAATATACATTATTCTCATATTCATTGTTTTTTGATACATTATAAATAAAAATTTATGTATCCTACCTACATTTAATGCCCGCATGCTTTTACATGAAATATCTTCATGCACACTGCATGCTACACTAGATTTAGTGGGATTCAAATTATTTTAATTATGAGATTCTCTGATTATGCGAATTCAATTTAACTTCCAATTTTCGTCACCCGGAAATCTGAAAAAATATTGACTTTTAGTTATGCCCCACGGCGATAATCTCGATATAACATCTGCGTAGCATGATCGTCAGTAAAAGTATTATCCAAATGGGTTCAGCTATTTTGGAGGTTAGCTCAAATAAAAAACAATTTCGAAATTCGTATCCCTAAAGCTAAGCTATTGTATAGATATTACAAACTGAATTTTTATCCTTATTATATTTCGAATACTTAATACATATTATCTTATAGGTACCAGGATGATAAATAAATGCCTATATACCTGATTCATAATTTAAAGTCAATAAAATATGAGAATTAAAACATTTTTAATATCCTCCCACACTTACTGGAAAATTTACATGTTTACATGTTGGCAGCACTGGCGAGATTTTGTGCTTGTAGTTTGATTTACATGTTGATAATAATTTTGCGTCAAATCGATAAAATAAGTTGGTGATATAAGAAATTTATCTACGAAAGGTGATCCGGTGTTTTTTATTGACAAACCCATTGTGATTTTTGCAACATCTGACCACACAAGACGGCGTTTTCCGTTTATTTTGGTTTGTTTACAATAGAGTTCATCAGTTGGTGTCTATAGCCGTAATGGCGATGGCCAGCATACTATTTGATTGATTGGCATGCTTGCTTGATTGGAGTGCTTCATTTCATTTTTTCTGATATTCCTTCCGTACTTATTTATAGTTTCATGATTAGAATTATAATAATAGGCTATAGAATATTTTTAAAGTTAGTGATCCCTATGAAAACTTCAATAATAAAGTACCTTATCTAACGTGTGTGTGTGTAAGAACTTAAAATTCTTTAAAATACCCGTGCGAAGCCGGGGCGGGCTGCTAGTACACTATAAACTCTATTTGCGTGTCGATAAAAGTTTCTTTTCAATGCCATAGTGCGAATTCTTCGACTATAGAAAGTATGAAGAGAGGTACTATGATCAAGATAACGATTACAGCAACATATAATATAAACTTGTTATAGAGAAGGTAGAACAGAACCATCATATTTACATTCCATAATAATAACCTTAAAGCGAGTCCAAAAATAAACAGATTCATGAACAATATTTACATTTGTATTTTAATCCTATGTATCTTAAATTAGACTTAATTTAACAATTAAAAGTGATTATGTAGAAAACAAATATATACATAAATACATTTGTCTTTTAAATCTAAAGAATGCGTAAAATTAGAGGTAGCTTAAACAGTCACAATTTAAGGTCATTTATTAAGAACAAGTGCTTTTCTAAAAGCTTCTATAAATTTTAATTTGGAAAGAGATTCGTATTCTACAAAAATAGGTAATTTGGTGGTCGAAGTTATGTATATAATATAGTGTGACAAAATCATATCCAGTTTAAATATAAAATACCTAGTTAATGAAAATATACGACGTAGGTACATTATTTATAACAGTTAACATGATTTTAACAATTATTAGCTACCTGTAGCTGTGCTGTGTATTTGATACTGGATCAGTAAAATCAGAAAAAGAGGTCTAATTTATAATTATTTAGAATCTAACATTGTATCAATCCTCAATTAGAAAAAAACATTATTGAATATTGTCAAATAAATGTATTATCTATCTAATATAAGAAATAGCTTAACTTATGGCTAGATAATGAGTTGTGAATTGTCCAATATTATTATAAATAATTAATTAGACAAATAATTGCATGCTTAAAATACAAAGGCATACATTGTCACGCATTTTACATGTACCTTCATTTCCACATGTAATTGCAATATTTATACTTTTCAGGGCGACTTTGCCCGCTTCGTCTTCCACTGCCTATGACCAACATAGTACATTCTAGTCACCAAAATGTCTCATCTACAAACTACTCTGTGTCCGCGGTCAAGACCACAACGGCACTGGCCTAACTTTCGAACGTTTGGTTAACTTCGGAAAGTGAAATGGCAATCATATTGTATTCGATAATTTGTATAAGCACTTGTGTATAAGGTGTCCTAGAATGTTCAAGATGGTGGTACAGAATCTGTTAGTAATTTAGACGTTTTTTTAGAGCTTTTGAATATTTGTCAACATAAAAGTTATACAGTTAACACTATAGACTAAATCTATACCAATAATATAACGAGGAAAGATTACATTGTTTGTTTGTTTGGATTGAATAGGCTCGGAACTGGGGTTCTAGACAAAGTAACATTTGCGAATCGAAAGCGATGGTAGAAACGTACAAAAATGTATGGATTTGACATATTCCTTCGATATCACGCATCGCAACGACAATCATCATAGCTCAAATGATGGCGAAGTTCAATTGGTAGACAAAGTAACCTTTGCGTAGCTATCGCCTTGTCTATACGTCTGATCGCATCGCTAAATGCCGATAAGTTGGCACAATTGGTTGTCAATCTTTTGTTGTTAGACTGTCATAGTTTGATTGAAGTATTGCGCTCGTATTTGTGTTATTAATTAATATTTTTCGAATTATTCATGCAAAAGCAGTGCAAAAGAGATTGTGTTGAAGGTGCGTGCCTTTTGTGAGGAAGAAAAGGCAGACCATGCCCAGTTAAATCCATTAAATCTAGTGCGATCTCGCGTTGCACCATCAATGCAACTGGTAAGTAAAATAGGGATACCAGCTTTATACACGATACCTTTAGAATGGATCATAAGATTTACTCACATAAAAAGATAAAATAAAAAGTAAATTATCCAGGTTATTTAATTTATCTTGTTATGATATCCCTTATTTGTATATATACAAATATTGAATTTTTGAATTTTATATTATACAAATACAAATTTTATGTGTCATTTTCAGTCATGTCGGAGAAAACCACGAGTAGAATACATAATATAAAGAAGCGAAGCTATTGCTGCCTGCAACAAGTCAATTCTGCTGAAAATCGTCGTGGATCTTGAAGATTTCGATTTATAAGAATTTTTTGTGTTGTTTATTTATGTTCCTTTTGACCATAATTAGTGTCAGAACAATTTAAATAAATAATTTAAAATTTTTATTGTTTCATAATTTAAAACTTTCCTAGTCCTAACTACTTATATATTTATATACAAATATGAAATTAAAACATAAACACACGTTTACATAATGGGGTAAAAGATTCATAATGTTGGCAATATCGTGCTGCCAATATAATGCTGCCAATTCCTGAGGCAGGACAACTTATGGTGTACGGTCTGTAGTCTATAGTTATCGAACTCAATCATTCGCTTATTTCGTCCGTTCACCGTTCATGAAATGACGGGTCAAATAAAAAGGAGTACCAAGCCAAGTAGGTTGTTACCTATAACTTCAGATAGAATTTCTGTAAACAAACGTGATACATAACAAAAAAATTGTTTCGATTTGGAAGTTTACCCAATCTTTTGAAATACTTATGGCAGTGTTTATTGTGTAATTAAAATCAATAGAAAGAAAATAACAATGGTTTTGAGCTATATAATTATATTATTTAATTATTTTCAACAAGTTCTTAAAATCATGAAGAAATAAATAATTAGGAGAAAATACATATTTTACGACACTCGTATCATCTCGGTAATATTGGAGTAAATAACAGAAATTCAAAACTATTTTGCATTTTGACAATAGACGTTTTAGTTTGTATTGTAATTTCTTTCGACTCTCGCCCTTAGAAGCCAAATGTGTGAATTTTTGCCGATCATATGCAAAAGCTTTATCTTGTTTTTTTCGTTGTTAAGTATATTTTTAATCCCTCGTGGACACAGGGAAACAAGGGTGCGATCGTGAATGCTACATCCACGCTAGCGCAAGGCTACTTAAAATTTTGACGTAATTCCAACAGCTGTTTATGAAATCGCCGTTTCGATTCGATTTCTACAGGGTCTTAGCGTTCGCTAGTGTATCCATCAAGAGAATAGACAACTACGTGAAGTCGCTTCTCAAAACTGCCACTTGGCTAGGAATTTGATGGAAGTGATCGTTCGATGTTGTCAATCGGTTTGGTGAAATCAAAATATTCGTACATTGCCTACCAAAAATCTTGACGTTTAATCCATTTGAAGGTTGCCATCGCTAGAGCGATAAGAATTTTCAAAATCGAATCGCTTCATAGCGAATGCCGGTTGGCTAAGGACCCTGGACTGATTTGAGAAATTCTTTCACCATAAAAATTCTACATTATCACTGATGAATAGGCGTTAGAATAGTTTAAACAAATTAGGGATCGCATGAAAACTTTAATAACGTGTATGTGTGTGCAAAAAGTTGTAAATCACGTGTGAAGACAGCGCGGACCGCTTGTACTACCAATAAATTGTAAAAATTCTATTACTTCAGTTGAGCTTGTAAGAAACTTGAAGGTGTTGATTGTAATGACTTCATTAAAATGTTATAATCAACAACTTCAAGTTTTTATTGCAAAATATATAAATTCAAATGACGACATGTTTGGGGTTAATGAAAAATCTGACATCTTCAATTCTACTGTGTCCAACATATTATAATTTAGACATGCGGTGTCAATTACTAGCAGGGGCTGTCAACTCGCTAAGCAGAAAATGCCAACAGCACAAGTACTTGGGCATAGAAAATCAGATGAGATGGCGCTATACGTTAGAAAGAGAAAGAAAATCTATGCATAAAATCTTGACATGACACCCAAATTTCCCTGTAACACTGTCATTAATTTGAATGAATGAATGAAAGCCGTGCCAAACGCCAAACGGTAGACCGATATAAAATTAATTGCTTAGTTTGTGATCGTAAACAACAGAACATTTTAATAATCTTGAAAGATTTCGACTTTTTGAAAGGTTATTTCGATTGACAATGGCTTAAAACCGAAAGTGGGCTAAATGCCGTATTTCCACCAAAAACGGAACCGAAGATGTTATAACTTGTGCTTTCACAGGTTTCCGCTACTATGAGGTGAGTACATTAATACTTCTACATTAATATCCGTGTCTTTATCGTCCATCGATCCATCTTCAATTCAATAAGTTCATTAATGTCGAACCATCTTCAATGACTTCAGTGCATGACTTCAGGGCACAAGTATGGGCTTAATTCTGTTTTCCAGCTGGGGGTCCACTGAAAAATCTTTAAAAAGCTTGCAACAACAACTTTTATTATTATGTTATGTTATCTTTCTTTCAGGTGAACTTTCACAAAAAGCTAGGAGCACAACAACGATCATCGAAAAAATTTATTTGATGCGTGAATGGAGACAATCCAGATCTTAAAAAGGGAAACAAATTTGACCCAAAGGAGTCAAAATCAAAGTGCTTTATTTCCTTTAGACCTTACAGGACACTTGAGTCCCCATCTTAAACACTTCTTCGAAATGAAGAGATTCTTTCAATGAGATTTGTTGGTGCCAGGTCTTGTTAGAACGCCGAATGCAGTTGAGCACCTAAAAATTTGGATAAATGGTATGGTGTGAAGACCTTGGCCACATGATGACTAAACTAAGACCTGCTTGAAAATTGTTATGGTTGGAAAAGAAAATAAACATATTACAAAACATTTAAAAATGCTTGTTTTTTAATATATCATCAAAATACTTACTGTGTGACTATCTATCAGGTGAATGGCGGATATTCAACAAATTGTTGAATATTCACCATTCATATAATAGATAAATAGTCGCAAAGAAAGTAAGCACCTTACAAAAGATTGAATTGCGCGCCTTTTCAATTCAAATTTCCCGCCAAACTTTAGTTACCGTGGGCATAAAGTAGCGGCGCTAGTGTGCTCTAGTGTTCGCATTTTTATTCTATGGAGTCTTACTTCTTTCCGTTAGGATATTAGTGTTCTGTGATTACTAGGTAGTATTATTGTTACTGTGCCGTGTGGTGACGGCATAATAAAGAATTTCACCACCCCAACTCATCCCGTGGGTGTCGTAAGAGGCGACTAAGGGAAACACACCGGGGGGCGGGCAGCAGCGCCCTCTGCAGAACTACTCCACTAAACTGCGATCCCCAACCCGCATGCCCAGCGTGGGGATTATGGGCAATACCCCCAAATGACAAGAACCGCCACAAAATGGCCCCCAGTTCCCGGCCGCCTCGCTATTCCTGGCCATGGTAGCGGCCACGGTAACGGCGGGGCAGGGGGTGCTAGGAATCACCGGGCTACATTAGGCTACCACACCCCCCCACACACACTGACCCTGGCAACGTTTAACGGACGCACTCTGAGGCTTGATCACCATCTAGCGCAGTTGGAAGTGGAGTTAGAGAACATTAAATGGCATGTTCTAGGGTTATGTGAAGTCCGTAGAGAGGGGGAGGACACCGTAACCCTAGACTCGGGCCATCTTCTCTACTTTCGTGAGGGTGATAAAACATCCCAGGGTGGCGTAGGTTTCCTCGTCAATAAGGCCCTCTCTAACAACGTCGAAGAAATCTCCAGTGTGTCGACCAGGGTAGCGTACCTGATCCTTCGGCTGTCTAAGCGCTACAGCTTGAAGGTCATTCAGGTTTACGCACCGACCTCGACACACTCGGATGATGAAGTGGAGGATATGTACGAAGACATATCCAAAGCCTTACATCACACCACCAAGGCTCACTTCAACGTTGTTATGGGGGACTTTAACGGCAAGGTGGGAACCCAGACTGGCAACGAATCCCGAATAGGCCCGCATGGTTTTGGTGTTCGAAATCACAGGGGACAAATGCTCGTCAACTTCCTTGAGAAAGAGGGGCTGTTCTTAATGAACTCTTTCTTTAAGAAACAGCCCCAAAGGAAGTGGACATGGCGGAGTCCCGATTCTGTGACTAAAAATGAGATCGACTTCATCATGACGGATAGCAAGCATATATTCAGAGATGTCTCAGTGATCAACAGGTTCAATACCGGATCTGATCACCGACTCCTTCGAGGCTCTCTGAATATAAATTTGAAGCTTGAAAGAAACCGTCTGGTGAAGTCCACGCTCCGACCGAACCCAATCCAAATCATGGCGGGCACCGAGAAGTTTCAGCAGCTTCTCGGGGATAGATTCGCTGCCTTGGAACCCACTGATGACGCTGACGAGACCCTACACAATCTGGTAGAAACGCTGAGGGACGAGGGCATCAAGTTTTGCAAAAAGCAGCGTACTGGTAAGAAGTCCAAACTCTCGGATGAGACTCTTGGGCTGATGACAAAAAGACGGGAAACCACCCAGGCGACTTCGTCAGAGAGGTCAGACCTGAACAAGCGAATTGCGAAGATGGTACGACGCGACCTTCGGAGCTCTAATACACGCCTCATTGAAGAGGCGATAGAGCGAAACCGAGGGTCCAAAGTATTCACTCAGCAGCTTGGAAGGAGCCACCTGACGAAGCTTTCAACGCACGACGGAAGGACCGTTTTGTCGAAGCCGGAGATATCGGCCGAGATAGAGGACTTTTATGGCCGTTTATACGCTGCACATGCTCCCCGTTCCCAACGAGACGACCACGATTCTAGAGCCACCTTGATACGCCACTATACCGACGAACTGCCAGACATCAGTCAAGACGAGATCGTGTTAGCTCTGAGGCAGCTTAAAAATGGAAAAGCCCCCGGTGAGGACGGAATAACATCAGAGCTTTTGAAAGCTGGAGGATACCCTGTTATACAGGAGTTACAGAGCCTCTTCAACGCCGTCCTTCACAGTGGGAGAACTCCAAAGGCGTGGAGTGGGAGTTTGGTGGTGCTCTTTTTTAAGAAGGGAGATAAAACCCTTCTTAAAAATTATAGACCCATCTCGCTCCTAAGTCACGTCTATAAGCTTTTCTCACGAGTTATATCGAACCGTCTCGCCAGGAGACTCGACGAGTTTCAGCCACCGGAGCAGGCTGGGTTTCGCGGAGGATATGGTACCATAGACCACATTCACACAGTGAGGCAGATTATACAGAAGTCCGAAGAGTATAATCAGCCCCTGTGTCTGGCTTTTGTGGACTATGAGAAGGCCTTTGACTCCGTTGAAACCTGGGCTGTTCTACAATCCTTACAGCGATGCCAAGTAGACTATCGTTATATCGAGGTGCTGAGATGTCTCTACGAAGCCGCTACGATGAGTGTCCGAGTACAGGACCAGCAGACTAAACCGATCCAACTGCGCAGAGGAGTGAGGCAGGGGGATGTCATATCCCCGAAACTGTTCACGAGCGCGTTGGAAGATATGTTTAAGACGCTGGACTGGAAAGACAAGGGCATCAACATAAACGGCGACTACATCTCACACCTGCGATTCGCTGATGACATAGTCTTAATGGCGGAGTCGCTAGAGGAGCTGAACCGGATGCTGGACAGTCTAGCTTCAGCCTCCCGATGTATCGGTCTTGGCATGAATTTGGATAAAACCAAAGTCATGATCAATGCCCACATTGATCCAAGACCGGTGATCGTACATGGCCACCTTCTCGAAATTGTTTCTGAGTACACTTACCTCGGGCAGATTTTGCAGTTGGGTAAAAACAATTTCGAGAAGGAAGCCAAGAGGAGGATCCAGCTGGGCTGGGCAGCGTTCGGAAAACTACGTCGAGTCTTCTCGTCATCCATACCGCAATGTTTGAAAACGAAAGTTTTTAATCAGTGCGTCCTACCAGTCATGACCTACGGAGCTGAGACGTGGACACTCACGATAGGGTTGGTCCACCAGTTCAAAGTCGCTCAGCGCGCTATGGAAAGAGCTATGCTCGGAGTTTCTCTGAAGGATAGGATTCGTAACGAATACATCCGACAGAGAACTAAAGTCATCGACATAGCTCAGAGAATTAGCCAACTGAAGTGGCAGTGGGCCGGCCATATTTCACGAAGAACCGATAACCGCTGGGGTAAACGTGTTCTTGAGTGGAGACCGCGACTCGGTAAACGTAGTGTAGGACGCCCTCCGACCAGGTGGGATGACGATCTGCGAAAGACTGCTGGCAGATGCTGGATGCGACAAGCCGAAGACAGGGCGCTATGGCGCTCATTAGGGGAGGCCTATGTCCAACAGTGGACTAACATAGGCTGATGATGATGATGATGATGATGATGATGATTATTGTTACTTAGTAGTATTATTGTTTTTTTAGTTTTCATTTTTTTTTCTCTTTGTGTAATTTTTTGCCCAATAACCCTGTATGCTGAAATGCAGCATATTTTCAAGAGCTGGTCAGATATGACTTCGGTGGACGATGAATTGCGGATGCATTTTTGATATTTTAATCATTTTAATCAACCTGAAACTTTCCTAAATACACAAAAAAATCGGCTTCCGCTCTTAATCCACATTCGATCTCGTGTCCTCGGAGGGCACTGAAAACATATCTAAGGCCCAGACTCCATCAAAGCGGAGAGGTGTGTTGATACCCAAAGCGCAGAAAAGAAGAAACATTTTTCAGCTAGATCTCCACCTAAACTGTGTGGGATGCGTACTGGCTAGACTGAAGCGGCAATATTTGCTGACTTAAGCGGAGATTTCTGCTAGCTAAAACGGCTGAACGGCGTGTGGCAAGCGTTGGATGTTTGTTGAGATTGGTTGAGATGAAGGCACAGATCACATTCTTCTCGTCAACGCTGCGTGACGTCACAAACTTGCGAGGCATAGCTCAACGCCTCTTCGATCATTCTTTGTTTCTTCTTATGATTCATAGCCACTCCTTGGTCTCCATTAAAGCTAAGCAGAGATAAGATGAATAACTTCGTTCTATTGGTTGTTTAAAACTTTCCTCTGCTCAGTTTTGGTAGAGTGTGGTCCTAAGTTTGCAAATAATAACCATCATAACCAGCTTGTCTAGTGGAAAAACAAGTTAAAACCTAAGTCATCAAAAAAGATAATGATAAATCAAGTTCATTCATTGTTTATGTTCCGAGAAGTGATTGCGGTGGCCTTTCTGATTGTTCAACCTCTTGTGATGGGGGTCAGTGTCACTTAGCATCAACTCATCAATCCTCATTATGACTATAAAAGCAGGTTTTGAAGAGATTTTATTAATTTTAACTATCTTGTGCATCAACTTCGCAGTAGGGTAATACGGCCAGCTGATCAATTCAGATTTATTTATGCCATTATCTCTCATACTTCGGCGTTCATTAAATTTAATAAAATTGCTGCCAAAAAGCGGCGAATATATTGTGGATCCTAGCCGAATTTCGGCCACGCCGGCCTCTCTGTACATATTTATATCTTATTATTATAACAGCTGTTCCTTAGTCTCGCTAAAGCTTAAAAACGGCCGAGTTTATTTGAATATTTTTTTATATTTTCTTTTTTGTTATACAGGGTTGTTATTAAAGGACAAAAAAAATGCAATGAAAAAATTTATAAATTTATTTGATTATCTAATCGCTGATAAAAATCATAAAGCTAGGCTAAAACTATAATTAACTTATATCTTATTTGTATGTAACTAGTTAGTGTTAGTAACTCAATCTTAGGAAGCTGAAAGCGTAGCCAGGTCGAAGGCAAAAACGAGTTTCTAATTTTCCCACACAATTCATATAAACTTGGTGGTAATAACCTTGCGGCCGTTAAATTACATAATATGCTAAATATTTTATATAGATAGTAACGCGAATTCGAACTTGATTTTGGATTTTGAAAATCAAGTTCGAATTTACATAATTTTTTGAGTTTAAGTGATTTGCATAATTTTCATTCACCAAATATTGTGCGAAAAATTTGGCTATTTGGTATTCGGAATAGTTGTAAGTTAATGTCAAAATAGTCCACTTAAATCCGTAATGAGTTATAAATGTTTTCACAACATAACACTAGCTTTAGTCAGCGGCTTCGCACGCAATACAACCCTTTTTTATATGTAGGTACGTACGCTAAATTATGTTCGCTAAAATCTTGATTCTCATAAGGTAAGATATTTTTTTTGCACCTGAATTATTGTATTTATTTATGTGTGCATGTATGTTACTGGGTTTCAAATAAATTTCTATTTTAAATATATTTCTTTCATCCTTCCTCTTCTAAAAATCATGTACCTACCAAATATTTAATCAGTTTCAAAACTTTTATTTAATTATCTCGTCAATTTAAGATAGAATTGATTATATTAGGAAAGAGCATTCCAAAGCAGCTTCATCATTTGGAATTTACTCACTAGGCCTCTGAAGTTTGTGGCATCCACCACGGTCTATGCTAACCGACTCCATTCAATTCAATTTTAAAAGATCTTTATTCATGAACTTAACAAATAATAGTAATATAAATCCAGTGTAAATTTTTCCTAGATAATATTAAACTTAATTTAAACACGTTTTAAACGTTATGCGCTTTTTCAAACTTATAATTAATAAACAAAACGAAGGAATAAGTATTAGTTATTGAAACATTTAAAAGACTTTATCTTAATTAAAAATTCATGCAAGCTTTAGTCAAGCATTACATTTTACATAAATAAATTTTAGTTAAACGATTATAACAAACAAGTAAACTTAATTATTTAATACGCAAATAAGGCGGGTATAAGAAAAAAGTATTTTACGAGTGCCAGTTAATTTAGCAACGAGAACAATGGAACGGTCGTAGGCAAGTTAGTGCATCAATAGGCACAGAAGCTCTCGCAAGCACGACTCCATTGGCGCCCACCGACACTTATAATTCCGCCCACTTATACCGATACCATCGACCTTCCAAGCAAATAGGCCCCCGATATTTCTTAAGCTATTATTAGCCCCCAATCAGCCTTAAACGTGTCCAATATAATCCCATGCATCTAACTAAACCAAACAGGTTACGTATGTTCACAATATTTGCCTTTCATTATTGAGTTTCAACAATTCAACCTCATTAAAATGAACACTTTCCCGTCATAAATGGTATTCTTCAGGCTGCCCTTGGTCTTTCAACAAACTAACATAAACTAGGAGCTTCCTTTAGGAAGAGACATTGCTACCGAAAAATTAATCACTTCCCGTATTTTCTGAATGCGATGAAGTGCCCTTCAAGATTTTCCTCGATTAATAACATGATTGATTATTCACAACCTGTTGAATTCACAGGATATCCACCGATTATTGGCGATCGTTCTTACGTCAGGTATTGCGTTTGTATCCTATTTTGTAAATATTACGATTAAATGCATAATATGTCCATATTAATGTTTTAAATTTACTTTGCTTAGAGTTATACTAAAACGTTCTGTAAGTTTTAAATTTCTAGCTAAGTAAGCACTAAATAATACCGCGAATCTTATAATTTGGAGTACTTACCTTAACTACTGTTGATTTAGGGTTGGATTGAATGACTTATATTTTCACATTTCTATAAACCAGAATTTTAAAAAAGCCTTCTGTCAAATTTTCATAAAATGCCATCTTGTTTTATCAGTACATCAGGTTTAACCAATTACCGAGTACCGAGTTCTAAGGAAGAACATTCAGGATCTGACAACTTATATGCATACTATCACAGACCAGTTCAATCAAGATACTGTGATAATGTCTGTGAGAATCCCAATAAGAGCTTTTTTTTCTTTTTTTATATATGGCAAAAAGCCTTTATTAACAAATAAAATTACAATGATCTAACTAAATAAAAACCAGTATTTACAATTGAAACAATTGAGCTAACTGCAGACTGTTGCGAACAAACGATAGGTAGCTCAACTGATCCATATCCAAGTGAAGTGAAGTGTACCCAAGATGCTGACTGCATTGCCACGTTGCTTTTTATTTATTTTCTCATATTGTTCAAGCAAACTATAAAATATATTTTTTGTCAAAGTTTGTGTGATATCGTACTTTGAAAGATGACATTGTATAAGCAGCTGGATAATGAGAAGCCCCAGGAGGCCAAACCATACAATTTAAAATACCAATGATTCAATTACAACGTATCATATCTCTTTAATTGAGTTTCTTGAAATGAAACCGACCTAAATTGGACTTTTAAAATCCGAAGGCGCTTCTGCATAACTACTTAGAGTTATTATAATAATTAAGAAGTTGTGCTCGGACACTTGGGCTTGTGATTCAGAGAATGGTTTGGGGAGGTGTGGGTGGGCGTTGACAATGATTTCTCTGTATGGCTTAAAAATGATTAAGACCGTATCGTCCACTAAAGAATTAAGACAGGCCGGCAGCCAGTTCTCCATACTCTAATTGGTTGACCAAAGATCCATCAAAAATACGTAAGCTCTTGTTGGCCACGCACCACCATTGTTGTCTAGGGTAAAATTAGGAAAAATACTTTGCATCGTCACCCAATGCGTACAATATATAATATAATTCCAACTACAATAATTTACGCAATGTTGTTTTTGTATATTCTACCCTGAAGAACACAATACTTGTGCGTAGCCTATTAAACCAAAATACCTTAAATACATAATCATTAGACCGGGGGTCTAATTTGGGGATTATGGTATTTTTCTCCTAACAAGAGCCAATAAGGTGCTTAAAATGGGAGATCTAAGTCCGACAGGGGCCGTCTTATGCTGGTGTTATTTAATAGATTTATTTGCTTACCAAACATTTAAACTCGAATTTTGGTGGAGTAGCAACATACGATGTCGGCGGGACTTCATATAATTTTAATAATTATCCATCCTACTAAAATACAAATTTATTTTCTGATAATAATGAGCCATCACAATATCTTGCGAATATTAATTAATTATTCATGAGGTTGAACATGACATAACATCAGAAACTTTCTCGTATTTATTACTGTTAACAAGATGTACTTGAATGTGCTTGTCCATTATTTTGTCAATGTCAACTGAAAATAATTATTCCTACATATTTTTATTCGCTCATGGTTAC
Source organism: Eupithecia pulchellata (assembly GCA_963931895.1). Taxonomy (NCBI): domain Eukaryota; kingdom Metazoa; phylum Arthropoda; class Insecta; order Lepidoptera; family Geometridae; genus Eupithecia; species Eupithecia pulchellata. The sequence continues at coordinate 12,064,471 of OZ007526.1, read as the reverse complement.
TGAAATAATAAGGGTTACCTAAAAACTATATTAACGTGTTATCTTTTACAATTTTACGGCAGCCTGCTTGCGAAACGTGTACCTATAAGATTTTTATATTATCATGTACACGTACTGTTATTTCTATTTATTTAAAATATTTTAAATAAAAACTACATTGGAAAAACCTTGTAAATCTAATATTGTTGTCGACTCCGAATAGAAACAAGAAAATATCTCTATCCTATCGTACTGATCTTTCTGCTTTATAAAACTACTAGAAAAAAAAATCATTTACTTATCAATTACTGTTCAAAAGAAACGATATTAAATTAAACACATAATAACGCAACCTTCCCCGCAATTCACGCATCTTCATTATCAACCTTTCCGAAGATGAAAGTCATTATCTCACTCACCAATCAAATCTTGTCGCCCGAGTGCATTTATCAATCCATACTTTCGCACTTGACTCTTGGGTCTCATCGTTTACGTCACGTTGGTGAAAGTTTTCATCTGAATGGAGTCGTTGTAGGTCATTCTTACGTCAGAGTAACTTGTTGTAGACTCGAGTACAAGAAAGCAAGGTTCTGAGGCTTTCTTTGAAGGTTGTGAAGAGGATTTCTGATTGAAATTGTTGAGGAAGTCTTGTGAACGTGTCTTGATTGACGGCTGTCTGTTTGGATTGGATTTAGTTTCGTGTGGGATCTAAAGTAGTGGGGTATATCTATAGATATTTTTATTTTTAAATGAGTTAAATAATCTCTTAAACTACCATGTAGATTAGGAAACAATTTCTTTAAAAATATGAATATTATTCTATGTGCCTACAAATGTGCCCAAGCACCGAATAGTTATAGTAGGTAGGTATATAGAGAATTTTTGGATTATGTTGCTATTTGGTTTTTAAGGAGATGAGTACATTAGGTTAACAGTTAAACAAACTCCCCAAAACCGCAAATTCAAGTACACACTTTGTACAAGTTTGGTTTTCTTATTTAAATGAAATTTGTTTATATTCTTTCAGAAGATAAAGCATTATAAACCGAAATTGTTGAGGAGGTCTCGTGACCGTGTTTCGTGATTGATAGCTGTGCGATTAATTGATAAAGAAGCACGGCTCATTTCGTCTCTTCTAAATTTAGTTTAATACGAAGTTGTTTTGTTTTGGTTTTCTTTTTTCCGAATTATACCATTTTTATTTTGCGTTGTATCTATGTTTCATCCTATTATATGTAAGTAACTTGTAGCGTGTTGGTTGCAGCGACTAACATATTTCCTTTATCTTTTTATCTTTCATATTAATCTTATTGTAAAGTATGAATTTTTCCTCATTCTTCTTCACCAAAAATAGAAATCTCAGGAAATCTTCAAAACTCGAAGTTGACAAACCATTCTTTTCCTGCTGATAACGATAGTCCACATTTATACTTCCTTCCTCTGACATTGAACATTGACTAAGAAACGCTCGGAAAATATTGTCTATACAGATAGACAATATTAAATACTGATTCCGATGCAGTGACTACAGAGTCACTGCATCGGAATCATTGCTTACGCGTCGTCGGGGTTAACCTACTATGCCCATAAGGTGTGTCCACGTATTTTGAATCTTTGACTTAGTGAAAATAAAAGTAAAGTAAACATATTACTATTGCTGGATGTTAATAAAAATTAAAGTAAAAATAATATGTATCAATACCTTACATACGTGCAATTATTTGCTATTAAACACAAAATAACAGAAAATAGGATTATAGGCACACAAAGTCGATTATACAAAAACAAATTAAACAGGGATGCGGTGATGGTACTGTAGATAGATATAGAGTAGGCTAGTCAATAAAATTGTGAATTAATTTAGTCATTTATTATTCTAGAAATCGTATAACAACATTAATCATAATATAGTTGGTATGGTGCTTTCTCTGAAACATAAAAAAAGAAAGATAGAAAATCGTTTTTTTTGCTCACACAAGAAAACACCGCTATTTATCGATATTTTGTAACTCTCTTTGCGCATCCTTGTCGTCGACACTATAGCTCGCCACCAACTTCTATCCAGCGACAATCCAGTCCAGTTCCAGCATTATTTATTTATTTTCTTCTTCCAGATGTTACACCTCTGCTGGGTCTACTACTTCTCCAAGCTGTCAGAGTTCGCAGACACAATATTCTTCGTCCTGCGAAAGAAGAAGAGTCAAATCACCTGGCTCCATCTTTACCACCACTCACTGACGCCGTTTGAGGCGTGGCTGCTTGTCAAGTTCATTGCTGGTAAGAGTGCTTTTGTATTGCCGGATGGTTGCTATTTTTAGAAAGGTTTGAACTTACACTAGTAGGTCACGGTCTAAGACCGCGACTGAGTTGCGTTTCACGGCGATAATGGCGCGGAAATAGCGTCACACATTTTATTGGGTAGCTGCGAGGTGCTCCTCTATATAATTGTTATTTAGAACAAACCTAAAATTGTTAGTATACGTTGATTGGTAAACTGGTGTTTGCTGAAGTGGTAATTAGATTAAATGCAGGATAAGTTACACAGCATCATCTAGCCCCAAGCTAAGCAGTTTTAAATAGTAACTGTGTCACCACATAATAAGTAATTTAATAATTATAATATAATAATTAATAGTATTATAATACATAAAATCACCCAAACCACCCGGAACATCACCACAAAGGCTTTATAAAGTATTTAAAATAGGAACATATTTTAAATTCTAGGTGGCCACGGAACATTCTCGAACATCGTCAACAACCTAGTCCACGTGATCATGTACGCGTACTACATGGTGGCAGCCATGGGCCCTCGGTACCAGAAGTACTTGTGGTGGAAGAAGCATCTTACTACACTACAGCTGGTAAGTAAGAAAGAGAAAGAATGAAAAAGAAAGAGAAAGATAATATTCTAACCTAATAAGCGAAACGTACTCGTTCAAACTAGAAAGTATACAAAAAGATTAGAAGATAAAATTTACAGTCATAAAAGTAGGACAAAAAAGACGATCAGCATGACGTGTAGCCCAATTGGTACCAGTAGCTCAAACATTATAGACCGAATGCTGAATGGAGTTTTCTAATAAATATATAGTTATAGAGATATATAGTTTAAGAGAAACATTTATTTAACAATTCAGTTACAATATAATGATGATTATGATGATGATGATGATAATGATGATAGCTGTTCTATTGGGTGATGTTCATCTAGCCGAATTTTAACCACGGCGGTGTCAGTCTCTAGAGAGACTAGCCATTTGACACTGAATGCCCATACAAACTAAAGTTCATATAAAATAAACAAATTTTAATGATTTCCCCCACCTGTATACAATTTCAAATTATGAAGATGAATTCAATCTCCCGAGTATTTTTTTTTATTTGATTTTGGTGGCTTTAGTATCGCTGCGGCCATGATTGGCCTTTTGTGATCGCTACTTTGACGGTTCACCTCCGAAGGCGCGGCGTTATAGTTCGCCACTTATCCTTGCAGTTGCTAAGAACTGTAGGATATCCTTCGGGGTGATATCTCGTAGTTCGTCTGGGCTAAGCAGGTGCCTGCCTAAACGGGTGCTACGTTTTTGCATCAGTGCACCACATTCTCCTAGCAGATGGAGAGGCGTTTCTTCCGCCTCCTCACAAAATCTGCAGGATCTCCCGAGTAACTTTACGCGGTCAAATCAAGCCATGTTTTGAAATTTTGTATATATCTTTAATTCTGTTTTAAAATACAACCCGAATTCTTGAGGTTGGATATTTACTAGTTATGTAATGTTATTCAAAATGTTGATACTGACCAGTCAGGTTATAAAAAAAAGGTGTCAGAGTTTGTCTACCTAAACAGATTAGAGTCGGTAAATAACCATTCGCTGTAGAGTAATCCTGAGATTTGCCAATTTTGGCAGGATAAAAATCCTCTTGGTAAAGAAAAGGCACATGATGCAATTATGTATAGTGCATGTAAAGTGCAAGTTCTAAGTTAACACGGTCTACTTATTTCTTACCAAACAATTACACACAGTCTTCGCGACTTTTCAATGACTAATTGCGGTAATAGATGCAAGATTCAAGGTCTTTTCTCAGAGTAGTTTGCTTTTTCTAGACTTGTACCAAAAAATCATTTATTTTCAGTCTAAGATCTCAAAAAAACGATGACCTAAGATTTTCTAATCTTATAGACACAACATTTTAGCCCCTCTCAGATAAGTACGTCTTTTGCATAGTTTTGTGGCATATTGTTTTTGGCATGCTTATATTTTTACTGTGTTCGTTCGTTAGATATACTACTGGTACAAAGTAAAGAAGGTTACACACCAAAAGTCAACGGACTGTAGAGTAACGGTAAAACCACCCATTTGAATGACCTTGAATGTAATTTATTATTTCATTTATAATAATAATCATATATCATAATCGCAATAATCAATCATAAGGATCGATTATTGCGGAGGTTTCTAAAAGATCTTTAAAATATCTAAAAGCGATAGGTGATTTTATCACCTATTAATTCCACTGCTGTTGGTAAAAAATGTTGGCTATCAAATTCACAGTCACATACACTGAAATATTATATATATTATCATATTCTTTTCATAGGGAGGCCTATGTCCAGCAGTGGACTATTATAGGCTGGTGATGATGATGATACACTGAAATGTCACACCAACACGCCAGGGTGTGTCACCGCCTTTGTGTGCAAACTCCATTAAACGCACGGTAGCCAACATCACAAAAAATACTTCTTAGAAAAACATTATAACAAAAATAAATAAAAGAGCGCGTAACTTTCATGCTAAAGTGAAATTCTAAGCTCTCAGAGCAGCCTGACTGTCGCTTTGTTAAGGAAAACATACTCGTATAGCTGTACACTAAAAATGACAATAGTAACTTATGCCAATTTCAAAATTAAAAATTATGTATTAAATATTTAACTATGGGTATTGTTGACCTTGATAAATCGATCTACGAAATAGGAGCATAGTCGTCATAAATCTGAAACCGTATTTGAAAGCCGCAACCGTATTATTTTTAGCCTAATATGTCATAGAGGGCAAAGACCGTTCCCCTGTCTTTCCATCCATGTTCCATCCTATTCGTTTTTCTGCAAGGGTCCTTTCTTTATCAAAATCGTCGAACTCATACATATAAAATTATATTGATACTATATAATTAAATAAATATTAATAAAAATTGCTAAAATATAATTAATCTTAAATTTATACATAACCCTTGATAGTTATTAAAAATATAACGGTACACAAGAAGGCCGAGCCAAAGCGGGCCTATAATTGTAAAAACTGTAATAACACCACTTAATATTATTTATATATAATATATTTTTATCAACACTTTGGTAGGCTTAGTAAGTACTGGGCTTCTAGGCCAAGTGTGCGGACATTTTAATTTTAAAATCACCAAATTTCTTATTTCCTTCTCGCACAAAGTCTCGCTATTCATAGTTGTTACTGATTATAATTGTTATTGAGCTATCAAAATTGGATTATAAATATTTTCGAGATCAAAATTGTTAGGTAAAAGATACTTAAATTGAAGTAAAGGTCCGCATAGAATCAATCATAAATTTATATTTCAAAATACTTCCTAACCAGCAAACTATTTCTCGGAACGTTTAAGGACACACCGCGCCTCGAATTCCACTAGACGGGAACTCTTGCGCAAGTCGGTAGGATACTATTCAATTACACTGCGGGCCAGATAAATTGCCGATCGTTTGCAATTTACAAGTTTTGTTGTGAAATATTAACGATTTACTCGCATAGATCTTTTTGATTCTTTCAATGTAGAAAAAACACTACTTACTCAATGATTTGTGACCTGATGTTGAAACGAAATAAGTACATGGTACTTGTAATACGACCTGTTCGTTTTAGGGCACTTCTCCTAAAATAATTTGAAATTGCCATAAAAGTCATCAATAGTTACACAGATCATTTATATATATATATATATATAGTACTTGCCTACTTATATAACAGTACATTAAATATGCTAGGTTTGCCTAAGTTACAACTGAGTTCTCAAATATTATATTTAAAATTATATTTATACCACATAATTAAATAAACATTAATAAAAACTGCTAAAATATAATTTATCTTAAATTTATACAAAGAATCTGAAATACTATGCATGACGATAAACTTATCTTGCATTTAGTAGGTATAAGTCTGTTTCGTCTATAGGGGTTAAAGTTTGAAATTGCCGTTTTATTGTAATAGGTACTTCGAATTGACATAGAACCTGCATGGTTTGATTTTTTTATTATGATTATGAGGTTCTTGATTTAAAAAAATGTTCAACATTCGATTATCGACTCCACAATACAAACACGCTAATGGAGCACTGTTAAGTGGAAAATAGAACCATTTTACACCACAAGATATACTTAACTAATGGTAGCATAAACGTGAACAAAGTATTTACTTTGTATAAAAAATAAAAAATGTTTTTGTGTATACGCAGATGGCATATACCCCAAAAATATGAACGAAGTACACTCACGTGCATTTAACTGAAACACGTTTACAAATAAGCCAGCAATGCACTTGTCGGGGCAGCATTCAGATTTCAACAGCCTAAGGAACGCCGTCGTATCCTTTCTCCTAATGCAACATGTATCTATTCCATGCTAGGACTGGCTGGTCTGTACGCCTTGATCTTTGTACCTGGATTTCGTAAGGACCTATTAACGAGCGATAGATTTTCTTGTTTATATTCATCATCACATCACCAGCCTATAATAGTCCACTGCTGGACATAGGCCGCCCCTAATAAGAGCCATAAATGGCATCATTATTTGGGGGTTATTGCCCATAATCCCCACGCTGGGCATGCGGGTTGCCCCCCCTGGTTTATAATCACTGCTTTATAATCAATAAACCAGATATTAAAAAGATTTTATAGCGGCATGATCACCATAACCTGTGGTATATTTGCTTGTACCATTTTGTTTTCCTGTGATTTAGTTAAATGTATTAGATAACAATAAAAAAAATATCGCCGCCATCGCGGTTAAAAACCATTTACTTACCATAATTTTCTTTCTTTTCAGGCCCAGTTCTTTATGGTTCTCTTCCACTCCATCAGCGCAGTGGTCTACGACTGTGGATATCCAAAGTAAGTCATATATTTAAATTTGTTAACATGAATAATAGTTAACACAACATCATCTTATCCCTAAACTAAACCAGAATTGCCGTCGCATTTAATTATTTTTTTTTAAATGTCCAATAACCCGATTTAACTAAACTAGAGCTAGTATTTACAATTAGGCTAACTGCAGACTGTTGCTAACAAACTACAGGTAGCTCAACAGATCCGTATCAATAACAGTTTAAAAATTTAATTAAATTAAAAATAAAATTCTTGTCTTTAATGTTATCTTATCTCTTGAATCTCTTTATCAGTCGGCTTAAAAATAGCTAAGATGTAATTCCAAGTATACAGGTTAGCTTGCAGGCAAGAACTTGGCTACTAAAATGGGTAAAATCTTTATAATCAAGTAAATAAATAATGCTGGACAATTCACTCAGCAAAAAATCCCATCCACCCCATTGACTTAAATGATGGGGCAGATGGGAATTTTTTCTCCCAACTGCCCCATTGATGGGGAGGATAATGGGGCGGATGGGAATATATCCATTATCTAACCCCAAGCTAAGCAGAGCTTGTGTTATGAGTACTAGATAACTGATATACATAGACATTCAAAGAAAATTACAATAAATATAAATTATATAAAAAAAATATATAAAATAACCAAATCAGAAATAGTATTGACAATTCAAACAATTGATTACCAGACTGTTGCAAATAAGACATCTTCAGATTATGTTCTCAAAAGCAAAACTAATAGAAACAAACGCAATAACCAACGAAACTGCGCATAACTACAAAATTAGCATCAATAACAATAATACGTTCAATGGAACTTCTCCCTCAATTTATGCCATATTCGTCCCTAGTTTTCGGCCCACGTCATTTAAAAGCCTTTATCTGTCCCGCAAGATAATATTTGTCCATACTCGTCCCGCAACACTTTTTATTAAGACATACCTTCTCATAATCACTAAGGTGTACCTAACTGTAAAACACGTTCGTCAGAATAGGAGCTTTCTTTTTACTTGCCTACTTTCATCACAATGCTTGCGTTAATAATTTTGATAAATTGCTTCACATTTGAAATGTGTAACAAGTTTTTAGTATATAGTAAATGCTACCGGTTGGTTGAATTTTTGCATGCTCATTTACCTTTTGTAGCCTGCAAGTTAAATGACTAGGATCGGTTTTATTTTAGTTGGTATTTTAAGATGTTTAAACGTAATCCAAACTAAAAAATCTTAAGTTTTTTGTATGACTGGTTATGAAAAAGTAATAGTTAAATATAAAAATCTGACATAATATGAAAATTCAAGTGAATTTTCTTAATTTATTCTGTCCGAAACGTCAGCAAGTCGAAATGTCGAACAAAACACAAAATTAGTTAAGAAACAATATCCGGCAAAAAAAAAAAACAAATACTTGAAAGAGATTTCTTGAAGACCAGAAATCGACATCTTAAAACAATATTGCAGTTCGTAACAAAAACCCATTGCAAAATGTTTGTCGAAACGCACTCAAATATGCGTTAGCGGTGCAATGACGGATCCAGTGCAGCGGAGACACTTTCATTAGGGCCACTTTCCGATTTGCTCATATTATTGCCCGTAAGGCTGAGTGGACACGAGGTATTACGGATTTCGTTCTTGAAATCATAACACCCCAAAAAAAATGATTTTCTACATGCTTCTTTTATTTTAATTAAGTTATATATTCTGAACGGATCAAACCGATAGTTTTTTTTACCAAGAATAAGTACATACTATATACAGGGCGTCAACAGCTATGCCACATGGAGGGAAAGTACCTTAGATATTGTAGATGGAACATTTTACTGAAAGAAGACATTATTTTAATTTAAAAAACGATTTAAACTTCATTCATAGATTTTTAATAGTTACATGCTTGAACCGGGAACCCGAACCCGCTACACGAGAAAAATATTACCCTGTAGTTTTTTCATACGCTGGATTGCTAGGCAGCCGCACACAAGCGATCGACCATTGTATGATTCCACTGCGCTTAATGGGAAAACTTGTTACACAAAGGGCTAATATATGATTTGTTTTTTCAGGATTATCGCATCAGGCCTTATCCTTCATTCTACAATCTTCATAGTCCTCTTTATGAATTTCTACAATCAAGCTTACAAGAACAGGAGAACAGCACTTAAAGAAACCAACAATAACGAAATCACCGCAACAAACGGTCACATCAAACAAAACGGACATATGCCTGAAAACGGGAGTGTTGTCAACAGAAACGGCAATGTTTTGACTGTAAACGGCAGTGCTGTCAATAAGAACGGTCATATTGCATCAGAAAAAGTTTACTTAAATGGATTTACTAAATTGAATAATGGTATATTACAAGAAAATGGCAGTTTGAAGAACGGTTACATAAATGGTCATATAGTCCATGATAGCACAGAGAAAGAAAAGATGCAATAGTCTAGGATTGTACTTGAAATTTGAGATTATTGGAAGATGAGATACACTCTTTGTTCCATATACCATGCCTATTGCTAAAAGACCAATAGTTACACAAATAAAAATGTAGTAAAATATGAGGCTTGGTTAATATTTAATTAGAGTTAGCTATTCGATCAGCTCTAAACGAAATAATAATACATATAGCTGATGTTATGGCATAACTCTTTAAATATATTAAATAATTCTTCTGCAATAAAGTCAAAGGAATTTTGAAATGGATCGGAAACTTATGTCATAATGAGTTCTGTCATAATGGTCATCTTAATGAATCCCAAAAATAGCAAAAAACACCTCAGAAATACGGATTTGCATAAACCTAGGACTATGGGCTAAGTATTACTGGAGATATGATTTTATAAAGTTGTGTATGTTACCAATAAATTGGTGTAAAAGTTATCATAGAAGGAGGCTGTTAGTTTTATGATGTAAAGGATGGTTTTGGAATGTTATCATTTTGTATAATGAATAAAAAGAAATATAAAATTAGGTGATGAAAATCTTCTGATTGTTGAGTTGCCAACTTATGATATATCTAGTTGTACATTAACCAGTTCAAAGCTCAAGAAAGGCTCAAGTTATAATGAGAAGTGGTAAAAACCACCGATCTTGTAAGTAGATATTTTCTTTGTCGAGCGTTGGGCTTTTTTACAGTAGTTTTTATAGTTGGAGAAGTAATCTCAATTATTTTACTCTATACAGCGAGTAAAAGTATGCTGACATCCACTATGAGCTATGCGTAGGAATATATAATATAATATAATAAATAATAGCGTAGATGTAAATAAGTTAAATATTATGCTTTACGTTTCAGTACTGTTATTTTAACTGTTTACGTTTTTAAATCTACCTCACTTGGTGTACCTGTCATAATCTTCTTTACAACACATTCCATCATTCATTTATTGATTTTTTTTATTTATATTTTATTGTTTTATTCTTAATCGTAAATATAGACTGTTCACAAAATCAAATCTTTTCATAATTTCGAATATTCAATATAAGAAATATTAAGTCTTTATGTTGTAACACATTTATTGGTAATATTAGTCTAATAAAAAATATTTAAGTATGATTATTGCACACATAATAATTACGATAAAAAATATTTAGTAACAATTCCGCGCAAAACAAAGGTTTTTTGTGAACGGGTTATTTTGAAATTAATTTCACGTGCAACGCTCACACTTTCAAAAATTTACAAGCTATGCAATCAAAGGTAAATAAGAAAAAGTTAAAATGGTAAAAATCACGCTTAGCAATACAAAAACCCACCATATTTTTAAAACAAACATTTAAACGCAAAATACCAAGACACTTGTTTTCCAACCACTTTCTTAAAAAAAGAAAAAATCACAAAAAGTAAAAGTACCATCAATGAAGTCGTCTAGTTTCGTCTCACGAAGAGACACGATCAAGGTACCTATACTTATAGAAGGTTTTTCGCGGAATTGTTACTAATTTTTTTTTCTCATAATATTTTGCAATAATATATTCCCGCAAGGTAACGCCTGAATCTATTTTTGCACATATCTTCATCTAGCTAAAAACTAAGCATAGCTTGTGTTATAATGGAAACCACGTCATGATACTTTTATTCAAAATATTTTTTAATCCCGTCTATGAAATACAAAAAACATACGTAGATCGAAATATTAACCAGAAAAACTCATAACATTTTCGAGGTTTTCCAGCTTTACTTAGATGTAAGTAAATTAGTAACTTACTATAAAATAATTTAAGTAAACACCTCCGTCCATTTACATAATTAACATTATAAAAAAATATTCCAATTTACTAATTTTACAGTTTTTTTTTATTATTGTCAAACATTCCATTTTATATAGCTCACAGTGGATTTTTTGTGATTCGCTTTTTTACCAGTCAGCTATGTATATTTAGGTATTACATTTTTGTATAAAATATAAATAAGTTGTAACTATTCTGTAGATTAAGGTTATACAATAGAATGTAAGTGTATAAAATGTATTACAACTAAATAATAATACAATTAAATCAATTTGTTAAATAATGTGAAATTGGCGCTATTATGTAATATATAAAAAGGGTAAAGAAATTTATTGGTTTTATTTTCTTTTAGTGAAATGTAGACAGCGTGGGCTTATGCCCTTTCCGATATAAATGAGGTACCTAATATAATCTATATCAATCTATACTATTATTATAAAGAGGAAAGATTTGAATGTTGGTTTGTTTGTTTGAATTGAATAGGCTCCTACTGGACCAATTTGAAAAATTCTTTCACCATTAGAATCCAAAGTTTTCCGTGATGAACATAGGCTATATAATATTTTCAAAAAAGTTAGGGATCCGCATGAAAAATTCAATAATTGAACCGTGCGCTGTATATTCTTCAACCTCTTTTTCTATTATGGCGCGTCATAATAGAAAAAGAGGTTGAATATAGCGCACGGTGTGTGCTTTTTCTCTACGGCCAGCTTAGACGGCCAGTGTCAGTTATGAAGTGTCGAGTCAATGTCAAAAACCCCAATGCTGTTAAAAAAAGTAAGGGATCCGTATGAAAACTGTGAAACCCATCGTGTTAGTGTGTATAATTTCTGAATTTTTTGTTTAATACCCGTACGAAGCCGGGGCGGACCGCTAGTTAACAATATAATCATTTTAACGAATATTTTATCAAACAACGACTCATATTTACACCTAAAAAAGGTGAAAAAATACTCACCATACATAATTTCAAGAAAATTGGTACTAGAGCCACTGTGGCTGTGAATATTTTTTTAGATATTTTAGGTAGAGCAGTGAATGCTCTACCAATTTACGAGATTCTGAGCACCATTCCTTAAAATGTAGAGAGAGACATCTAGTGATCGCTATTGGAACTAATAAACCGGGTGGGTTTAGCTTGCTTGCTTCACCATAATCGTAACTTGGGCAACTGTAAATTAGTTGGACCTGTTTCTAAAAGATGGCGTTTGTTCAAAATATTTGGATCTTTTTAAATATTTAGAAAATTAAGAATATTTTTAATAAAATTGCATCAAATTTTCATAAACTTTTCTGAGTTTGATTTGCCAGTTGCCAGAACCTTATTGTTTCTATTTATCATATTATATCATTATTATTTTATACGACAAGATGCGCAAGCTCTTAATAACCGTTGAAGCCCGTTAAATTAACTGATATAACCAGATAAACTGTAGCACTAACACAATATAATTTGTTGAATTTTTGTTGAAATTGGTTTTTAAAGCTGTTTTTACAAACGAATATCTATCGAAATATTTATTTTATTGAAATACAACTATGTAATAACTACTTTAGTGAGATACGTGATAGAGAGAAAATCTTTTTGAGTATCCCTAATCAATCATCAATCATCATACATAACATAAGATAAGATAAGATAAGATAAGATAATAATTCTTTATTCTCGAAACGTACGACTAAGACAAATAATTATATACTACACTTAGTAGTAGGAGCTATAGAAAATACATAAACATAGGTACTTCGTTATGAGAGCAGTTTAATTGATAAGTTGATACTTCATAAGAAAATATGAAAACACAAATATTAAAACTAAATTAAAAAGCGATCAAACGCCTCAAACAGCGAACACTTTCCTAAAACGGTTTCCTAATGATAGCCCTTTTTGAAACGAAAAATAGGTACCTAAAATTTTACGGTGTGTCGATAACTTTAATGGGCCGATAATCCTTAATTATGGCCCAGCAAAATGTCAATAAACCTGACGTTCGAACGTTTTTTCTCCCCTTTCTAATTTGTTAGCCCTAAAATCGTAGGCATACAATATCCAGTGTAATCAGACCCCAGCTTTGTGCCAGTTACTGAATCAATTTGAAGCTTTGGAAGGGTCTAGTGGTTTTGGACGATAGAATTCAGCAATGAGAAGGGTGAATTCGGGGTAGGAACAACCGCGGCGATGTAACTGTGCGAGTGAGAGGGAACTAATGTCGCTAATGTCTGGTTGCGTTCCGTTTGACACAGAGCGTGGAATTTGTGTTTTCCTATAAGCTCTGTCTGGATGAGGGTTGAATAATTTTGGAGAATCAAAAATAGGATTGGTAAGAATTTTTCCTGTTAGTCAATTGTTATCCCTTGTGCAAGCGAAAAACGAATACACTCATTTGAAAAACATATATTTTTTTCTAACTACAGTAGTTACCTATCTCATCATTACTAAACTTAAGATAAAGTAGAGTTTATTTATAAATCCAAGGTATTAACTAACTAACAAAACAAAATGTAATATTGACAAGAATCCGGTTCAAGGGACTAATAAATTAATTATCGAAATAATTACCTATTCAAATTTTCAAAATGCATTTCCCATATAAATGCCCCTAACCTATTTGTTAAGCTTTCTTATTATTAAATTTTGCTAAGGTTATGTAGGTATATAGCATAGTATAATAATTAGAACTAGATTCTCTTGTGTTACAATTTTCTTCCAGGTTAATAAAGCTTGCGTGTAACGGAGCGCGAGCTAGCCGGCGGCCGGGAGCACTCAGGAACCGTCGTCGTCGCCCTGGGTCGGCTCGACAGTCAGTAGACGCCGCGAGCTCAAGCCGACGCCACGTCGCTCCCCACCAGCACGCCCACACAATACAACAAAATACCCCCTCAAAAACCCCCACAATAAAACCACACTAGTACATAATAAGTGTCACCATCCCAACCAACACGATAAACAATGTGATCATGAACCAAAAGTGGCCGCTAAGGCACATCGAGATAGTATCCCCAATGATACGAAACAACATTTCGTTGATAAATCGGGTGTAACAGTGTTTTAATCGTATATGTGTTGCTGTTGGTATCTTCGAATGTGTGTTTTGTTGTATTTGTCTCTTTGCCGCAACGGGGGTGAGAATCCTATAGAATATGCTAATAAGTTGGTTTCTTTTAACTCGCACACAAAAAGCTCTGCACTAGTCTCTGCAGTGCGATTTGTATTGCAAATTTGCACGATTTATATCTATGTGCCTTATGCTCCTATTTTGATACAAAGCGCTTCTATTATTTATCATCTTGATTAAAATTTTGTTTTATCATCGTCTTCATTTATAATTGTCAATTATGCACATAATATACTAACTTAAAAAGCTCTCAATGGTTATTTGTTTCATCCTTTATTGAAATCTACGAATTCTCAAACTTAGTCGATCTAGGAGAGCGTTTTACCCTGATAGACTAAGTGTTATTTCCTTTGTGCCAATGGTCTATTTGCGCTAATTTCCTGCCTTTCCAGTTTACCTGTCTCGCTCAGACCTAGATTTAGACCAGCTTTTCACTTGAATGCAGAGCTGGATTCAATTCGTTTCCTTAACAGACTGAATGGTTTGTCCGAAAGTTTTAGATTAGTATGTGATTGTGTTGTTTTTTGGGCCTACTAGATGTCAGGGAAATTCTAGCTACAATTTGATAAAAATGATAAATTAAGGAATTTAGAAGGACCAAAGTATCGAAGTTGGTTCTAAAGCAATCGGCGTTTGTTATTTTTCTTAATGTAACATCAATGATAGTTATAACATCTATTAACTACGAGTACAAACAACAGAACAAATTACCTACAGTAATAGAGACGATTATGAACACCTTTTAAGAAGAAGAAACAATATCTAAACATTCTGCAAAAAAACAAACAACATCAAGCAAAACATCAACACGAATCCAATATCTGTAAAAGAGCAAACCGCATCGAAAAAACGCAAAGCTTAAAACGAACAATAAGCTTGCACTAATAAAAATAATCCCCAAAGAAAAACCAATACGTCTGCTACTCGAGCCAAAGGAACGAGGCATGTGAACAAGAAAATAAGAAATAGAAACTATGTACGTCTCGTCTACGACTTATTTCTCTCAGGAAGTTTTCGACCGGTTTGTATACAACAATAGTCCGGTTCTGGTGCTGTTATACATTGATCTAGTAACTGAAGCCAGTTTTATTTGAGAGCATTTTATTTGAAAAGTGTATAAAAGTTAAGTCGAGCTAATACATAAAAAAAATATTTGATTTAGGCGAACCAGTATTTTATAAGTATACTTAAATTCTGGTGGAATTAGCTGTATTAGTATTAGGAAAACTGAATAGAATTTAACAATGGATATTTTACGACTCCCCGGAAAAAAAGTTTTTACATATTCTACTTATATGGTTTAAAGTGTCGTAGAAATAGGAATAGAATAAGTTTTTGCCTAATAAAGAAACACTATACAATACAATACTAACAATTCAATTACGAGAGTTATTATTAAAAAAATAAAGAATACAAAGGGAAGTTTTCAAAACATTATTCACAACATGAAATGTATTCTTTCAATGCCCGTTTCAGCCAGTAGACAAGCAAGAACTTGCCACTGTTCATTTGGATACATTATGTAAGGACTATTGATCAACTGGATGGGTAGTTATTTCGAAAGATGCTATCTGTGGTTCTGTTGGGTAATTATAATTACACTCGTGTTCTAAGCCGTGGTTGAAATTAAATAGTTCAAGTTGCTAATGGTAGAATTTTGAGCAACTTTCGTAATGTTGATTAATGTGATGAATAAGTAGCTTACTTGGATGATATTCACTGTTAATCTTGAATAACTCTTGAATATGGGCCTTAATATTTTGATTTAGTGAAAAGAAGACACATCAATCAAGCTAGATATAAGCACCAAAATAGAGTTTGCAAAAAATATCGGTTGCTCTGATTTAGATTAAAGATATAACAAAAGATAGACCCCTGCTGTGTCTTCATGCAGCAAAAAGCAGGGGATTGAAATCTCAGTGTGAGACTGATGATTGTGAGCTCAGCTATTCCAATTGTAGTTATAAGATTGTTTGCTTTTGTGATGACCGTGGCAACCATTGCTGTGTAGGTAATTGAGAAAATGATAGTCGATATTACTCAAAATTCCACGTAAAATGTCTGGCATAAGATAATCATCAACATCATGGCTTACAGAAACAGACTAATATAATTATAACGATACCGTTCATTGATAAAATCAATTATCTATATCCGAATATGTAGCATCCATTTCAAACTGTCAAAGACTGACATCCACAAACCCATGTTAGGCACAAATACTCGTAAAGTAGGTTGCTAAACATTACCACCGAATTTCAATCTCGCATCAAATTTATTTAACCCTAAACATGTGTGCGATCACGCGAAAAAGTGGATTCACGTCTAGTTGACAATCTCGTGACTAACATGCATTAGCTTTACAAAAAGCACCCTTACGGAGACGGTAATAAAAGTGACAATGCGTGTAATTAAAATTATGGGGCTGAACGGCACGTGGCATTTCCCTGAGAGAAACATGCAAGTAAAAAAACTACGCATGACATGCGAGGCATGAAACATTGTTACTTGCACGATTTACTGATCTGTTCACGTATGATATAACTATAAGAGATATCCAACGCGATATAACTTAATAATATGACTGTGATAGTTTTCATAACTGAGATTAAAATCATAAGGGTTTAGTACAAAAAATCAGCATCGACAACAGCAAATAGGCCGAAGTCTTTGTCAAAATGAAGAATTTTATTTGTAAATGGATTTTTGTATACACAAACCACAACACATTATATGTTGCAACTTTTATACCCAGAGAAATTGTGTCTCAGGGCGATGATGATAAATGAAGATTGAAAGTAAAAACATATTGAAAATGGAAGGTACCTACATTATGAAATGCAGGCTTCAGAAAAAATAAATAACGCGAGAAAGAAGACGCTGAAACAAGACGATGTTGAAAATAAAAATAAAAAAAAAACTCTGAAATAGAGTACCAATCAGACCATATCGCAACAAGCAAAGCTTTGTTCATAGCAAAAGTTTGAACTCAAGATGAATACGAAATGAACCATTATTGCCACAAAAATACAACAATGTGTTCTTCAGATTCCTCTCATAAAATATTATTCCCATCTCCCTCAACAAAAGGGGTAGTCTGTATGTTTTCGAGCAATAAACTCGTTTTTATGCTCATGATTATTATGCGATAAAAATCTCTCAGAATCACAATGAAATTCGAAGGTATCGCGGCGTTGCTTGGCTCGTTTCTTTTCATTAAGACGGGGGATCAGATTGTATTTCTTATATGCCATTTTTAAGTCTTATTAAAAGTAACGACCTATTATTGCAAATATTTTTTTACAATACTACCAATTCCCCAGTTGCTGAAACCTTTGTATATTATTACTTTAATTTAAGTTAATAACAGAAAAAACCAAAACTAGTGTTTACAAATGAAACAATTGAGCTCACTGTAGATTGTTACAAACAATCTACAAGTAGCTTAAGTGATCCATATCCATAAACAATTTTTTGGTTCTGTTATGTAATAGTAATTTTCTTAAATAATAAAGAATTATTAATTATTATGAGACTGTCGTACCCATAAGTGACCTTTTAACCTCTTTTAGTTTTTTCTCTTAGAAGTCTCAATAGAGCAATATAATGTAGCTACGATCAAAACATGCACCGTGAACGAATTAAAAATATTGAACCCAATAATTCGTTAACAGCTACACCGTAACTAATTTAAAGGAGTCGACTATGTTGCAGAGCCAGAATTTGTACCTTTATCTAAAATAACTGATTCTACTTTAAAATCTGTATCATCTGTCTTAATTCCGAGCTTTTTTTTCATTCAATTATATATTAAACGGTAGGTTCTTTGACCTATACCTCTATATATTAAGCATTACCGAATCGGTTCCGTGATAATTAAAATTATTGTCACCTTCAAAAAACAAGAGAAAAAATATATTTCCATCGACCAAGACTAACGTTAGCCATAAAAGAAGTAGATAATAGTTCGAATGATTAACAATAAGCACTTCATGATGGGACTCTAAAAGACTCAGTCGTATAGTTGTCTGATGACCCAACCGAACCCCAAGACGGGCAGGTGAGGAACGACGTCTCTAGTGTTTTATTGCCCAATCATGCGATTCGTTACGACCAGCAGGTTCTCACGATAATTAAACAGTATCAGTTACATATTAGATGTTTTTTTTCGTTCCATGTTGATTTCGATCTAGCAAGCCTAAATTATTGAGCCAACCTTTGCCTTTAAAATTTGAATACTTACGTAGGAAGATAGATTCGACAGCGATGCTCAGAGTTTTCTGTTATTCAGATATAATTCCAATTTTACAAGTTAGTTGAAAGTTACAACAGATATAGCTAGATGTGTCAGTGTAATAAAGTTAAGTAAAATAATGGGTTGAAGAACCCGACATAGTCTAGAAAAAAGAAACAAAAATGCACTGAACGAGACAAGATGAAAAAGCGCACGCAATGCCAATAATTACAGTATTTTATGTAGCCGAAGAAACAAACAAGTCTAGTAATAATACAGTTCTCACAAGAGAGCTAATAAAATAAAACGAGCGGCTATTAGCCGACAGACAAATAAGTAAACACAAACTAAACATAGAACCCGATATATTGCGACCGCAACAATGGATATATTTAACAATAGTATTAAAAGGGACTGGGGATCGCTCAGTGGAGAATTACGAATGTTCCTCGTGGTTTAGAGTAGGAGAAATCAGATAACAGAATGAGAAGAATTTAAAGAAAGATTTAGGTGGATGGGATAATTTAGCACATGGTCAGTGTAATGAAAGGATAAACGGTCAATTTGTATTTAACATTTAAAGAGTTAAAGAGGTCAATTTATAGCCTCTCAAACTCTTGTTCTTGACAAAGAAACACCATTTTATAATCTTTGCAAACTAAACAATAACAAGCAAACAACTTTAAACGAATTACAATGACTAAGCTTGTGAATGTGGTAGATAAAACGCGAGCCAATTTTTCGCATCAAACAAAAGAGTTTCCTTCGAACAAATGAACAATTTATGCTTAATCTGAAACAGTCCGTGACTCAAGCAAGACTAATATTAGTCCCTTCCATCGCGTAGCTCTCCATCGGCCAAGTTGATTGACGCGCGCGGACCGTGGCACCCGTGCCACCGTCGCATCTGACAGATGTCATTGTCACGTGACAGCTGTCACTTTCGTGACCCCTTGCATAACTGGAAACAAATGTGCGCGATTCTGCCAAGGGTTTTTAGGCCGGGAGTCAAGGGAGGTTTGAAGATTGGCTTGTGAAAATTTTATGGAGAAAATAGTAAAAATAATAGAATTTGGGATTCTTTTTGCGTTTAAATTTTATTTCAGTTATGATGTGTTCTTTATGGTCTATCGTTATCTAAAATGTTGAAATTAATCTATGTAGATTAAGTAAGAGTGAGTACGTGTCTCCTGTTTACTGTAGACCGTCAAAATCTTATTTAGACAGGACGGCTTTACGTTGCCTAAAATTACTTGTAGAGCCAGACATAACTTCAACACTAATAAGAAGGGGAATTCATAGTAACATGTATTTATAGTTTAAGCAAACTAGGTGATTTTTCGCTATTTACAATCATAGCAAAGCCCGAGGGAATAACTTAAAAAGTAAAGATGAATCCTATTGATTGATTTGCTTATTTCTGTAAAAAATATTATGAATAATATTTAGAGAACTATATAAAACTGTATTTAGAAAACTTAATAACAATTATAATTATGTAAATAACCGAGACATTATTTTAAAAATAATGTACTATCTATCAATAACCAATTATACCCTGAAAACACGGTTCACTGCTTGCACGCTAAAACACAAAGATACAAATGAATAACAGATTTTATCCCATTTCTAACTGACGTACACCCCGGATGATAAAGAACAATGGCAGGTCTCCATACTAAGAATTGTCTGGGATCAAATTGAAGCGTACCGTAATGAAAAAAATGTTAAAAGATTTGGCGTTAGCTCCAGAATCTATAAATGAGACTATTTTCTTTAGGGAAAGCCGGAAAAAAAGATTTCAGTGTTTGAATTTTTTGGTTATGAATGAACGTCAAACAATATTTGTCTATAAAACATCGCAGATTGAAATCAAATCATAAAGAAATGGATAATGTGGTTTGGTCTTGGGTTTGGTCTTATCAATTAGACCACGCCACCTTACACATATATTCGAAATGAGAAATGATGAACAAAATGAGCAAAACAAATTCTAAACTTCTTGTATGTTTACGAAAGCTGGGTGTGTCTTAAAAAAATGTACCTACTTGCCCCGTAAACACAAAAAAACTGAGGGTTATTAAACCTTAATAAATAATGTTGGACATCCACACAGCATCATCTAGCCCGAAGCTAAGCAGAGCTTGTGTTATGTTATGAGTTCCTACTAGATAACTTATATACTTAAAACAATATATATAGGTATACCTACATTAATAGATATTTTTTTATTTTACATAGAAAATGCCCAGAACACCCAAAACAACAATATCGGAGTCCTAAGGGCACGCACTAGCCAGACACAGGGCAGTATCAATCAGTCCATGTCCATAAACAGTCCAGGTCGGGTGTTACATACGTCGCCTGTGGCTTCCGTAATTCGGGTAAAAATAAATAGAAAACCAAAATATAAACACAAAACACAGCAGAGATGAAAAACGCCGAAGTCACGGAAGGATTCTGTCAAAGAGAATAAAACCACTACGTTCTAGATTCTATGGCGTCTTGACAGACAACCGCTGACAACATGACACTATCAATCAAAGACAAATCAAAGACAAATCATACATTGCATTCAATAATTGTACCCGCACCACTAATAAAATGGTAACATTTCGAATGTACCTAATTCGAATATCATTTGATAAGCTTTTAAATATCATAAAATAACTCCGGCCTTTACGAGAAGGAGTGAATAATTGAAAAATCGTAGAAAATTTATTAAATTTGATTCATATACATCAGATCCATGGACGCAAAAAAAAGTCCAGACCAAATTCTGCCATTGTTCTTTTTGTTTAATACCCGTGCGAAGCCGGGGCGGGCCGCTAGTTTATGATAAAATTAAATTAAGAACACACAAAGACAATTTTAATTTGAAGCATATTGAGAGCAAACT
Source organism: Eupithecia pulchellata (assembly GCA_963931895.1). Taxonomy (NCBI): domain Eukaryota; kingdom Metazoa; phylum Arthropoda; class Insecta; order Lepidoptera; family Geometridae; genus Eupithecia; species Eupithecia pulchellata. The sequence continues at coordinate 12,042,883 of OZ007526.1, read as the reverse complement.
GCTTTCATTATAATTCACCTTAATAAACAAAATTTTATGCTACATCAAACCTTTATAACCACGTTGAACAAGAAATAAACCACCACAAACACTTTATTCCACAAAAGAACTCGACAAAACGAACTACATTCAAACTTGAGGCCAATACGTCCTCTCAGATCCTTTGACAGGCATCAATGGGAATTTTAAAGCTTACCTAAAAAGCTTTTACCTGGTTATTTGGGGCTCATGGAAAGATTTTCAACCTCTTTGGGTTTTTACCATTTCCTTGATCTGAAGGTTTTACATTTTTGATAGATCAGAAAATCAATTACCTAAGCTTTACATGGTTTTTGTATCTTTTGTGGCTAAAGTAGAGTAGTTTTTGGTTTCCTCTGGTGATTAGGTTTATGATAATATACCTCATAGCATATACACATATTGCACTTCTTAAGTCACAAGTTGTTTGTTGCAAGTTGTAAGTTAAACAGACTTGCAAATGGCTTGGTTATGAATAAGGTATTAGTTGTAATACTTTTTAAACTTCCTGTGAGTGGAGTCAAAGACAGTTCACATGCCAGCTACATTTTTGTACATAGCAAAAATTCTCTACAAGAATGTAGGTTAGCGAAAAAGCTCGCTACAAAAATGTTCACTTAGAAGAATAACTGTTTGTGTAGCTCTTTTAATTTTTTCGCTTGTTATATTTTGAACTATATTGGGGTGTTTTACTTTCGTTTACTTATATTGTCTAAAATAAATACCAGTGAACCCTTTCTAAATAATAGCAAACATGTGCTCAAGCGAAAACGAAAGGAAGAAAACCCATCTTTCTTTCCGCGCCGCCTACCATTACAGCTGTTCAACTTAGGCCATTCGATCCAACTCGAGGCAATACCATCAACTCGAGCCGCCAAAGTGCCAGTAACGATAAAACACTCGATCAATGCGACATTACGAGACAATGACTACACCATAATTCTCCATACCACCAGAAAACTTCCCTCGATAAAAACACGGAAAGAAAGAACTTTATGCCTTTGTAATACAGGTGTTGGCGAGTTTCGGGTCCTTACACGCGATCACCTTATTGGGCCAACTAAAATAACATTATTAGACATGGAACCGCGTTTGAAATTACTCGCACAATGTGTTCAATCATATTACTATTATGACGATAAATTTTCTTGTTCGTGATCTTTTTTGGGTCATGTTTGACTGTTATAGGGGTAATTTAGTGGACTGTCTTTTGTGACGCTTTGAGGCGCCCTTGCATGTTGCGTTTATTCGAAATCACTTTTATTTTCCCTCGTTACCACACTAGTTTTGTCGATTTGTCTGTTGTTCTCATACCTTTCATATATTTTTGCGGTATGCTATTGTACGAGTTTACTCGTCTGTTTTTAATAAGATCTTTTTGAAATTTGATCTGAGTGCAATTCAAATAAAAGAGGACCACAATCTTTCCAAGCTATCTAGAGCTAAATTTTATTCATCGTCTTTTGTTCGAGCGAGCTCAATAGTCTCCTTTGCAAATTCAACCCTCTACTACTGAACAATTTACGGTTCTTCAGTGCAAGACCTCTGCAAGGCATTTATTATGAGCCACCACCGGCGAGGTCAGGTCTCCCGAGGTCTATTTTATAAACCTGAAACGTAGGTACACAGACACTCAAAAGTGCGACGTTTGACTTCCTGGACAATATTTTGTGTCACGTAAAATTGCTGGTGAAGTGGTTTACAATTTTTATTTTTATCCTTAAGAGAGAATATTAAATGTACCTTTAGCAAGGTTTTCATTGTTTCTATGATAGTAGTATTATGCTAAAAAGTTCTGATTGTATGATGTATGTAGTTAAGTTCTACAACTTTCTTTCTACAACTTTTTCTTAAATATTTTCAGAAACTCTACTTTTACGGAATGATTGCTTATTAATACGACCTTCCAAAAAAATGGTTGCCATAAACTAAAATAGATGGCGTTGTATAAAATTTAAATATCAACAACCTCTTAAAAAAAGGAACAAAATAATATATTTCGTTATATTGTGACACTTCACATTGACACTTGAGTTTTGAGCAGCGCCATCTAATGTCAAAATAAAGAGGGTTATTCTTTTTTTAAAGAAGAAAAAAGCCCTCATATAAACGCATCCAGAACCTGTGGCTCGTTCCCCGGTACAAGATCGGGTCAAGGTAGCGCGATAGTCGCAAAAGTCGATAATTAAGTTGCGCGCTGTCCGTGGATTTCGCAAATTAAATTACGGATTAAGGAATAATGATGGAGCATTATTAGTTTGGGGGAATTTCCCTGGTGTTTGGCGATAGTAAACGAGTGTTGGTTTGAAACTCAATAAGTTTCCTTTCTTTTATTTTAAATATCGAATCGCCGTAGCTGTTAGTCACTAGATATGTCTAGTGGCTAAAATATGGCATAAGCAAAATTACCTAAAACATTAGTCAAAAAAAAATTACATGAAGTTTAATTTAATTTAAACCACCAATTAACAGTCGCTACTAAACCCAATACGCCTTATCAAAATGGAGCTTAAAAGGATTTTCTAGGTCAGGTAAAGGTTCTCGAAATTATTCCTAGAAAGTTAGGACTAACCGTCAAAAGTAATAACGAACTTTTGATTTGGATTTTCAAGCGTTTCAACGATATCTAACAGGCCAACTGAGCTAGAAATCAAAGCTACATTACGGGATGCTAGGCTTATCGCAAATCTCTTTGATTTATTGAGGTCAGTCCGTGGCAAGGTGTGCGCCGTCTGACCTATTGTCCTTACGATATTTGCTTTATGTCTGGTATTTACCCATTTTGTAATTGCTTTTCAAAATATTTCTATTTTATTTAATCCATTAGGTATAAGTAAACAGTTGTGACTAACGAAACACTTGAGAATTTATTGATGTTTGATGTTCAGTTGGAATAAACCTAACATAAAGTGATACGATAAGTCTAGTGAATTTCTTGTTCTGATACAAATCCAACTTGTTTTGGATTGAAGTGTTGTTTGAAGAATTGAATATTTCATTGTGATATTCAATTCTTCAAACGACACTTCGATAATGGATGAATATTGTGTTACAATACAACAAGATTTATAGTTATTATGTTATATCCAATTTTAAAGACAGCAAATGCATTTTCTTTTCTTTGTTTACAGGCAACCATGGGGCCGCGTTGAAATAAACCTTAAAACCAATTGAAAAGTATTCTCAATTTTTAAATTAATTCAAATAATATCAAAGGATCCCACCCAGTGAAACCTCTTTTCAACTTCGGTATGAGATCCATTACAATTTCAATTGTTGCATTCTATAAGCCGATTGGCTTTCATTTGAACTTAAAAGTCCAAGTGCACTACCAATGAGTGGTGAAAAATGGAGCGACCATGCACGGCCAGGTATACGCCGACTGTCAGACACTTCCACAATCAGCCAGAACTGCGGAGAGGTGGTTCCTTCGGCCTCATGCTGCGGTGGGTGCTGCTAGTGTGGCTGGCTAGCTGCGGGCCCCGAGGAGACACCAGCAAGCAAGATGGTGAGTTTAGAATAGATTCTTGTGATATGATGGTGATGACTTTGTAGCCGAGACAGTTTACACAGATTAGCCATGTGCGCAGGACATATTTTAGAGTACAGTTGCATGATCTATTCCGTCACACTCAAAATCCAATGGGATGATAGTAAGATAGGTGCAAACAAAAAAATATATGCACGTTTAAAGGTGACACTGAGCTCAAAGAGGACTCTATAGTTGTTAAACGCAATTTTTAGACAAAAAACTCATTTCTATTGGCGTTAAGTACCAAAAGTTTGTTTCGGAACAGGCACGCAACCGATGTTCCGTTAAATCAATGTTCCATAGGAAATAATAGGAGAAATATTATGCAATTAATGAACTATGCAATGTGCAAACCCTTTTAACGTTAAAATACTCATTATAAAACAGAAACTAGATAAGGCAAACTACCTAACCACAGTGCTTCCCCAACACCATTAGTTGTGGTCTGCTCAGAATATACTGTGGACTAACCTGACCAATTTAAGGCCGGTTGGTCACAGGCCCCTGAAATTGGATCTATGTTATGCCACTTTGATGCTAGTTGCTACGTTACTGGTTTGGATTACCTACAAAATGCATAAGGACCTGCATATATCAAAATCGATAAAGATATCTTTAGAGATCTTTATTGTTCGCCAGTTAAGATAGAAGTTAGATGATTAATATGGAAACTAAAAAATATAGAAAATGGTTCTAAAACACAATTAATTCTAATAGCTTTCACAGATATCACAGTCTTTCTGATTAAAAAGGTAGATGAACTTGAAATAGAACTAATTAAAACTTTAAAAACAGTTATCAGCGACTAAAATCCTCATCGAGTCTCGCAATAAAGTATTTATAACCAATTTGTAAACTAAATAGATTCAACGATAAGTACAAAAATGTCTAATCTTTTATAACCTGAATAAGAATATCCAAGACTGTAATCAGATGGAAATGCCACGTAAACATAATAAAAACAATATAAAAGAACTCTACGAGTGCAAGAGCGCCGTCCACTGACACCCTAAATATAATCTTACTACGTTATTCTCGACTACTTCTGTGCCGAGGTAGTGAAGGGATAAGTTTGATTTCCAAACGATTTGTTTCTGGTCTGACTATTCTATAAGGGACATTATCATGCAGACAATCCTTAAAATAAAGTTAGGATATCTTTCCACTAGTTACCATTTCACAAGCTCTGCTTACTTTGGGTCTATTAAGTTATAAGAAGTATCCAGCACTTGTTTACTTACCATCTCTCTTAGTTTGAATTATTGGAACTTTTAGTAGAAGAGTACCCATACTTTTAGTAGCAGATGACTACTAAAAGTACCAATTATTCAAATTTTAAGCATGATGCATAAGTTATAAGAATTATCCAGCACTTGTTTACTTACCACTTTAATTATCTCTCTTAGTTTGAATAATTGGTACTTTTAGTAGAAGAGTAGGTACCTACCCATACTTTTAGTAGCAGATGTCTACTAAAAGTACCAATTATTCAAATTTTAAGCACGATGCAGACAATCGCCCTGCAAGTGACATAATCGGCACATAAAACAACTCCTAGTTTTACGACTCGTCGTAAAATGCTTAGCAGGGCTTGATATACTCTGAGACAGGTGATCGTCTCGTTTTAGATACCCGGAAATCAAACGGATCAATAAAGATTCACAGCATTCTTATAGAAAATTGAGACATTATTAGCTATTTCTAGTAACTCGTAGGCGGACATGGAAAGAATAAATAAATAAAGTTATTTAAATTTGAAATAGCTAGTAGATACATTTTGTATCAGTTGTATCTTTTGTGTTTGGAACTTGGATTACTACCATGGCTCTTATTACTTACTGATTGTTCAAACATTAAATAATATATAAAAAAAAATACACTTTTGGCAGGAATTGAACCCACGACTTCCCCTCAGTAAGGGACGCGCTAACAAAAGTTTTTATTCGGATTCTAGTTAGACTCCGTTAGCTTCACCGACAGGGGAAACATAGAAGTTTATCCAATCCTTTTCAAAGACAAAAAATACTTTTAGTTCCTTTGAGGACAGTTATTGCCTTTGCTTTCTTAGATTTTGGAGATATTATTAAATTTACTTATTGACTTACGAACTACATTAACAAAAATCTTCATTAATAAAAATCTTGGTGTCACAGAACTGTCTATTTTTTACATTGCAGCCAGCTAAAGTTTTAAACTGATACATCGGCTAATATATTTCTGGCTTACACGGAAGATCAGCTCCACACGGGAGGATTTTCCTTCCATAACATTTGCTGAGTGCTGGCCATTTTTGTTGTAACTAGATTTGATTGATCTTGTTATTTTGTAGAGCAATTAACAAAATAACAAATATTTACTTTTACTATCTAGTATATCATCAATAAAGTCTAGTATCATCCACTGCTAGTTAAAAGCCTCCTTAATGTTTATATAATGTCTGTATGCATACATACAACATAATTTCCATACTGCCGCGAAAATATTGATCCACTTTTTGGACTTTTAAAACAAGGCCATACCCGGAGCGTGACGGAGGGTTCCGTACACAATAGTAACGAAAAAACCCAGCCTTTTGTCTTCCCCTAGCTGGCCTGACAGCAATTAATGTTTTATTCCACCTTTATACACTTTCGGCCAAGAAATCGTACACCGAACATCAAGGATTTACTAGTAAATTGTGTTGATTTATAATGTGCTTTTAAATAATTCAATATAATTATGAATGCACCAAACCTGAATCCCTCGTTAAAGGATGAAATGTTGGTGGTATTCTAACACAAACTAAATTCGTTTTTAACTCGCTCACACTCATAATGATTCACTTTGTGTTGAAAATATAAAATTATCACCCACTTACATAATTAAAACCAGAATTGAAAAATATTTGCTTTTAATTTATGTGTCTATGAATGACTTACATCATTATTTGCGCAAAAAAATATTGGTTCAAGCTACTCTACGACAAGAATGGGAACACCTGCTATGCCAAGTACCCAACCCTACATAATTGTAGTTTCAAGCAGCAAAAGTATTACAATATAGTTATAGAAGTTGTCTATATTGGTAGTTGATACATGCAACATGTGTGTCGTGCCTGTATCATTGATGGTAACCAATCCTATTTTTTTTTTGTTCTATTTATTATAGATAGTACTTTTATGAATAATATAAAAACTAAATACATTGGGGGGAAATGTGCGGGAAATTGCATTATTACACCGACAATAGCTAAGCTTTTTAATTTATAATAATAATCGTATTTTAGTAACTTTTTAATAAAGTAAAACTGTAGCCACGAAAGCTCCATTTGAATAAAGCTCTTTGCTAAAAAGTTGTAAATAATTATAACCTAAAATATATACCCAACTTTTGCTCTCCCCATAAACCCAACTAGTTTAGATAGCATAACTAAAGTAGAATTGTTATTACCCGAAATTCTATACAGTATACAGGAGCGGTGCACTTTTGTTGCACGTGAGTTCACACTAATAGAAGCATAACGAGTCTCGCCACCTGCGGAACCCTATGGATTGGACTCCACATGCTGCCTTAGCACCTATTAGCGAGAACTTACTGTTCCGTAAATATAATAAATGGATCGTTTTTCTCTGTCGGTCTTACATTATTACTATTGGTACAGTAATATTTTGTTTTAGATTTTATTCAAGCATGGGTTCAACTAAGTTCAGTTTACTTTTGACGGAGACAATTTATTTATAAATTATTGTGTCATATACAGTCCTAGTATTCGCTTTGTGCCACTTTTCGGATTTGTTTCTATTAATTATTGTGCCTAAAATGCTTATGTTAAAATCAAACAATTTGTTAATTTATTTATATTTATTTTATTTTAGTCCAGGAATGCCGCCGCCCGAAGCGCCGTCGTAATATTAACGAGCTGTCCGTATAATGCGTCATTGGCATTCCATGTATAAAGAGTGCAAGTAATTTTGTTTAAAAAAAATATTTTTTCTTATAATCTGTGAAAGCTCACGTGTAGCATACCTGTAGCCTCCATATTCACGAAAATGATATTTTGAACTTCATTTCTTTATTCTTGGATTATTTTCCAAAAACACAATTGGTGAAAATTACAAAAGTATGATGAAATTATAATGTATTTTTAAAAAACATACATATTTTGTTTTTTATATCAAGAGAAACATATTTTTTTTCGCGTTTTTTTAAAAAACCTATAATTAATTTAAATTTTTCGGTTGGATGTTTAGTTTATTGGTCTTGGCGCTAGAAAATACGGTGCGCGTATATCGCTTTTACTCCTCACTCAGAAAAAACCATATCTTGTCATTTAGCTCTAAATCCATCTCGTAGCGGGGTTGTTGCACTCTTTCATGCATGTTTTGCATGAACATCGCAAGCCATGGTTTGTTGCTTTCGTGATTTATCCTCCGTTGAATGCCAACCTAGTGAACACGCTACATGTTCGCTTCACTCTCAAGTTGTACAGATCTGACAAAAGCCATTTCTGATGACTCAGCCGACTTTTGGTTTTCTTCCTGCTAGGCCCACATCACCCTTATCAGAACACATACTTTCATTTCTAAACTTGCTTTGCTCTTGAGGGCTTTTGCCATAATCACGCTACGCGAATAAAATACAGTATTAGAATAAAATTCCTTTTAGATTGCTATCAAGTGGAATCCAACCTAAAACTGTTGATAATCTGGCGCAGCGCATCAGCATTGCCATACAGCGAGACAATGCAGCCAGCGTCTTGGGGACGCTTCCGACTGGTATTAATATGGATATGTTGTAGATTGTTTGCATCAGTGTGCAGTTAGCTCAATTGTTTCAATTGTAAATACTAGTTCTAATTTGATAGCAATTTTCTTTGTTCAAAAAGATAATCTAAGACAGATAGTTCGGATATTGTAGTAAAAACCGGAAATATATTTTTAATTCTTTCCCACACTCTGTTTTACGGGGCCCCTTCTGCTAACTGACATTCATTAATTTGTTAATTAGTTTATGCTGTGCCATGCCAACGGCACTGTACCTACAGCTATGTGCGAGGAGGGTCTTCTATGGTGTAGTTATATCTATACAAAGGTGATCAATCTTTGGTCGTTTGGGGTCGGAACTAGGGAATAAGTTGTTTGGGACAGTCTATTTGGCACCAACTTTGCATGAAAGCGATTTGTCTGTACTTATACGTTGCTGTAATTCTCTAGCGAAGAAGTAATGTCAAAATAGGCTACAGTCACATATCAACTTTACCCTAGGATTCAAGTATCATCGTTTGAGTAGGGTATCGTATCGCTAACGCATTTTTAATCGGCTGTTTAATTTTTCAGAATGTTGCCTTATATATACCTACATTAGTTTTAAATGTAGTGGGCTATCTACACAAAGGTAAATGAAATTTCAATTGTTTTGATTTTATCAGAGACTACTGCATATCGCTTTTCTCTGAAAACGTCTAAAATCTTTGCCTGTTTCCAATTTGAATCGAACATTGCGTCTATATTTAGGAGGCAAGTCTACAATATGAACAGATCTAAACCGGGATTCAACTCTGAGGCAACGAAGGAATGTCTATTATTGTCCATTTTCGTTCGTCATCCAGACTTAAATTTTTATTTAGGTAGTTCTGATAACATTACACAGATTAGAAAATGCTACTCTTAAAAGCGCTTGCTTGTCGCTAGCATCGTCTGTATGTAGGTATCTACTATAAAATTCAGGATTCTTTTGTGAACATTGCGTTACAATACTGCCTCACTGATGAGCATGCGCCTGTAATGTAACAATTCAACAAAGTAATATTTTGAACCTTATACTGTATTCGAAACAGTTATTTTTACAACGGTAGACGAATGTGCTAAATAATGATGGATTTCCTAATGTTGATGGTCGAATCTGAATGTAACAAAGCGGACGCTGCCAATGTAAGGTGACCCTCAATAGTCACTTAGGTATTTTACTTTTGTTTTACCATAAAACAAAAGACAAACGATTTATTATTGTAATAAAAGAAGGATTATCTATACAGAAGGACCACAGTTCTGTCTCAAAAATACCTATGGCATTTCTGAAGTTCTACCAAATAATCAAATCTACCTCAAAGTTGGGTCTGGCTGGGCACCTAAAACTAAACCGTCTGGTGTCTGACTCCGTCCCGAAGTTCACCTTCAGATTAATCAAATCAATCCGTACGTAATCCAGTTATGTTGCCCGATACAATGAGCAGACCGATGTTGAGACAAAGGTTCCATGCAATAGCTCTTTCAGTCATCCAGTCAGACAATAATTGAATTCGTTATACGTTGGCTAAAGCATTTCCATTGTCCATGCCCAGCAGTGATTTTGCTGTGACAAGGTTTTCGGATTTCCATGTCATAAAGGTGTGGAAAAATATTATATTTCTCCCTATCCGATAGATTAGGGGATAAAGATAGATAATCGAGCAAGTAATTAATTAATGTACATAATTGGATTAAATTATGTAGGTAGGTACCTATGTAATTAAATAAAAAAATATGGCCTTTTCGATCTAAATCGCTTTAACGCGGTGACAATACTGTTACCTTTTAGTTTTATTTTGTCTTAGTCATAAGTTTTGAGAATAAATAATTATTATCTTATCTTATCTTTCTACATAGCAAAGTCAGCGGGTCAGCAGGTAGCAGGCTGGTGCGCCATTTCAGTTTGTGCATATTGTAGGCACTGTTTTATCAAAATCAAAAAATCAATAACTCTTTATTTCAATAAATACAGCAAAAATTACATTTAGACAAGTTAAAATTCTTGAAATTAAATACGGAATATCTGTTATTTTGGATTTCTAGCGCTTTGGTAAAGTGGTACTTTTGGTAAAGTGTACACTAAATTAACAAACACTAGCCTGACAAATCATTTATTAGCGGCCCGTCTATTTTGATAACTAGACTTCGTATATATTTTGATATCGCGTTTGAATTGAAATTCATACGCAAAACAACATTCGAATCAGCATAATCCGTCGTATAGGTACAATCCTTATGTTGTTAGTGAATCAAGCTGCCGGTGTATCACCCGTGAAATCTTCCAAATTAATCCCTCACATGAGAATACCCGTACATGAGAATAATACCCCGGTCCCAATGCAACCCTGGTATACTCGTAGCTCCAGGGCCGAAACGAATCGATACGAGCTGCGACAGAATTATTATTGTTCGCGACTCAAAATCTTGGAGAAATTATGGCTTCGGGTAAGTGGGGTCTGTTGCTTCCGTTCTATCAAACGTAAATGAATAAATCATGAGTGCTTTATATATTTCACACGTGATTCGGTCAAAGCCAATGACTTAATACTCGATTGCACAGGAACAGCTAATGTCTTTATTTTAGCTTTTGAACAAGGCTTAAATTCCCACTCCTCAAAATGTTCTATTTTGTTCACCTGCTATTTCAAGTTTAAGCTTTAACTGTAGGTTATGATGACTCGTCGTTGGCATATAATAGCGAGCCCTTGCCATACACATGAAGCTATTCAATTCCCGATATTGGTAAAATATCACAAGGGTTGGAATGCGTACGAAACAAACTACCCGCAAACTGAGATATTTCTGTGAACGCTATCATTAAAAGACAATGTTTCAGCGTTTCGAACACTTTTCCTGCCCATTGAATCGAATGGAGTGCCTCTTCTCTAAAATAGTGTTTTGAAGAACGGAGAATGAATACAGAGGGCTGTCGCGATCACTTCATTAATTAACCTGCAAAGTGCGTGTCGGGACACGCGCAGTGAAGTGTTCTGTTATTGCAACGTTGCTTATTCACTACATGCATGAAACGGCGAAAAATATAATCAAAATTTAAAAAAAATGTACTTAAAAGTTTTCTTTGTGGGTATCTATAGAGTTTATGTCGTCAGCTTGGACTCATTGCTAGCTTCTTTACCGTTTTGTTTTAGTATATTTTTTTGTAAACATATGTATAGTTCATTGATAGTATGTAATAACCGATAAAAATAAATATTTTTCTTCTTCTACAAAGCTACAAACAGAAAAACAGCCGATTATTCAGTCTAGCCTTTTTATATAACGTTATCGAAAGTAAATATACTCGACCGAGGGGAAACGATAAAGCATTAAGTTTATACGGCAAAATACAAAGTGATTAATGGGCCAGTATATCAATTACCAATGTCAGGTGCACCTCGGTTTTTGCGAACTCTAATGGTACTCCAGATGGGGAAATAGAAAATCTATTGCATGTTTTATCTTTGAGAAGATTGATGGTATTCTTTAGGTTTTCATTGACTGCAGGTTCTTTGGTTCATATTCTTTGGAATAATGAAGATCTATTTTAAAGAATAAATTGCGGGTCTGGGTTGTTTTTGTTCGGGTTTGTTTGTGTACTTTATTTACGTGTATCAAATGACACTGAAAATCGGATTTATTATTTTTGTACTACGTCTGCTATTGCGACTGTATTTACTTATTGAGATCTCAAAATCTTCTCTTGGGTTTGACACCCAATCTTTATTTGACTATGCCGTGCAAAATTGTGTTTTTAGTACCTATCAACCTAAAACAGAAAAACTAAATTCAGAAAAAACAGAAAAATTAAATTAGTTTTTGCCTTCTCTTTACCCTATCCTACCCCCTCAAGCTATCGGCATGTTCGGTCTTTGTAAGTCCACTGCTGGCACGGCTCTCAGCATACATCAGCTTTAATTTGAGCTAACTGCACACTTCTGTAAACAGTCTACAGATCTGGGTCCTTAGCCAACCGGCATTCGCTATGAAGCGATTCGATTTTGAAAATTGTTATCGCTCTAGCGATGGCAACCTTCAAATGGATTAAACGTCAAGATTTTTGGTAGGCAATGTACGAATATTTTGATTTCACCAAACCGATTGACAACATCGAACGATCACTTCCATCCTCTGAAAAACGATCATATGGAATTGTTGTAATTGTCGAATTTGACACGGAAGCAATATTGGACTACCAGTCTCTTTCTCACAACAGTGGTTTAACGTTAGGAAAAATCAATACACACACTTTTTATCAGCGCCCTCTTCCTGGTTTCATTGTCACGGATGTCATTCTATTCAACGGGTTTGTTTACATGTCAGGAGAAGTCATTGTGAGATTTTTATGTTTTGCCCGTGTTTTCGACTTATTTATTGAGCAAAACTGTAATATAAATTGAAAATCATATAGAAGAGGTACCATGAAGTGTTCTGTAGCAGGCTGAGGCCTATGCCAAAGCAAAAACAGGCCGAATCTAACCTTACACCGGTAAGTGGTAACATTTCGTTAAATTGGTGTCTATTGTACATTGTATTTTGATATAAAGTGTGTAAAAACCTATTATTTTGAATCATCTTTATTGTGAGCTGTAGAAACCCGCAATATTCTCAATATTTCATTCACATCGCAGACCGAAACCGGTGCTAGTGTTGAACATCATCGAACATCGAACGTTATCGATAAATTAGGTAAGGTCAGTATGGGTACCTAAGTATAACTATTGGGCAAGTGTAGAGGACTTTTTTATTACGAAAACCATTTGAAAACCATTTTTGGATTCAAAATAAATTTGACAAAAATATGACACACTGCCCCGTGTTGATCTTAAAGGTGCAAGTCCATCTTAACGGACTTGAACCTCTCCACACAAGACCACCGGACACAAAACCACTGATGATGTGTTGACCTTAATGAGTTACGTATTTTTTCTTGTTTTAGTTTACCAAGAAACGAAAGCCGGCGGAGGGAATCGTAAGAAAATATTGGCTTAGAAAATATCCGGCCAGGAACTCAAGACATTCATGTTTGCACATCGCACTTTGAAGAGAGTGCATTCAAATCAGAAAAGCTTCCAAAACGTCAGGTTATAACAAAATACAAAATATACGCGATCAATACAGTTAAAACAGTGTTTTATTACATATCCTGCTCCTGCTTCACTTCCAGTAAACTCTCGGATCCAGCTCCAATTCCGAAAATGAGGGTTTCCTTCGATTTCTCCGGGATCCCACCATCAGATCCTGACTTTCTTCCAATGGGACCACTTCAGAAATGCGCTCTTCATAACATAGGTAGTATAAAACAAAGTCGCATCCCGCTGTCTGTCTGTCCATAGGGAACTATGTATGCTTAAATCATTAAAACTACGCAACGGATTTGGATGCGGTTGTTTTAAATAGATAGTGATTCAAGAGGTAGGTTTACATGTATAATACATGCATAATATAGTAGAGGAACACTGACAATTTAAGAGGTTTCCGTAAGCCGGGGCGGGTCGCTGAATCGCTTAAAAATGTATGTAAATATATTTTTCCGTCGCCTATAAGTAACTTCGTTCTGACCTTACTTTACAGTGGCGCCAACTGGTGAGTACAAAAACGGTAGCCCTCATTGATACAAAAAAAATATACAGTTGAACATAGTACCTTTCCTTTTTTGATGTCGATTAAAAAGACAAGCTCGTCCATCGATATAATGTTATCGACTAGACGAACAAGTGAACATCCCTAATCCGCCATGTTGTTCTACCGATTTGTTTACATAGGTATCCAAGGAAAGTACATGCTTAGGGCACTTCCATAGACAATCGTTTTTCTGAGCTTCCATCAAATTCCTAGCCAAGTGGCAGTTTTGAGAAGCGACTTCACTTAGTTGTCTATTCTCTTGATGGATACACTAGCGAACGCCAAAACCCTGTAGAAATCGAATCGAAATGGTGATTTCATAAACAGCTGTTGGAATTACGTCAAAATTTAAAGTAGCCTTGCGCTAGCGTGGATGTAGCATTCACGATCGCACCCTTGTTTCCCTGTGTCCATGAGGGATTAAAAATATAACAACGAAAAAAACAAGATAAAGCTTTTGCAAATGATCGGCAAAAATTCACACATTTGGCTTCTAAGGGCGAGAGTCGAAAGAAATTACAATACAAACTAAAACGTCTATTGTCAAAATGCAAAATAGTTTTGAATTTCTGTTATTTACTCCAATATTACCGAGATGATACGAGTGTCGTAAAATATGTATTTTCTCCTAATTATTTATTTCTTCATGATTTTAAGAACTTGTTGAAAATAATTAAATAATATAATTATATAAGTATGTAGCTCTAAACCATTGTTATTTTCTTTCTATTGATTTTAATTACACAATAAACTCTGCCATAAGTATTTCAAAAGATTGGGTAAACTTCCAAATCGAAACAATTTTTTTGATATGTATCACGTTTGTTTACAGAAATTCTATCTGAAGTTATAGGTAACAACCTTCTTGGCTTGGTACTCCTTTTTATTCGACCCGTCATTTTCATGAACGGTGAACGGACGAAATAAGCGAATGCTTGAGTTCGATAACTATAGACTACAGACCGTACACCATAAGTTGTCCTGCCTCAGGAATTGGCAGCATTATATTGGCAGCACGATATTGCCAACATTATGAATCTCTTACCCCATTATGTAAACGTGTGTTTATGTTTTACTTTCATATTTTTATATAAATATATAAGTAGTTAGGACTAGGAAAGTTTTAAATTATGAAACAATAAAAATTTTAAATTATTTATTGAAATTGTTCTGACACTAATTATGGTCAAAAGGAACATAAATAAACAACACAAAAAATTCTTATAAATCGAAATCTTCAAGATCCACGACGATTTTCAGCAGAATTGACTTGTTGCAGGCAGCAATAGCTTCGCTTCTTTATATTATGTATTCTACTCGTGGTTTTCTCCGACATGACTGAAAATGACACATAAAATTTGTTTTTGTATAATATAAAATTCAAAAATTCAATATTTGTATATACTTATACAAATAAGGGATATCATAACAAGATAAACTAAATAACCTGGATAATTTACTTTTTATTTTATCTTTTTATGTGAGTAAATTTTATGATCCATTCTAAAGGTATCGTGTATAAAGCTGGTATCCCTATTTTACTTACCAGTTGCATTGATGGTGCAACGCGAGATCGCACTAGATTTAATGGATTTAACTGGGCATGGTCTGCCTTTTCTTCCTCACAAAAGGCACGCACCTTCAACACAATCTCTTTTGCACTGCTTTTAAAAGGCTTTGGCATGAATAATTCGAAAAATATTAATTAATAACACAAATACGAGCGCAATACTTCAATCAAACTATGACAGTCTAACAACAAAAGATTGACAACCAATTGTGCCAACTTATCGGCATTTAGCGATGCGATCCAAATGCGATCAGACGTATAGACATGGCGATAGCAACGCAAAGGTTACTTTGTCTACCAATTGAACTTCGCCATCATTTGAGCTATGATGATTGTCGTTGCGATGCGTGATATCGAAGGAATATGTCAAATCCATACATTTTTGTACGTTTCTACCATCGCTTTCGCTAATCAAATGTTACTTTGTCTAGAGCCCCTGATCCGTATCAATTCCATTTCGAAGCGTCCACAAGACGCTGGCTGCATTGCCTCTCTGTACAGCAATGCTGATACACAAGATACTTATCAGCTCTTGGGTCACGCGTCTCTTGGAAAGCACCTATCTACCAAACTGTATGCCCCAAAAACTACAAAAATCAATTATAAATAATGGAAAGCTCAAAATGATAAACCAACAAGTACAAGTTCTAAATATCAAGGTTATCCAGGGTTACCCTTAATTACTTGTCACCTGCTCTATAATTTACTGCGCACCCTTAATTAAACTGTCAAATACGCAAATATATTTTCATCAGCGATAATAAGGGATAAAACACAAATACCAAGATTTTAAAGCCAATGCCTAAAGCACCCAAGTTACCGCCTCTCACTGAAATGATGACAAGTAGGGTAGATCGAAAGAATCCATTAAAAATACATCTCAACCCCTAAAAAGAGACAACAATAGTCGTTTAAGAAAGAGACACCACGAACGTGATCTGTCTAATATTCGGTAATGAAGATGCGAGTTATGAAGTTGTGAGGCACATGGCGTTGAATCGTGGTCGAGAGCTTCTATTTTACAATGTATATTATGTTACTGAATCTTAAAACTTAGCTGTATTACTAAAATAAGATAGGTCGATCTTATTTAGGAGAAAAAAATATGACAACAGTTGAGGAATCTAACCATCACAAGATAATGTATAGATTTTCTTGTGATACTACTTATATTTTATTTGATATATTTTATATTATATTTTCATGTCATAATTATGACTTTATGCATTTCAGATTTCACTAACTTAATTTCTTAAGGCTTACCAAATAACTGTTCTTTAGACATGTCAAATTTCATACATTAAATTATTTAATAAGGTGTTATTGATTTTCTCTTCACTAAAGTTTTTGTCCACTAGTAAATTCACTGCACAGAGCTGCTATTGGAAAAGGTACGCCGCCGCCGATGTAGCTAGACTTAATGGAATATAGGCTACATGGTCTCTAAGTCCATAAATGCCTCCCGGGCACACCAATTACACTTAGATTATTCAAAGTAACTGAAGAAATTAACCTATGATAATTTAAGTGTTTAATCCGAATGGTTCTTGACCACGGCACCTTACCATCTGAGTCGGTACTTATCTAGTTTTGGATGATGAACGGCGACACAGCAAAGCACTCCGCCGTTATCGCTTTTAGCGGTATTTAGTTACTCGTTTAGATAATTTAGCGAATTTTAGTCATATTTAGCGTATTTTAGTTATATTTAGCAATGAAATGTTAGAAACGAGCGTTAATTGATGTCAGGTATCTCTTGAAGCTTGTGTTTAGATGAAATGTTTTTGAACTTAATGGTGCGAAAATAAAGGATGCTGCAACTATTAATATATAATTATATGTTCGCATGATAATAATATAAATAATAAAGAGACTCACATGAAAAGCGTATATTGGACGCATACTGATAAGCGTCATAATGGGTTTTATCTCTTGGAGTGGTTATAGGGTGGGGATAGAAAGGATAGGGGTAATGCCCATAATCCCCACGCTGGGCACAGAGGTAGAAGAAAGCAGTTTGTTCAACATTACTGCTTCCTTAGGTAGGTACAACTTTTAAAGTTCATGGAAACTGAAAACATAACATACAACATAAAAGTTTCAATGACTTCCAAACCCTTTTAAAGCTACGAAAAAATATGAAGGAATTATTTTCTACAAAGCTACAAATGATGTGAATCAGAAATGACAATAAAAACCCCAGAAGTACCAGTACGAATAATCCAATTAGAATAGATCTTATTACCGAGCTACTTGAGATCTAAATTCAGGAACCTCCCTGAAGCTGAAGAACTTAAAATGGAACACAAATCATGAACCAAACATAGCTTCGAACCGAAAGAAGCGAAATTCGACCTTGTCACCTCAACTTACAGTCAAAGTTTTCCGCTACCCGCTAACATATTGTGTTTGTGAAATTTTTGTTACGAACTGTCATTGGATTCTGTATCGTATTGTGGGGGTGAAGAGTTTGTTTTCGAAGCGACGTTTGTCTGTATGGAGTAAACACTTGTATTCAGAGACCCCTGGAGGACACGTCAAAAAAGCGCCGTACATTTTGCTAACGAGAGGGGAGATGGTACATTCCACATGGTTCCGATTTTTCCATACACAAGGATCTACCAAATTTACATTTTGGATCTTGTAAGTTTGTTTTTAATATCCAAAAAATTCTAAACCAAACTTTATCCCTTGGGACATCTGAAAAATTTCATTCAATGCTGTGAAACGTCCCGAAGGACGCGCCGGTACTTGCTGGTCTACTTGGACACGTCTGTCATGGGCAATTGGAGTGTTAAGTCTAAATAATAAAACATCAAAAAACAAACGCAGTAAAAATAAACAAATCTTGCGAGTGGATCCGTGGGGTGACGGCCTAAAGCCTCAAAGTTTGGAACATCGAAAAGCTTTGGGTTTAATAGAAATTGATGTACGAATGTGTAAATATTTACGGTTAAAAAGTTTAACGGAGTTTTAATTAATATTGACGAATGGATTCGGCTGTTCGAAAGGATTAAAGGATGCGGGATATTTTACCGAAATATTTCTGTTAATCTCGTTGCTGCTGCGAGTAATATTAAATTTTGTAGAACGTTCACGAAGAGATCGATAGAAATTATCAACTTTTCTGATTAGATAATGCATCTATGTAGCCTTTTGCTAAGTCAAATGCATAACCCATCAATTTTATATTGTTATAGCAGCTGCAATAAAATAAGTTTTCTGAGAAACAGTATCTTTTCCCTATGCATGATAGGCTTTTTAAAATTTTGACCATTTTTAGTAATTTTGTTGGTTGTACTTTGTTCGCTAAATATATGTAGAGTTGATTGGTTTTTATTGACTAACATAAAGATACTGATGTAAATCAGAAACGGATTTACATCAGTATCTTTGATAGCATTAGCACCTTAGCATGTGCACTTTGTATAGAAATGATAGATATTTCGTATTTTCTCTTTTACTAGGAATGTTCTCCTTAAACAGTTTCACGAGGATGGAAAACTCGGCTCCAATGGGAACAGTCCCAAAGATAACAATCACACATTTGACTAGCGAACGCTAAGCACGCTCTCGATACCCCCCTCAAGATTCGTTTGTTTAGCGAATACTCGATTATTTAGCAGATATTCGAGTACTAAGAGACCATGACTATAAGCGGGAATCTCGCAGCGAGAAGAAATTATCGTCTGAGATATCGTAGTGTGAAGACATTCATAGCTTTTTTAAAAGGTTATATTATAATTAAACACATAAAGACACTGGCACGGAAATAAAGTATCTGGCGCAGCGCATCAGCATTGCCATACATCGATGCAGCCAGCATCCTGGGGTCATTTCCGACTGGTATTAATATGGATCAGTTGAGCTACCTGTTTTTTTGTTTGCAATAGTTTGCAGTTAGCTCAATGGTTTAATTTTATATATAATACTTTGGTTGTGTTACTTCTAATTTGGTTAATTAATTGGAATTTTCTTAGTTAATGATTTTCCCGGTAAAAAAATAAAGTGATACTTTCTTTTCTCTCGCTTGGGTATATTGACGAGTAAAGAAGCGACGAAGAAACTTTTGGTCTGTTTATTTTTATTATTCGAGTTAGAGCAAAACACGTCCCAAGCTTTTTTATCCTGTAGATTATCTGATATTTTATACTAAGCCTTTTTGCACAGGAAGGTCTTGACAATTTCTTTGAATTTATTTACTGATAATTTTTGCAACTCTCGAAGTTTTATTGTAGAAGCAAATTGCATATTCGCTGTTTACCAGCGGGAGCGGAGTGAGAGCGGATTTTTCACATTTTTCCGTTTAACTTTTTTCCGGTGGTGATAAATTTCTTAGAATTTTCATAAAAACCCGTCCCCTGTCTACTGAAAATGTAGCGTTAGAATCGATTCTATACCAGATAAGTATAATCACTATTATTTCGTGTATGAAGATGCTGAGTTTCGAAACTTTAGCTGATATCCAATCAGCTACAGTATAAACAGTTTAGTTCTGCCAAAATTATCTTATAAGCAGAATTCTGAGAGAAACGCGTTCTAATTCGGATTCGCAGATTTTAATAATTAAGTGCAAAGATTACGTAGGTGTAGGCAAATTAATGAAAATATGTGGCTTCTTATATCGTTAACCAACGTTCTTACTGTATTAATTTAATGTATTATTAAAAGGAAAGTTTCAGTTTAAGCAGTTGTTAAAGGAATAGAAAAACAATATAGAAACAACTGCAAACAGCAAGTCTACATTCTGTATTGTACCTAGCTCTAATGATTTTATCAATAGCAGTCGTAAGCGTCCCCAAGACGCTGGCTGCAATAAGTTTACTATCTGATGACGTCTAGGTTTAGAAAACAATAATGAGCTCTGTGCAGGCTAAGGTCCGCACAATATACACAAATATTACGTACGATATGCAAAAGGTCTTAGGGTCGTTTTCTATTTATAGTAAAAAATATCTATTACCCATAATACAAGCTCTCTAAGCTTGGTGCTCGATAATGCTGTTTGAATTGTCCAGCATTATTTATGGGTAATTCTCATTTTTGAACTTGAAATTTCGTAAGCAAGTGAAATCGTCTTTTTAATATAATTAACGATGGTTTTGAATTCTTTTGAGCTTGCCCATAATACAAAAAATACTCGCCGAGCTCGCAGCCTTCTGAATGCTGAAATATATGGAACTGAAAAAAATATGTCTCCACGGCAGTGACCTCCGTTCCATGGAATTGACATTTCCTACTTATAATCCATGGAAAGTATAAGAAATAGCTATTTGCAAAATATAAAGACAGCTTTTTTAGTCCAGAACGATCATTATTTAATAAGTAGTAGGTTTAGTGTTCTTAATAATTAGTAAGTCACATCCAATGTAATATTACTTACTTAGGTTTCGAATATTAAGTGAAGTTTAAGTATTTATTTAAAATGCAGTCATAATCAGTCTCAAACATTAAAACTGATATTTTATTTTAATACAACAACTTATACAGTAAGCTTTTCAAAAATATTCAATCTCCACTCTTTGCGTATTATGCGCTGTTCTCGGTGTCATTTCAGCTACTAATTATTTCTGCATAGGTATCGTGCTCTCTTTGTTTTTTAGCTACCTTATATAAATAGGGATTCCATCCATTACGGAAATAGCAATAAGGTAACTGATTACGAATTTTGGTTATCCAGTAACGTCACTACGTAATTACGAATTTCATAAATATTTTTTCCTTCAAAAGTTTCATTCAAGTTATTAATGTCTGAACTATGTGCCTATTAAGCGACAAATGAGTAATGAGCGGCTAAATTTTATAACAGCATTATACGTATTACATAGAAAGACACATGCAGCACAGGTATTTTCTGTGGACAATTAGAGCACAAAAATAATTATTAAGTACGTTATCCACAGACGTTATATTAGTCGCGGAGAAGTAAAGGAATCACAGAGAATTATCACATTAATTTATATCCTACGGAAGAAAACTCACTTGTTAAGTTTCAATATTGGCCGGTTGTAGTAATGCCATACATATGTTGGCTACTTACGTAATTACGGATTTTAATGCTACAGTTACGGGTTTTTCAGAAATTTAAAATCTTTACTTAATTATGTAATTACGGAACAGAAGCCCTTCAAAATAAAGCGGGGTTTTGTTTGATCCAAGCTCATCGACTTCGATCACAATCTCATTTTACCAGCCGTAGCTCCTCCGCAGGCTTTTTAGGAGCATCTTGGGGTTTTCCTTGTAAAATATAAAAAAAACAGGCTACGCATTCCCAAAAAACTCATTTTCGACAAAAAACACAAACACCTTCCTAAAAACACCTCAAATCCACCCCATATCCCATACAATTGTCACTTCTATGGATGACAGGTCACGTCCATGGGCAATTTTTTACCCACGGAACCGTGGAAGTGACCCCCATGGAAGGGATTTTTTTAGGTATAATCTTGGATAACATAAGCTCCAAATCAGGAACGAACATGCGAATTTAGCCATGTGTTATTGACATAAAAACACATAAAAACTACACACTCTCAAGTAAATAATCGAAAAAACATACCTCTGACGATCGACACAGATGTGACAGGTTATGCTCGACGAATTTTGAGAAAAGAAACTTGTCAAATATTTTCTCGCAAACTTTACGCCGGCGACAGGAACTGACAACTAAATCGAAAGGTGTTGCGTTCAGCAACACGTGCGATTATTTTAGAATTATGCAAGGTGTGACATCCTTCCATGGGGGGGACAAAAATATTGATCACAAACTTTAAGCCCTAAGTTCAGTAATATTTAGTTAACTTTAGATACATTCGTTCTTATAATCAAAAAGTTAATATATTCCAGATAATTTTTATATTCGATTTTATGTAATTACTACGAAAGGTAAAGCTCAGGATTTTTTTCTTTGCATAAAACTGGTGTGATCACATACATGGAAGAGACAATTTAGAGGAGATTTTTATTTATATTTTAGGAACAGTATGTATTTATTATACATACGTTTATTTGTTGGAATAACAGTATTTTATCAACACTTTAATAACATAAATCATTATAACCTTATTTACTTATCATAAGTTAGAAAATCGTAATAACAGTAAATTTTATCTAAAATGAGAATTACCCTTATTATCTATTTATAGTTTATGATTTATGATGAGCAAGCTTAATTGACTACGTTATCAATAAGTTGCTAAGTAAGTGCTATTAAGTAGTGGTTAAATAAATAGGTCTTACCGTCAAAAGTCAGAAAAGGAAGATTCCAAGAATCATCATGATAAAAGAACTTTCTTTCATTATCGAGTTTCGCCGAGATACATTCCCATTTTCTCTACAATAAAAGAAAAAACTCTCCAAATCGCATTGTTTCTTTTTCCGCTGACTCATATTCTCTCCCCCTTTACCTCCGCCATGAAAATGAAAACAAACTACAAATAGGGTAGCCATGACAGATCGAAAACCCTATAATCGAATGTTACAGGTTATACGCACCACCCTATACCGGAAAACAATCGTTCCTTGATCAAAAAAGCCTTGTCATTATAATATTTCAGGACAATGCTTTCCCTGGGGCACCCTATGGGCTTGAGGGTATGTAGCACCTGCTAGTACAAGGTGGACGGAAATATGACGGTATTTTTAAATTGGGTCATTCTAATCTATTGGATCTTATCAAACGGATGTCTCAACTGAAAAAATGTCCGGGCCTCGCGAGGATTAACCTCTTTAAAGACTTAAAAGCTAATGGAGTTTGTCCACTGTACCGTAACCTTAGGGGCTGTATGCAATATCGTGTAAAATGCCAGCGATAGTGTCGTAGGTATACAATACGTAGTAATTGACTTCGAAGATAGGAGGTTCGGCTGTGTATTTTTGAAATAAAGAAGAAGAAAGAACTGACATTTCCGTTAATTATTGTGGACCGAATTTGATGACTCCTATGATTCTTTAGCACGTACTTGTATGATGATTGATGACTTATATGATGACCCCACAATGTTGGCATAAGATTTATTTATATTTTTGAGGGATTTGTACCTGTCTCTCAAAACTTAAAAAACAGTGTCAAATTATGTCCTCTTTTGATGCTCTCAATACAATCGAGTTTTTCTCGATAATAATACAGTGAGCATCTACATGGTGCTAGACAATATCGGGGAAGCGGTCGCGGTTTCTTAGGTACCTCATGTAAATTTCTCACCACGTTTCAAGAAGTTTTCCTTTACCATAAGCAGTTCCGGCAAAAAATCCTCTATAGCAGAACCTCAGAATTTTTTAGGGTTTCGAGATCGCTTTTGAAACCTATTATGTTCTAAGCTTTGTCTGAACTTTTTTTTATCTTAGCTTTAAAATATCTCAGCATCTACCGTAGTTATTGACTTTGAAATGTAAAATAATAATACAAATTGTAGGTAATGTCGAAATTTTAAAATAGACCTATAAGATCAAGTGTGTTATCAAATGAAATGTAGTAGGTTGTTCATCTCAAAAGCTTCATACTTTTTGAAATACATTGTAGTCGATAAATTTACCAGTACTTAACCTACCTACTCTCTAATCTCAGTAAGTATCTGGTACCAGGTAGTTACTAGTGACTTCCGCGATAAGGTTAGGTATGGTAGGTACTTGTAGATAATCGACAAAAGTTCGAAACCCTCAACACGCGAGTTACTCTCACACTTGCCGGACCCTGTCATTTCTCACTCACTACAAAAGCCATCAAGAGGAGGAATAAAGCGAACCATGTCCTTGCGTAAATCTGTACAATATTTAATTCAGCCGAAAGGCAGGAGAGGGCGCCCCTGAACTCATGTGTGAAGTTAAACGACTCGCAGCCTATAACGCTATGCCGGAGTATCGCTCAGTAACCTGATTATACAACTCACAAGAATGGAGTAATAATGTTCTTGAGAGCTAATTTTAGACGCAATTTCTGAGTCTATTACCTATTAAGGCAGATTCCGAAGTTGATAGACAGGGGAATATGCTGCGACTTCTCAGTATCTATTGTCATTCATAATTTGTATGCTTTGATTATATTTTTTCCTTTTGCTATATTTAATAACGGAGTTGTGAATTTAACTTTCTAAAATTCTTTATGACACACACAAGTTAGGTATATATCATATAGCTAAAAAAATAATGGGCATGTTATAAAAGCGACCTTAATTCGTCAGCAAACCTGCTGTTATAAAGAGAATTTATAAAAAACGATAAAACTTTCTTCGTCAGATTTTTTATTTTAGTGTGGTTCGTGCGATATTTTGAAAATATTTTCCAGCCAAAAATAAGGTAAAATATACAATGATTAGGTAAGCTACCGCCAAATATCAAGCGTAACTTAAACTTCAGCACTTCTTAAATTAAGAATTTACGACAGATTTTCAATGAAAACTCGCAAAAAAAATGTGATATGAGACAAACTGTCCTAGGTACCTACGATGGACACAAGCACTAAGTGGTCCACGCAAAAATAAGAAGCAAACTCAGAAGGAGTTTGTTTCCAAAAACAGTTTAAATATATATTTAGAGATAGATATTTAGTTAGTTATTAAGGAAAACTAACAATGGCATAGCATTATTAACAAACACGCATGTGCAAACATTGATAGCTTCTAAATCCTTTACTTACGAGGAGCGTAATCCTTTCGTCTCTTGATCGGACCGCACAACGCTGCGGTATGCGGTGACGGGTACATAATTGTTTGAAAACATCTAGAATGTTCTTTTGTTCCAAAGAGAATATAACCAAACCACTACGTTCTAAGAGACGGCAGCTTCGTCTATGAGGTTGAGCTAAACATGAATAAGGAAACGAATACCAATATAAAAATTCTATATCGACCCCCTGTTTTGTTCCGTCGCAATCTGCGTCAGCGGTGAAGGACAAATATTGTACACCGTCTACCACATAGCGCAGCTTTGTGCATCCTCATCAAGAGACCAAAGCTTCACTTGGGAATTGACCGTGCGCAATCAGAATGGGACGGAATTGAATCATTTGGAACTACACAAAAACATTCGGAAAGTAGGTAGGTAAGTCAAAAGCGTTTTGTCGCGAAAAAATTTATTGACAAACTAGTTTACGCCGTAAAAGAAATGATGAGTTATAAAAAAAGTCTCCCTATAATGACCTCCGGTTTCCCAACCCCACTTAAAAAAACCTACTCTATAAACACAGATAGCTACATAGCATGAGTGAATAAGCTGCAAACAGCATCAAAACCCTCTCGTTCGTGTAATAAGCCCGACGCCCATCACAATAATCTGGCGAAACCTCGCTGTGAATAAGGCTGCGAACTGCCCTGACAAATTGATTGGGGTAATCGCGAGTGAGTAACGAGGGTGATAATTAAACTGGAGGATTGTACAGTTGGTACAGCTCGTGTGATTGTACCTACCTACAGGTTAGGTACTACGTGCAGAAGCTATTTGTGAGGAACTATGTTTGTTTAAGGAAACTGCGTCTCTGTTACTACATGTAGGAGATTTTCTTACTTTACAAGCAGGTGACGAACCTCTAGAAGATTATTTAGGTATGTTTAAATTTTGTATAGGGATCTCTATCTAAATTTTACTTAGGAGTTGATAAAAAACCTCACTTCTTTTGTAACTGGTTTCCAAACTTGACTTCATTCGAGTATGTAGGAAAAAACACTAGGAAAATAATGAGATTATGAGATAAATCGCTAGGAGATTCTCTATCAATAGAAATTGTAAATTTTATAACTTGAATATTTCCCCTTCTTTTTCGCCATAAACTTAATATTTCTTTATTCAAATGATGAGTGACTATTACTTATAATTTTAACACAAAAATTCACTCTATAAAATTCACTTACTCTTTTCTATACTAATATTATAAAGAGGAAAGATTTGATTGTTTGTATGTTTGTTTGTTTGAATTGAATAGGCTCCGAAACTACTGGACCAATTTGAAAAATTCTTTCACCATTAGATTCCTATATTTTCCGTGATGAACATAGGCTATATAATATTTTTAAAAAGTTAGGGATCCGCATGAAAAATTCAATAATTGAACCGTGCGCATATATATTCAAACTCTTTTTCTATTGTGGCGCGTCATAATAGAAAAAGAGGTTGAATATATAGCGCACGGTGCTTGCTATTTCTCTACGGCCAGTGTCAGTTATGGAGTGTCGAGTCAATGTCAAAAACACCAATGCTGTTAAAAAAAGTAAGGGATCGGTATGAAAACTGTGAAACCTATCTTGTTAGTGTGTATAATTTCTGAAATTTTGTTTAATACCCGTGCGAAGCCGGGGCGGACCGCTAGTCTATACTAATATTATAAAGAGGAAAGATTTGATTGTTTGTTTGTTTGTATGTTTGTTTGTTTGTTTGAATTGAATAGGCTCCGAAACTACTGGACCGAGTTAAAAAATTCTTTCACCATTAGAATCCTTAATTTTCCGTGATGAACATAGGCTATATAATATTTTCAAAAAAGTTAGGGATCCGCATGAAAAATTCAATAATTGAACCGTGGGCTGTATATTCAACCTCTTTTTCTATTATGGCGCGTCAGAATAGAAAACGAGGTTGTATAGCGCACGGTGCTTGCTTTTTCTCTACGGCCAGTGTCAGTTGGTACGGTCAATGTCGAGTCAATGTCAAAAACCCCAAAGCTGTTAAAAAAAGTAAAGATCCGTATGAAAACTGTGAAACCCATCGTTTTAGTGTGTATAATTTCTGAAATTTTTGTTTAATACCCATGCGAAGCCGGGGCGGGCCGCTAGTCCTCGATAAAATATAAATTCGTAATATTTTTTTTAACTTTGTCCGTGACTCCTTTCACGACTGTTAGCCGCATGGCTTCTGATTTTGCAATCCAATCCCATCTCAGAAAGCCAATCTGTAGATATATTTAAATAAAATAGGATTAGGAAATTTACAAACAAATTGGGCTATAGTAGAATGTCCACCGTGTCATTAGATTCTCTATAAAAAAATACAGTAAATGATTATTTTAAAAAAACTCATTATAATGGGCTTATACATGATATTAAAAGCGGGTTTCAATTTCCGACTCTTAAAATAGGGTATTAGCTGATTTCGTCAAGAAGTTTTACCCTAAAGTCCACGCAAATGAAATTGCGAGCGGGTCAGCTAGTCATACATAAATTGCTTCTCATAGTGTCGTTACGCTCGTTTGGCTAGACAAACCGATCCAATACGGATAATGCAAACATTTGCTCCCGTGTCATCTAAACTCTCCCGGGGATAATGTCGTCAAGTTTTCAGTTGCAGTAAATATGGAAACTGTAAACGATCTCAACAAGGAAATATCTAGCTACCTACGTTTTATAGTTGGGCGGATATTTGAACGTATTCAAAGGAAATTTAATATCTCGCAGTTCAAAGTTTCCTAGAAATATGTCGTAGCCAGTGCCTACATTTTGCCCCTATCATACGCACCGCACCCAATATACTGATATTCTCATAAAATCTTGTAGTTTATTCAAAAATCTTGTTAATTCGGTTGGATCAGCATCATCATCAATGACATTATTCCACATGTTTAGATACTTAAAGCTCTGTCAACCGTATGTTCGTCGCTGAAAAAGCGGACCAGGGGCTCAATTCTGCAAAACGATAGCTTTAATTGTTCTGCAACGATACCATGTCATATCGTCGCAGAATCATCACTATTACATGCAATAAATTTTATAGTGAGATTACAGACTTATCAGTCAGACAGACTTATCAGTTTAGATAACTAAAGGTATACATAATTATATGAAATTAAAATTTTCAATGTCCCATTATTTTCATAAATTTCATACTCGTAATGCTAGACAAATTATTTGTAAATATTTGTCATGATTGTTTTTGCTATATATTGCGTTCTATTGATGAAATGGTTTTAACCTTGATTTTGACGAACCTCCCTCCATCTTTACTTTCCTTCGTTACATAATGTGATGGTAGTAGATGTGTCATTCAGTGGGGTCACGATGTCATAGTGAAGCTAGTGATGCGACAAGTGTAGCAGAATAGGGCCCCTGACAAATTGATTAAGGTCGTCCCGTAGAGCTACGGACGAATCAGGTGATAATTGGACTAGAGCCTGATGGGACCCAGCTACAGTTTGGATTATAAGCACGAAATGCACATTTGCATACTGACAAGTTAGATTAGATTCTAACAAAACATCTCGAAGTTCACGCAAGCAAGAAACGTGTCCCATGAATTCCCATGGTGAAATATACAATTCTCATAAACTATTATGATACAGAGCGCATACACAATTCAATTTGTTTAATTCACCTTAATAAGGTAATGTTTCAGCCGTATAGAGTTTAATTCATTAAACGTAAGAATGTTTTATTTGGATGAGACACACAATCTGCCTTCAAAAACGCATCAGTTCGTTTCACTACTGATACAACCTTGGATGAAGTCGAGCCCTGGTTTGCTTAGCTTTAAGTTGTTTTAGTTTTTGCACGAGTTGTCAAAAAAAAATAAGTCGGTTAAACATAAATAAATAAGAAATACGACATTTTTGGTGACTGGGCCAACATGTGGCCATAGCCTTGGTTAATCTGCTCGGTATACGCTTCTTTCCTTCTACGAGCTTTACCTTTTCTTAGCTTTTATTCAAGTCCCTTTAACTTGCCTCACATCTGAACAAAAACAAAAGCTTAAATATAATTTCCCCGTACGCCCCCGCCCGGGGCTTTAGTCTGAAAACTTAGCTAGACGTGTGTAATTGGCACCTTTCACTTTTCAGCAACTAACACCACGTATCAAGAAGGCTTTTATGGCCAGCACAAGTCTAAAGCCAAATAATCCAATTGTCCATTGCAAGATAGGTTACTCCGTGTGGGACACATGAGATAAAAAGCCCAGGATTACGTTATCAGGGCCGGGCCAGCCTCGATCCTCGATACGTTGACGGCTCCGACTCCCGAGTCAACCTTTTATAGACGTCGTAAAGTGTGGTCAAATATAAAAATGTTTTATTGATGATAAATTGACCATAGGAAGTGATAAAATGTGCATTAAGTATAAGATCGATGTCATCGAGTGATGAAATGATAAAAGATCTGATAATATTGATATAATTATCCTTCGTTTTTAATAATTTAATTTCTAAGAAGATGTCTGTTAGAATCATTATTTTTCAGACTTAACAAAGCGAAGGAACTTCAAACATAAAAATAGTAATAAAAAATTATTCGTGTTATACCTACTAATCACAAAAGATTAACCGTTGGAGTGGTTTGATACACTGCATTATCTGCAATGCAGGTCCTACAGCAGGCACTGAGTAAATAGCACACTTACAACAGCTTCCCGAGCTTCCAGCACAGAAACTGTCCCAATAATTCAAGCAGCAATTTTTGCAAACAGCTCCTAACTGGCCTTTGCCGTCGGACAGTATTGGTGCAGGCAACCTCAGCTGGCATTATCCTATCGACGATGTGACGCATTCATGGAATGGGTGCGCGGCTGAGCTGGCTCAGAACTGAGTATGGCACGGCAGAGAAATAAATAGAGTCATCTCTAAACGGGACTCTATTATTCTAGGAATGTATCAGCTATGGAGAGCTTTTATATGACGCGGTAATGGCTCTCTTATATTATTTAATTTATCTCAGTTCGAATTAGAAATCGTATCTTCTTTAAATCATGCTTCGGTTCAAATCCGACAGACATAAATTGAACGAATAAAAAATTTGCTAAGACATTATTATACAGATATTACAGGTAATTGGGATTTTAGTTTAAGAACGTGTTTTAACTAGATAAAAAGGAGACAAACATTCAAAACGGATACTTTGGACAAAAACATAAGATATATGTATAAAACAACTAGTAGTTCCAAAAGTGCTACTCTATTTGTGTCGGCACGGCAGTAAAAATGTATCTTCCGAATTGCCAGTATCCCCTTCCTCCTGCACTGAACCGGGTACGGCAATTGGTGTCCGGCCATTGGCGTTCCGGATTCAGATCTGCATAACAAAATGTATCTGTAACGGTCGAGATTATGTAGGGCGAAACAATGGAGGCGCTACGGTCGGGTGACCTTCTTTGAGGATCTATTCTGATTGAGGACGGGAAATATGTGAGTAACATACTGATGGACAATTCACGGAGCTGCATCAAGCCCTAAGCAAAGGAGCTTATGCCAGTTGGTAAACCTTATGCAAACGTTTATTGGGATGAACGTTCGTAGGACGTTGATTGTAAAAGTAGCTGAGGAATGAAAGAGCTACACTACCATTTGTGGCTTTCTCAGCCACATATAGTCTGAAAATATCTTCCCAGCTAAATATTCGGCGACGGGACACGGTCTGACTCTTTTGAGACTATGAGAGCTGGACATAAAAGTCTACAAGTATGTGAAAAAGAAAACCGAACTACGAAGAAGAAAAGCAACGAAGATATATTATATACCTACCTCTCGTATATATCGGAGGCGTACTATATCCACCGCATTGAGATGTTAAATACGACCTAAGGATGATAATATACAAAAAATTATAATACCACAAAAACTTCTCAGTAAACACGGTCATTTGAAAACCCTCAAAACTCAGTTAGAAAACATGAAATAAAAACTCGCAAACGAAAAAAGAAAAGCCCACGTGCATAAAAGATTAATTAAAGTCCAGTTCTTCAGATCCACAGAAATCCAACAAAAAGTACAAGAAGAAAGACGGATAAGGGTTAAAAGTGAGCCAACGGATGTTTATTTAACTCTCGCGAGATGAAAAAGTAGCTAACAAAGAAGTATGAAGCCAGCACTGGATCGATCGAGAATTCTGACGGATACCACCCAAGGGATAGAATGGAAGGATGGGGAGGAGAGTAGCTGGTGGAAATATTATATATCAAGTTGGTTCACAGAATAACGGGTTCTTATAATCACTTTCACCTGAACACAGTCTTCGGAAATCTCATCGTTCGGTCTGTCATGGGACCTTCCGTCTACAACCGATTGCCAGTAAAAATACGTGACGCACCTTCTACGCCTGTATTTAAATATAGACTTAAACAATATTTAACGGAATCAGTATTCTATGATCTAAAGAATACTTTGAATTACCGCCTATCTAAGATAATTTTTATATTTATATAAATAATTAATATGTACCTAATTAATGTACAAATTATAATTAGTATTTTTCTATTGACATGTTACTGGGAGTAATGAATAAATCTGTATTTCTGTATTTCATGAAATAAATACCGACTTTAGAAACGTTGATAGACAATTGTATAGTGGTGATTTCACAAATGCGATTTGTTGTCAAACCATGTCCTTGGAGGTTTATAGTCCTATAACCTATACCCGTGAAACGAAATCGACCACAAGAAAGACAGGCCAGTCAACAAATCTTTCGCAATTGGAAAAGTCCAGCAAGCTTGCCGCCATCAAAGAATCATGTCATGTTTTGTATCTCTGTATGCACACAAGTTATAAAATAGTCAAGTTATAGGTCTATTATTATTTAAGTTTCATTTATTTTGTAATTATTATATGATTTGTGCATCTCAATAACCAAAATAAAAACATAAAATAAAGAAAAGATCATGAACGCATAACACTAAATTAACAATAAAGGGACCAAAACATAACCCAACTACATATTTTGACAGAGTTTAATATAATTTTCTATATTTAAAAACAATTAGTACATATCTGCTATGCTTAAGGCTCCGGCGACACGGATGAATACTAATACAAATAATATGCAGATCATGGTGAAAATATGCTCAAATATCAAATCATTTTGGTATTACGTTCGTATGGGAAATTAATTCGTCGCCTGGGCCTTACCTTGGCTAGATGATGCTGTGTGGATTGTCCAGTACTATGAATTTATTTTATTTACACTGAAAAGATACCTAATATAAAGAAATAGATACCTAATCTACTACCTAACTTCTAGAGAGTAAAGCAGATCATAAAATGTAGTATACCATATATGGTACGAACCAAAACCCTGCAAGGGTTGGAGACAAATAATCTCACAACGACTAAAATACTCGAAGAGCGATTAATTCAATTTGAAAATAGTTTTACCCTTAGCAAGTTACTGATTGAAACAGGGTTTCATTGATAGATTTAACTTGTCGTCAAACCAAATATCCAAACAGTTTTGATTAAAGTTAGTTGCGTTATAAACCAAGAGGTAGTTAATCTAGTTTTACATCTGTGTATATGGGAATATACGACGGCATTCAACGCATCGTTTGATCCGATTTGTTTATTGAGAAGACATGCTTAAAGTAAAGGAAGTATAAAGGACGGCCTTAGTCCACAGCTGGACAGATGCCTCCCCCGAGTGACACGTTTAATTGGGACGCTGTGCCACCTCCATCCACTAAGCTCTGAATTTAAATACCACAGACCAAATCTTATTGGATTTGTGGAGATTTCTTGCGTCAAAATAGAATAATATTTAGTATCCGTCGTATTATATGACCTAAACGAATTTATTTGGCTAATAAAATAAATACCCTATTAGTTAAAATCCTTTATTAAAAAACTACAATGGAATAACCTAATTACAAAAAGTATTTACAATTGGAACAATTAAGTTGCAAACAAACTAATTAAAATAAATTAATGGTGGACAAACCGTGTGGTCCAACAATCTATCCTTACATCCAATTATAGATTTTCGCATTTGTAACTGTGGTGGGAATAATAAGTTTCACTTGACTTGAATCACCCTGTACTGAAAAGGATAAATCCATGTTTAAAGGAAATAAAAGCGCCTGTAAAGAACAAACTTAGGAAGTTTCAAACCTATCAATATTCAACGAGATAAGGGCGCCCGACACACAGACCTAGTTCAAACCATCGTTAAAACTTCCCAACTCGAAATAAGTTGCCGAGATTCAAAACAAACCATTATTCAAACAACATCTGACCCGGTGGAAGGCTAGACTTATCCATCGTTCATCAGAATCATTCGTCGTCTGCACAGGGACTAGACTTATCGATCTATCAATGATTGTCAATTGAAAAATGACGCTCAAAGTGCGAGTACAATACACTTACAAATGCCGGTTGACCTTACTCAAAAATGTATTACTTGAAATTCAATTGATTGTGTTTTAATACTGTTCTCAAAAACTGTATTGCTAGATGTTTCATTAAAAAAATACCTAATAAAATTTGTTACTATCCGTTCGAACTAATTCAGTTACGTTCGACTTATTCTGCCTTCTTAAAATGTTCAGAAAATATAAAATTCAAGAGGTTGAATTACTATTTTTTTTTTCAGCAACTTATTAACAAATAAAAATTACAATCTAATAACAGAAACAAATGAGAACAATGAGTTAACTGCAGACTGTTGCAAACAATCTACATATGCTGTATGGCAATGCTCTTGGAACGCTTCCGGCTGTATATGGATCAGTTGAGCTAGTCGTAGATTATTTAAAGTATAGTATAAAATTTTAATACTTCAAATTGCTGACCATTTTGCAATTTCAGGTGCCTACTACACAGAAACCTAATTTTATTTCTTCATTTCAGAAAGTACGATTACATTTGAGCTACATTCAACAAAAAAGCGTACATAGCCACCGACAGTAGCTAGTTAAACAACAGTTTACACTTCCCCTCCCAGGCCACGAACAAGAAATAATAAAGTAATATACAACTTAATAAACTTGAAGTTGTCGCGCGAACTTCGAGCCGAAGACAATTAAAAAGCAGCGAGGTACAGAGGTACAAACGTTCTCAGAATACAAAATGAACAGTTCTGGGAGTTTGTTAAATTAATAGCAATTTCTGAGTATGCCCTGATTTACAGGATTCGATTTACTTTCGGTTTGTGGCTGTTTCTAATGAAAAATCTAATTTTGTAGTCTGCTGAAGGACTTAGATTCTTAAAACTTAAAATAAATTTATTTTCAAGGAATTTTCGCAGTCAATTAAATTTCTCGTAATATAAGATCTTAGTACCATTGTTTTTTCAAGAAATAAATGAATTTTGCTTTGAAATGCGTGCGCTTTTTACGTGGGGGGTATCTACTGCGTAGATCTTGCATATTTTGATTTGAATATTGAAAACCTCTTATTTCCGCGGTAGATGCGATATTTATATATCTAAGAAGTTTGGGTAACTACAGGTTTTTATCTTAGATAAATGTCTCATTGAAAGAAACTTAAAAATTGCATGCAAGCCGTATCGGATAAATTATCAGAATTCATTTATTTCCTTTCAAATCCTCAGGTTTCTTCTTCAGTTCAGATAGAAGTGCGACCAACTGAACTTGCGACGAAGTAGAATGCTATAGTTTGGGGTAGCCGGGTGTATTCTCAATCTCATGTGTTAGGACGCTCCCCCGGGCAGAATCCGTCAGCCGCAGCCCCCACTGCGAACTGCAATCAATATCTATTATATTACACATTGGCACTGTCTCATTTTATAGTGCATACTTTACTGACACAACACTGAGTATGGAGTTCGTAATCGATCATGAAGCGATCGATACCTATCAAATATCGAAGTGCTTTGTTTCCTTTAGACCTTACAGGCCTCTTGGACATTCATAATCATATATATCAGTCCAAGTTCAAAGTCAAAACTTCCCAATTTCATACGACCGAGATATTTACCTATTAGAGGGTGTCCTGTACTCTCAAATATTAAAAATTTCATCATTACGTCCAGTATGAGAATATTTGATCAAACTAAACAAAATAAATCGATTCCTTATTTATACTCTTGGAAAATTCATCTATTTTTAGTTATATGTAAAGTAAAAATAGAAACCTGTCATTTTCAAAAACGTGTTCGTGATAAGGACAGAAACGTTCACGTAGTGAATTAACAATAACCCTGTATACCCAGACTATTTAATTTTGTCTCTCAAAATAAATACACAAATACATTGCAGAATTGAAAATAGCTACGAGCGACTCCAAATTTGTACCTCTTTGCAACAAATAGATGCAAAATTGCACTCAAAAAACGCCTTCAGAGACCACAAAGAACAATGGCAGAATTTGGTCTGGACTTTTTTTTGCGTCCATGGATCTGATGTATATTAATCAAATTAAATAAATTTTCTGCGATTTTTCAATTATTCACACCTTCTCGTAAAGGCCGGAGTTATTTTATGATATTTAAAAGCTTATCAAATGATATTATTCGAAATGTTACCATTTTATTAGTGGTGCGGGTACAATTATTGAATGCAATGTATCATTTGTCTTTGATTTGTCTTTGATAGTGTCATGTTGTCGGCAGTTGTCTGTCAAGACGCCACAGAATCTAGAACGTAGTGGTTTTATTCTCTTTGACAGAATCCTTCCGAGACTTCGGCGTTTTTCATCTCTGCTGTGTTTTGTGTTTATATTTTGGTTTTCTATTTATTTTTACCCGAATTACGGAAGCCACAGGCGACGTATGTAACACCCGACCTGGACTGTTTATGGACTGATTGATACTGCCCTGTGTCTGGCTAGTGCGTGCCCTTAGGACTCCGATATTGTTGTTTTGGGTGTTCTGGGAATTTTCTATGTAAAATAAAAAAATATCTATTAATGTAGGTATACCTATAGGTATATATTGTTTTAAGTATATAAGTTATCTAGTAGGAACTCATAACATAACACAACCTCTGCTTAGCTTCGGGCTAGATGATGCTGTGTGGATTATCCAACATTATTTATTAAAATCCTCAGTTTTTTTGTGTTTACGGGGCAAGTAGGTACATTTTTTTTAATACACGCCCAGCTTTCGTAATCGTACAAGAAGTTTAGAATTTGTTTTGCTCATTTTGTTTATCATTTCTCATTTCGAATATTTAAGGTGGCGTGGTCTAATTGATAAGACCAAACCCAAGACCAAACCACATTATCCATTTCTTTATGATTTGATTTCAATCTGCGATGTTTTATAGACAAATATTGTTTGATGTTCATTCATAACCAAAAACTTCAAACACTGAAATCTTTTTTTTCCGGCTTTCCCCAAAGAAAATAGTCTCATTTATAGATTCTGGAGCTAACGCCAAATCTTTTAACATTTTTTTCATTACGGGACGCTTCAATTTGATCCCAGACAATTCTTAGTATGGAGACCTGCCATTGTTCTTTAAAGTCCTTATTGCCATTTAGCCGCACCCAACATTATCTCAAAGAGCACAATTCGGAACGTCTAATCAGTCCTCAGGTAGTTCCGACGTTGAATTACCACAGGTAGTTCCCGACGTTTCGACTCGCATCCATCAATTAGAAGAGAAATTACAACGTAAGGTGAGGTAGGTGCTTAATGTTTTGGCGAGGTTGGACTATTAAATTATCTGTAATGTTTTAGAATATGCGCATTCTAAATATATTGTTTCCTAAGACCGTATTATATCTATACTAATATTATAAAGAGGAAAGATTTGATTGTTTGTTTGTTTGTTTGAATTGAATAGGCTCCGAAACTACTGGACCGAGTTAAAAAATTATTTCACCATTAGAATCTTTAATTTTCCGCGATGAACATAGGCTATATAATATTTTCAAAAAAGTTAGGGATCCGCATGAAAAATTCAATAATTGAACCGTGGGCTGTACATTCAACCTTTTTTTCTATTATGGCGCGTCAGAATAGAAAAAGAGGTTGTATAGCGCACGGTGCTTGCTTTTTCTTTACGGCCAGTGTCAGTTTTGGAATGTCGAGTCAATGTCAAAAACCCCAATGCTGTTAAAAAAAGTAAAGATCCGTATGAAAACTGTGAAACCCATCGTTTTAGTGTGTATAATTTCTGAAATTTTTGTTTAATACCCGTGCGAAGCCGGGGCGGGCCGCTAGTAATATATAATACGGTCTTAGGAAACAATATATTTAGAATGTACTGTGTAACATATTATGTCGAGTTAAATTTTATTGTTCTTTAGAATGTATTTCATTGATCATCAGTTTATGGTAGACCACTGCTGGATATAGGGCTCCACTTTTTGCTTACAGAGTAATGAAAGGAGACAATGAATGACGATGTTTAATTGTACGCTGTCAACATCAACATCAACATCACCAGCCTATAATAGTCCACTGCTGGACATAGGCCTTCCCTAACGAGCGCCATAGATGGCATCATTATGTGGGGGTTATTGCCCATAATCCCCATGCTGGGCATGCGGGTTGGGGATCGCAGTTCGGTGTAGTTGTTCTGCAGAAGGCGCTGCTGCCCGCCCCCCGGTGTGTTTCCCTTAGTCGCCTCTTACGACACCCACGGGAAGAGTTGGGGTGGTGAAATTCTATGCCGGCACCACACGGCAATTGTACGCTGTGCTGGGCGTAAAAACACTTGTCAACAAACATTTCCCGGTAATTCAACGTTAAAATTCTAGAGAAAAACACATAATTACTCATTAAAATGTATTTACAGATTTGATAGCTGCTGTAACGACAAAAGAAGTGGATGTTTCAACACGCTCGTACCATTAGCTCGTACCACGCTCGTTCCCTTGTTCCCTTGTTCCCTTGTTTATTTCGAATGTAAGCACAGAAACTTTGGAATGCGATATTGTAGACTACATTAAAAAGAAAACTAATGATATTGTATCACTTAAACGGATAAACATGAAGCACGCGAAAAACTATAACGCGTATAAGCTATATGTGTCAAAAAATAAGGTGGACCTGTATTTAAATGACCAATTCTGGCCACACGGAATAACTTTTAGACGTTTTGTGCATTATATGTACAGAACGAGCACAGGCATCGCGTTAAAGTCAGATAATACACCCACCTTATGATTGGACACGATCTTATGCGTTGTAAGCTTGTTAGTTATAACTGTAAGTATCTGCCTACATCCATGAACTGTGTAAGAACACTGTGCGAGCGCTCGGACATAGTTGCTCTGCAGGAGACATGGCTACTTCCCCATGATATACCTTTGTTAGGTACTGTAAGCAAAGACTTCGAATACACTGGTAAGTCTGCGGTGGATACATCTGCGGGACTTCTGGTAGGAAGACCTCACGGGGGGGTAGCCATTCTCTGGAGGAAGGGTATGTTCGAGTCTGTCGCAGTTCTGGATTGTAGTAGCCCTAGGTTAGCTGCTATTAAAGCTACCTCTTGTGGTCGCTCTGTAATTATCTTTTCTGTGTACATGCCAACCTGTAAGAAAGATAATCTGCCCGTCTTTACGGAAGTCTTAGGCGAGATAAGTGCCATAGAAGAGAGTAGTAATGTCGAGTCCATTTTTGTTCTAGGGGACTTTAATGCTCATCCGCAGGAATCTTTCTATAGAGAATTGACTAACTTCTGCTCTGATCAATCCTGGCTTTGTGCGGATGTTGAAAAACTAGGATGTGCATCAAACACGTACACATTTATATGTCAGAAGTCCGGGAGTAGGAGATGGTTGGACCACTGTATTGTTTCCATCTCAGCTTGGCATGCAGTTAAAAAGGTTGGCATATATGAGGATGTGTACACGTCCGACCATCTACCTATTTACGTAGAATGTGATCTGTGCGCAGTCAGACCGAGGCTGGGGGCTCGTCCCCTAACTACAAACGATATTTTATGGGGCGAACGGAGTCACGAACAAACCACACAATATAGTGAGCTATGTAACAAGGCGCTACGTAATATTAACTTTCCCCCTGAGTTCGTTGAGTGCGCTCACGGGCCTTGTAGTCTGGCTGAGCACAGGTCTATTTTAGACAGTTTGTACAGTGACATTGTGAAATCTATGGCTGAGGCGGCAACACGGACGAAGCGGCGTAGTAGTGTGAAACCTAAGAAAGGTAAAAGTGTATGTGGCTGGAATAAATATGTACGCTCCGCACATGAGGAGGCCAGGCTTAAATTCAAATGCTGGGTTCTGAGTAACAGACCTACTTCAGGCGAAACTTATGAGCAGATGTGCGAATCTCGCAAAATCTTTAAGAGCCGCTTGAAGTGGTGTCAGAAAAACCAGGACCAGCTTATTATGGACAAGATTGCAGAAGAGCGTGCTGCGAAAGATTTTAAGACCTTCTGGAAATCAACAAGCAATCTGAATATAAGGCCTGGCCCCCCCGTGAGTGTGGAGGGGAAGAGTGATCTAAGGGAAATAGCACAGTTGTTTATGGAGCATTTTAAAGTTCACTCCCCACTCGGCCCTTCCACAGGGGCAATCGATGCTGAGCTCAGCGTACGGGGTGATGAGCCTCTACTGCTCGTGTCTGCGGATCAGGTCCGTGCTACCATTAAAGGTATGACGCGAGGCAAGTCCCCCGGTCACGATGGGATCAGTATCGAACATCTCAAACATGCGGGACACCACTTGCCTGGTCTCCTTTCCATGTTCTTCACAATGTGTCTTAGACACGCGTACCTACCGGCTGATCTTATGAAGACTGTAGTTGTGCCGATTGTGAAGAGCAGGACAGGAGATATATCGGACAAGAGGAATTACCGACCAATATCCCTCGCCACAACAATAGCCAAGGTGTTGGACAGTGTGCTTGATTCAATTTTAAAAGACTATCTAAAACTACATGACGCACAGTTCGGGTTTAGACCCGGACTATCCACAGAAAGCGCAATACTAGCACTCAAGCACACTGTCCAATACTACACTAGTCGCCGGACGCCGGTGTACGCCTGTTTTCTCGACCTCTCCAAGGCATTTGACCTGGTCAGCTACGATGTGCTTTGGGGAAAGCTGAGGGACAGGGGTGTGCCGCCGGACGTGCTAAGAATGTTTCAGTTCTGGTACGGGCATCAGACCAACGTTGTAAAGTGGTCTAATGCCCTCTCTGACGCATATGGGTTGGAGTGCGGAGTGAGGCAGGGGGGGGTGAGCTCTACTTCTCTCTTCAACCTGTATGTAAATGATCTCATTGTTGGGCTCAGCAACATGCGTGTTGGCTGTCGTGTTGATGGTGTTTGTATAAACAACATCAGCTACGCGGACGACATGGTTTTGCTGGGCCCCACAGCGAGATCTGTAGAGGAAATGATGAAAGTATGTGCCGACTACGCCGCTTCACATGGGCTCTGTTACAATTTAAAAAAGTGTGAGTACGTTGTTTTTAGGGCCGCCGGTAATAACCTCAAAGAATTCCCTGAAATAACCCTAAACGGCATGAGCATTCAAAAAGTTACATCTTTCAAATATCTTGGACACATTGTTACCGACGACCTTAAAGACAACGCTGACATAGAAAGAGAGCGTAGGGCCCTGGCGGTCAGAGGTAATATGCTGATCCGTAGGTTTTCTCGGTGTTCAGAAGATGTAAAAGTAACGCTGTTTAAGGCATATTGTCAATGCATCTACACCGGGAACCTATGGGTTAGTCACACCAAACAGCCGCTGGAGACCCTACGAGTACAGTACAATAATATATTTAGGATGATGTTGGGTCTACCTCGATTCTGCAGTGCATCAGGGATGTTTGCTGAGTATGAGACGGATGGCTTTGCAGCTATCCTCCGGAAAAAGACGGCATCTTTGATGCGCAGAGTGCGGGATAGCCCCAATAGCATCCTAAAAACAGTAGCCGGAAGGATTGCTTCGCCAATATGGCAAAAATTTGTAAAAAAAGTTATTTGAATTGTTATACTATTGATTATATTTAATTTAATTTATTGATCTAATCTAATTTTATTGTGTAATTTAATTTAATTTAATTCAACTATTTAATTTAATCTCTAATGTAATTTAGTTAAATAATTTAAGTTGTTTTTATTGCATTGTTTTAAATATTATGTATTTGATTGTAAACTGATTTTAATTGTAATTTTATGTTAATTTTAAGCAAATTATGGATCTATGAAATCCGAAATAAAAGATTTTTATTTTATTTTTATTTTTATTATTAGGGGCTTATTCTACTGTGTAGGTACACAAATTACGACACAAATTTATTGTTATTATGAATCTAAACACACCTTTTGCGTGTCCATTTTTAGGGTTCCGTCGCCTGAGGGTACAGACGTATCTGGTGAGATGCAGCTGTTTGATAAAATTAATCCAGTGTTATTGCATTGTTGTGCTAACTAAAATTTTAAATTGAAATTATTATCAAATTTATTGGTAGCTTTACCTGATGTCGCTTAATATATTTAATTTTTACCGTCTTTAATATGGCTTATTCCCAGAGGTCCATGATTCTATTGTTTTGTAATTCCCAAGAGGTCCATGAAAAATATTTCTATATTAATTTTAAATATCCATACATGACTTCCCAATAGGTCCATGAGATTTATCTAATGTACAGTCATCACCAGAAACACTACACAATACAGTGTTACTTATTAGTTAGTGGAGTCTTCATGTCATTAGGTAACCTTTAAAAAAAACGTTTCCCTCAAACACTCATAACTGCAATAAACTCCTAATTAAATTTCATTCGCATTTGAAAATCAACGAAACAGGAGGGTCGAAGGGCACTTTATTGTAGACATAAAATATTCCCCTTAATTAGTAGCCTCGTTAGCTGAATAAACTGGATTTAGTGCGACTCCAGTTTTTAGTCAAATTCCAGAGTTGTTTTATTGGGTTCTAGTTTTTTGACGGAGTACAAGCAAAATTATTTGAAAGATTCTTACGAAAAATTACTAAACTAGTCATATGGCGTGACATACGTAATTATTTCTACGCGTCGTGTTATTTTAATAATAATTAAAATTCTGTCTCTATGGATGGAGCATAAAGACAGATATTTTTCAATATCTAATTGTTTCCGTATATCACGAGTTGGAAAAACAGATTGTATTATTTTAACCGGTATTTTATCGCTTTTTGTACCTATTTTTAACGACGTTTCAATAGCTTTACACTCTGTCGTGGTACCCGTTAAAATAATACTAATGTGTTTCAAATAAAATTTTCTCTCTCTCTCTCTCTCTCTCTAATAATTAGGTGTTCAGATCGCGTAAGTTTAAAATTTAAAATAAATTAAACACTATTACAACAATATAACCGTCCTTTTCAGAGGTTATCTAATCGCCTAACCCTTCCGGCGCTGCAGGTACACATTAGTGCATTCGTGTGTTCATTCGAGCGTCGAGCGGAGCTTGATAAATGAGCTCAATCAATGACGATGACGAATCATCGAATCGGTTTTAAGGAAGACCTAGAAAAAGTATCGACGTCGCACGAAATGCAACTATCCATCAATCCATAGTTACTTATACCAAACTAGAGGTCCGCCCCGGCTTCGCACGGGTATTTAACAAAACTTTACTTTTTCATACGGAACCCTAACTTTTTGAAAATATTCTATAGACTATGTTCATCACGGAAAATGTGAAATTGTTTGTTTGAATTGAATAGGCTCCGAAACTACTGGACCAATTTGAAAAATTCTTTCACCATTACTAGAATCTTTAAGTTTATGTGATGAACATAGGCTATAAAATACTTTCAAAAAAATTTGGTTTTGCATGAAAAAATATTTTTTTGTTAAATACATTAATTGTGCGAAGCCGGCGTGGAACGCTAGGCACTTATAATCTAAGAGTTTGTAATTTAACCTAAAAGGTTTTACTAAGCTAAGGAACTGAATATTGACGAATTTCAATGGAATTCCTAAAAAAATCCAATACCACTTCCTCCCCCGCTTTGCAAGACAAGGAAATTTCATTATATAAAAGCAAACAGTGTATAGAAATTACCATTACATAGGTTAGTACGGAACCTTTTTAAATGAGTTCGACTTGCAATTTGCTTTCATTAAGAATTCCATAGTCTAGACAAACCTTATAAAGCTAATAGTCTGTCTACAAGCAAATTCGTTGTATAAAGGTTCGTTTACATCTGTAACTGTGTCTTTCTTTAACCTTAACAATTATTATTCCCGTTTGTAATAAACGTGTTCTTGAGTGGAGACCGCGACTCAGCAAAAGTAGGATAGGACGCCCTCCGGCCAGGTGGGACGACTATCTGCGAAAGTGAAATGCTGCATACGTCAAGCTGAAGACGGGCGCTATGGCGCTCTATTAGGGGAGCCCTATGTCCAGCTGTGGACTAACATGGGAATCATCATCATCAAGATGATTCCCGTTAGATAGTAGGTTCAGCTTTTCTCGTCATCTCTTTCTAGCTCGCTCTAGCTGCAATCATGTCAAATTAAGTGGGTTGCATGGGTTTTTGTTACACGTTACAGACATTGGCTATTATGCTAACTATTGCTATTCATGCAAGTGCCTCAATAAAGTGTAAAGTGCTGTACCATAAGTCTTTCTGGGCTTGTTTTAGAAAATATTGTATTCGCGGAGATTATGCTGGTCATTCCAAAGTATTCTAGTAAAAGACATTTAGATCTCATTATAGATCCGCCCCGAGTTCGCGATTTCAAAAAATATAAATTTTTACACACATACACAAACTCGTTGGACTACATTATTTAAGTTTTCATACGGATCTATAACTTTTTGAAAATATACAGTTCATTGGGAAAATGTCGGATTCTAATGGTGAAAGACATTTCCAGTAGTTTCGGAGCCTATTCAAAGCTTACCGCGATCCCGTAAGTTTAAAAATATCTATTCAAAGCTAACAAAAATAAAAATCCTTTTTATAAATGAGTATAGATAAAGAACATTACTTTCGAGAGCACACTTCCATGAGAACCAATCTTAAATTCTACAT
Organism: Eupithecia pulchellata; assembly: GCA_963931895.1. Lineage (NCBI taxonomy): Eukaryota > Metazoa > Arthropoda > Insecta > Lepidoptera > Geometridae > Eupithecia > Eupithecia pulchellata. The sequence continues at coordinate 11,998,784 of OZ007526.1, read as the reverse complement.
TATTGTTTCAAAGTGAACGTATCTTATTTACTGACAAATAAAAGTAACAAAAATTGAGAGTAGATGTAATTATGTTGACGATAGGGAATGTATTCGTGGAAATATCTACTCATACCATTTTTACCGCTCGTTGGTTCATTTTAGTTTGTTTTTATTGGTAAGTAAAAGAGGCATGAGAGTCAAAACAGACACTGAAAAATAGTAGGTATATGATATACAGCGTGTCCTTGGATAAGATGCCATCTCGGAAGAGGGTGAAACTAGATCTATAATAATCAACAAAACATAACACCATAATCATGTCAAATATTTGGTAGTATTTTTTTTTTTTTTTTTTTATTTGCTGTTAGTGGCTTTAGTATCGCTGCGGCCATGGTTGGCCTATTGTGATCGCCACTTTGACGGTTCACCTCCGGAGGCGCGGCGTTATAGTTCGCCACTTATCCTTGCAGTTGCTAAGAACTGTAGGATATCCTTCGGGGTGATATCACGTTTGGTAGTAACGATAATTATAAAAATTACATACGAGTTATCGTGACTTAGGTTCATTCAATAATAAAAAAAATATTCTGTTTTTTTAATTATCTATAAAAAACTTAACCTTACTTATGACCATAATACCAGATATTTTTATGACTTTTAACTATTGTCTATCATAAACATAATAGTTTATTGCTCAAAAATTTACCTACGCAATGTATGGCGATGCGATGTCATCATCATCATCATCACCAGCCTATAATAGTCCACTGCTGGACATAGGCCTCCCCTAATGAGCGCCATAGATGGCATCATTATGTGGGGGTTATTGCCCATAATCCCCGATGCGATGTCATCAAAGTAAAGTAAAGTAAGATTATTGACATTATCCAATGTGTCTATATATCCCTAAAAATCAATTCCCCTGCTCTAACAGTCCCCTTATCTCTTTTCTCCATAGTTCTAGAACTAGGTATAGACCACATCGACAACCTAGCCTATAGGGGCTAGCATTCCCTGAACTCAGTATTAAGTGACTGTATCTGACAGTACCTCCAAATTTCACTGTTGCCAGGGGATTCACTACCCTCTCGAGCCATCAATCGTGAAGCCAAACAATACCTGATAAAAGCTGTCATACCAACGCAACGTGAGACGTGTTAGGGGTTAAGTAAAGAGAGGAGGGGGTAGACAAACCTGTTTGGTACGGAACTTTTTAATTTGCCTTATTTTGTTGGTAGCATATTCCAAATTTCATAACCTCTCAAAAGCTTTGATTTAAAACACAGCCTCCTTTAAAAGGTGTAAGAATGTCATAGAATATCTAAATAGTACTAACGTAATGTGCCGGCGACATAAAAGATGGGTATACACATCGAAGTCGCCGGCCCACATCGACAGAGCATGTAGGCATAGCTGAAAACTATGCCTCATGTGACCTGCTTTCAAATTTAAAACTATCGGCATTTGTCTTAGGGACCTTTCAATATATTTTTTTAAAGAAACTTACAAAACCCCCACATTTACTTACTTTCTACCGTATCTTGCTCAATATCTCATGATTTGCACCACCCACCCTTCTTGTATAAGCACAGCCAAGTAAAACTCGATTGACATGAACATGACTGGTCGTTTCCACATCATTTTATATTTTCTGCGAGTTCCTATCTCGTTACTTGGATTTTGGAGCTTGCCTGCGACTTCACTGGTGTTCGTAACAAGGAAGAATTAGCCTGCATTTAAAACAGGCTTTATTTGAGAGAATGAATTAATTTTGATTAATAAAAAAATAGTGTCAGGGATATAAAATCTTTGATAATCACAAGAAGCCAAAAATCACAGAAATTGATTGATATATTGAGGATTATTTATCGGGTATTTATCGCGTAACTTTTGTTTTTATTTTCCCCTACGATTGATATAACATAGAAGTTTATAAATCTAACATGGGAAACCGGTTTACCAAGCGAACATATAGCTACCTACTACACCTAATCCTACTACTAACCTAAGTTATTGTTGTACTTATGTTTTCTTGCGTGATCCAAATAAACGATTTTCTTCTTCTTCTACTACAACTTATAATTTTACTTGCAATTGCAGATAAAATTCGCTAAAAAAATGTCTCTTCCTAAATATACAACGCCTATTTTCCCGTAAAATTTTTCCTGAGAATACCATATCCCTACTTTGCGATTTGCTGAGGTGGGGAGGGTTTACCTTTGTTCGTGTCGGCAGTAACATATCTCAAAAACGACGATTGCAAAACTTTGTTTGTGGTTTTGTATCGGCGAAATTATCCTTGGATTGCATTTGGGGGAGATAAAAGTCCAAATTGATTCAGAAATGATGGCAGTTTAAAGAATTTAGGGTGGAGTGGTGTGGTGGAAAGTCGAAATATATTTTTTGTCAGCGTATTTCCAGTAACCCTGCATAAAGAAAGACTTGGGCAGCTTTAGCAGACAGCAGGTTCGTTGAGGCGTTTTATTTTTATTATTTAAGCTGTAGGTAAACTTATAGCTGGAAAATGACAAAACAAGAAATATAATGGAAGTTACATGTACCTTCTTAAGCTGAGGGCTACTTATAAAGTTTCCACTGGTAAAAAAATACATGGTAATTTTACGTAAAAAAAAAGTTACAAAGACATACAAAAATAATAAGACACGTTGTACTTAAAAATTAAAAAAGTGTTGCTCACTATAACTTTATTTGAATGAAGTAGGTATATGCCGTTAAAGTAGTGTCAATTAATTAATTGTTACCATGGTAATAAATAACTAACCCATTTTTCTTTTGTCTTTTCAGGTAAGTCGATTTGGTCTACCTGCACTCTTCTTGGTTTGGGTAAGAAAACCTACATTTTAACTCGACTACCCTACGGTAAATTATTTGGGTAATTTGATCCGACGTAAACGCGATAAATACCCTCAAAAACTCTGCTAATAGATCTATTGCCCAATGATTTTACCCCAAACTTTCTTCTGCAAAAATCACTTTACCCCAAAACCGAAATAAATGTAAAGCAACGTCATAATTGTAATGATGATTGAGAACGGTGGAAACATTCCGGCGGCCGTTAAGGCGATTCAGTTTCCAAATTAAAATTAAAACCGTCTGGGCTTGTTGAATCGTTAGTCTTAATTTGAGTTGCCAAACGTACTTGTGAGCAGTGATAGCGGAGCGACGGCGATGCTATGAAATGTTCATTCTAGAAAAGAGTCAAATCTTTATGTAGTACTACGACCTGTTTAGACCTGCATTAGCTACCCAGAGCGGTATTAATAGGTTTCGCGCGGTCCGGTGGTTTTCCATCGATTATTTTACAGTAGGATTACCGGATACCCACTTCGTTTTCTCTACCGCTCGTGGTAGCGAATAGGCCGTGTAGGTCTATATAGGCTTTTATATTTTATTCTGTGTTGCACGCTTTGTCCCTACTGACGCGAATATGCGATAGAATAAAATACATAACACGCCATTATACTTTCATAGTTTTCATATTATTATTATTTTTGTACGAACTTATAATTAGTCAATTTTTTAGAGACACATAGATTTGAAAGTTAAAGCTTCTGCAGTAGAGCAAGCACGGGCTTTCTTGTCTAAGGTAGAATAGAGAAAAACTACGTCACTTTGTCATCGAATGCGTAAATTATTTGAAATAAATTTCTTTTACTTCAATAATGTACGCAATGTATGGCGATGCGATGCCATTATTGTCTATTCTGTCCTAGAGAACAATCCCCGTGCTTGGCCTACTGGACTAGAGAATAACAGAGAATGAAATATCCTATCAAGTTGTGAAATATCCTATCAAGGAGTGAAACACACGGTTTAAATTGAAATGCACAGTCAGCGCGGGTGATTGACGAGCGGCCGCGGTAAGCAAATACGATACCCAATAGGATTTACAACATGACGTCACGACCGGGATGTGGTACCGGTTTTAATGCACTTGGTGAGACTGATCTTTTGGATACAAGTAAATCTGGTCTAAACCAAGGCTATATCAATGAAAGCCCGTAATATTTTTCAATGAGAGAAGCCGCGGTGAGCTAATGCGATACCCACTATGATTTACAACACGACGTCACGCATGACGTAGTTGGTATGGTTTTTAGGGAACTTGTGATCAACAAAGACATTTACACACAAAAGAAACTGATAACTGAGAGAATAAATCTATCACAGGGGACAGAAATACAAACATGAAACAAATTAACAATTTAGGGTTATGTTGGTATAATTAGGATGCAATGATAAAAAAATCTATATATATTTTTTTTTGCCTTTATCTGTGCCCGATCTGGATGCTTGATCCAGCGGGTGATTATGATTATTTATGATAATTGTCTCAGTAAAATTTGTGTGCCTTGGTCTAAATAAAAAATTAACCCGGGAACGGTGACCTATAGGTATGTCTGTGGGACCGGGTCACTTGATAAATTCGAATAACTTTTTCCCTGGCCGCCGTTTTTTGTCGCCATTTCGAGTAGCTGCCTCATTTCCCTTCCTCCACCACCAGTTCACCGCGCGACTCTGTGCGGGCGCACATTTTTGAGTTTTGGCCCCAACCCGGTGCGGTACACCGGGGTCACCGAATATGTAAGTAAAATATGCTGAGTTGAATTATTTAGTAAATTAATAAAAAGCCATTTTTTGTTTATTTTATGTAAGTTCGTATAGTCTAGAAACTGAAAAGACTGAAAGAATTTCGATATTATGTTGACTGTTATGTATTCAAAGTTTTATAAAACCGTAGTGTAAAAACCAACTACTTTTATAGCGTTCTATGTGAAGTTGTATAATTATAAGAAAAAGTCATTAGACGAAGCCGTGATTAACGAAATATTGTTGTTTTAATGTCAAATAATTTATTATTAACAAAAAATATTGTCAGTTAATAAAAGATTTTGAAAAATCTTTCATTGAAAACCCCGGTGCGTGGAACCGGGGTCACTGAAGATGTAAGTCAAATCGACGTCACCGTTGGCGGGTTAAACCTGCTTCACCTATATCTACCACTCACGCCCCTTAAATTGAAAAATAAAATTAATCAAACCTTAAATTTAAAAAAAAATCAAACCTTAAATTGAAACATAAAATTTAAACATACGAAATAACATTTACATGTCTATCCATTATCAAAAAGAAGATGGCAACAGACAAACTGATCTAAAAGACACTCTTACTCAATCCTGAACTGCAGACTTCCAAGCCATTCGAAGTCCACTCGAAGATAGGAAGCATGGGCCAACTTACATCGATACGTTTATTCGCTCCTCTATTTGATTTAGAGGCTAACTTTGTTTCTCGGTCTCTACTGTGTGGTAGGGATGTCTCTATTCAAGAAGGGGTATAAATTATTGTGAAGATCGGTAAGAATCGCATGATCAATAGTAGTAGATTGGATCGCGACCACGGATGCATGTAGGTAATTTTGGAATGGTGGCCATGAGACTCAGCGGACCATAGAGAACATAGAGGGTTTCGAGATCGGTTTCGTTCTAAAAATAAAAGAAAATAGATCAATGAGCGGTGACAATAATACTAAACACTCACGAATACACCTGAATGGCGTGCTTGACGGGATCGCGTAATAAAAACGAGGCATAATGTTAGAATTATATAAAAGCAAGGATATTCTTTGCAATATTGCGAAAACCGGTCCAGTAGTGAGACATGCTATATTCATAACTAGGTACCTGCAAAAGTTATTTAATGCCTTGAGCACTTCTTTTGGAGTAAGTTTTTCATTAAAACTTTTAATCCAGGTACTTTTAGTACAAAAATGGCTGAATGTAAAAAGTCTAGGCATAACGAGTTTTGTTCTGGATTTTTGGATGACTAAAGTTTTGTTAGAGTGAAAACATAACTTTTTTGGGATAGTGGCAACCCTGAGCTTTCGCTTTGGATTTTACTTGGAGTGTTAATCTAGTTTAATCTTGGAATGTCTAATCTTGGTTTAATCGGGAGGTAAGAAATGTATGTACGTAGAAAAACTTGTTGCTTACGTCTTAGAGTAATCTACAATAGAATCATAGAGAGTGTCCTTGTGTCAGCGGGCGATGGTGCACGTGCAACGCAGGAAATTAAAAACTTGGCTTCAGTTCCACCTTCGGGACAAATCACAAATGTCAAAAAATCAAAGCGAACCTTAACTGGCTAAACTCGAAAAATCGCGACTGAGCAGTTCTCAAGTTGTGAGTTTTCAACAGTTTTCATCATCATGAAAATCTGTCATTTGAGAGCTACTCAAATTTGATTTGCTAAAATACCTATTCAGGGTTATGCAGTCAAAACAAAATGGCTTTTCTTGTATCCGCCAACAAGTGAGCATCCATTTGGTTTGGAAACCGATTCCTACCGCACATGAAGAGATAATCATGTATCTACGGATCTTGTTTTAGCAATTACTGGGTTACAAACTTACTGTTGATTATGGGCAATAACCCCCACATAATGATGCCATCTATGGCGCTCATTAGGGGAGGCCTATGTCCAGCAGTGGACTAATAAAGGCTGGTGATGTGATGTGATGTGAAACTTACTGTTCGTATAAGGTTATACACGGACGTCAGTATTTGTCGTATTTCATCGCATCGTGTCGTACCGTGTCGTCCCGTACCATGTAAAACCATAAGCTAAGCCCGACGAGTTATTAAATTCGCACATGGCACGCACCACTAATTATCGGCGAACACGCGCTACTCTGAAACTGTTTCATTGTAAACCGGCATAGATGTTGGTCTCTGATCAGACTAATTTGATCCCCAGAGACTTTTAGACCGAGCTAAATGTAGTGCAGGTAACCTGAGAAACGCTGTTGTCAGAAGCTTCATCACCAGCCTATAACAGTTCACTGCTGGACATAGGCCTCCCCTAATGAGCACATAGATGGCATTATTCATCATCACCGCCCCCCGCTGTTTCTCCCTTAGTCGCCTCTTACGACACCCTTGGAAAGAGTTGGAGTGGTAAAATTCTATTCCGACACCACGTGGCATAGATGTGCACGTCAGAAGCTAAATAAACAGCTTCTGACAACACCAGATCACAATCGAGATAGCAGCATCTAGCCCCGAGCTAAGCAGAGCTTGTGTTATGTATACAAGATGTCTGATATACACTATATATTTTTTATCATACATAGAAAACGACCACAACAAAAATGTGCAGCTCAAATATTTGTCCCGAGACAAGCAACGAACACGCATCGAGACGAGAAGCAATCTCCACTTTAGTAGAGTTTGGTCCTCAAGAGAAAGGATTAAATTGAGTTCTAAAGAAACGTCCACTTGGTGGTTCTCATTAGGCTCACTACGGCCAACCTGCTGGTCCACTGCTGGCTATAGTACTCTCTATTATATATTTTATTGAAAAAGTTAATTATTATATAAATATAGGTACCTCTAATAACATTTATTCTGAATACACAAACCACAACAAGATATAACTCTGAAGGGTAACACATAATATTGAAATCATGAGAACACAAAATTTGTTGAACGTTATCTGAAACATTTAAAAATCATCATCATCATCATCATCAGCCTATGTTAGTCCACTGTTGGACATAGGCCTCCCCTAATGAGCGCCATAGCGCCCTGTCTTCGGCTTGTCGCATCCAGCATCTGCCAGCAGTCTTTCGCAGATCGTCATCCCACCTGGTCGGAGGGCGTCCTACACTACGTTTACCGAGTCGCGGTCTCCACTCAAGAACACGTTTACCCCAGCGGTTATCGGTTCTTCGCGAAATATGGCCGGCCCACTGCCACTTCAGTTGGCTAATTCTCTGAGCTATGTCGATGACTTTAGTTCTCTGTCGGATGTATTCGTTACGAATCCTATCCTTCAGAGAAACTCCGAGCATAGCTCTTTCCATAGCGCGCTGAGCGACTTTGAACTGGTGGACCAACCCTATCGTGAGTGTCCACGTCTCAGCTCCGTAGGTCATGACTGGTAGGACGCACTGATTAAAAACTTTCGTTTTCAAACATTGCGGTATGGATGACGAGAAGACTCGACGTAGTTTTCCGAACGCTGCCCAGCCTAGCTGGATCCTCCTCTTGGCTTCCTTCTCGAAATTGTTTTTACCCAACTGCAAAATCTGCCCGAGGTAAGTGTACTCAGAAACAATTTCGAGAAGGTGGCCATGTACGATCACCGGTCTTGGATCAATGTGGGCATTGATCATGACTTTGGTTTTATCCAAATTCATGCCAAGACCGATACATCGGGAGGCTGAAGCTAGACTGTCCAGCATCCGGTTCAGCTCCTCTAGCGACTCCGCCATTAAGACTATGTCATCAGCGAATCGCAGGTGTGAGATGTAGTCGCCGTTTATGTTGATGCCCTTGTCTTTCCAGTCCAGCGTCTTAAACATATCTTCCAACGCGCTCGTGAACAGTTTCGGGGATATGACATCCCCCTGCCTCACTCCTCTGCGCAGTTGGATCGGTTTAGTCTGCTGGTCCTGTAACCGGACACTCATCGTAGCGGCTTCGTAGAGACATCTCAGCACCTCGATATAACGATAGTCTACTTGGCATCGCTGTAAGGATTGTAGAACAGCCCAGGTTTCAACGGAGTCAAAGGCCTTCTCATAGTCCACAAAAGCCAGACACAGGGGCTGATTATACTCTTCGGACTTCTGTATAATCTGCCTCACTGTGTGAATGTGGTCTATGGTACCATATCCTCCGCGAAACCCAGCCTGCTCCGGTGGCTGAAACTCGTCGAGTCTCCTGGCGAGACGGTTCGATATAACTCGTGAGAAAAGCTTATAGACGTGACTTAGGAGCGAGATGGGTCTATAATTTTTAAGAAGGGTTTTATCTCCCTTCTTAAAAAAGAGCACCACCAAACTCCCACTCCACGCCTTTGGAGTTCTCCCACTGTGAAGGACGGCGTTGAAGAGGCTCTGTAACTCCTGTATAACAGGGTATCCTCCAGCTTTCAAAAGCTCTGATGTTATTCCGTCCTCACCGGGGGCTTTTCCATTTTTAAGCTGCCTCAGAGCTAACACGATCTCGTCTTGACTGATGTCTGGCAGTTCGTCGGTATAGTGGCGTATCAAGGTGGCTCTAGAATCGTGGTCGTCTCGTTGGGAACGGGGAGCATGTGCAGCGTATAAACGGCCATAAAAGTCCTCTATCTCGGCCGATATCTCCGGCTTCGACAAAACGGTCCTTCCGTCGTGCGTTGAAAGCTTCGTCAGGTGGCTCCTTCCAAGCTGCTGAGTGAATACTTTGGACCCTCGGTTTCGCTCTATCGCCTCTTCAATGAGGCGTGTATTAGAGCTCCGAAGGTCGCGTCGTACCATCTTCGCAATTCGCTTGTTCAGGTCTGACCTCTCTGACGAAGTCGCTTGGGTGGTTTCCCGTCTCTTTGTCATCAGCCCAAGAGTCTCATCCGAGAGTTTGGACTTCTTACCAGTACGCTGCTTTTTGCAAAACTTGATGCCCTCGTCCCTCAGCGTTTCTACCAGATTGTGTAGGGTCTCGTCAGCGTCATCAGTGGGTTCCAAGGCAGCGAATCTATCCCCGAGAAGCTGCTGAAACTTCTCGGTGCCCGCCATGATTTGGATTGGGTTCGGTCGGAGCGTGGACTTCACCAGACGGTTTCTTTCAAGCTTCAAATTTATATTCAGAGAGCCTCGAAGGAGTCGGTGATCAGATCCGGTATTGAACCTGTTGATCACTGAGACATCTCTGAATATATGCTTGCTATCCGTCATGATGAAGTCGATCTCATTTTTAGTCACAGAATCGGGACTCCGCCATGTCCACTTCCTTTGGGGCTGTTTCTTAAAGAAAGAGTTCATTAAGAACAGCCCCTCTTTCTCAAGGAAGTTGACGAGCATTTGTCCCCTGTGATTTCGAACACCAAAACCATGCGGGCCTATTCGGGATTCGTTGCCAGTCTGGGTTCCCACCTTGCCGTTAAAGTCCCCCATAACAACGTTGAAGTGAGCCTTGGTGGTGTGATGTAAGGCTTTGGATATGTCTTCGTACATATCCTCCACTTCATCATCCGAGTGTGTCGAGGTCGGTGCGTAAACCTGAATGACCTTCAAGCTGTAGCGCTTAGACAGCCGAAGGATCAGGTACGCTACCCTGGTCGACACACTGGAGATTTCTTCGACGTTGTTAGAGAGGGCCTTATTGACGAGGAAACCTACGCCACCCTGGGATGTTTTATCACCCTCACGAAAGTAGAGAAGATGGCCCGAGTCTAGGGTTACGGTGTCCTCCCCCTCTCTACGGACTTCACATAACCCTAGAACATGCCATTTAATGTTCTCTAACTCCACTTCCAACTGCGCTAGATGGTGATCAAGCCTCAGAGTGCGTCCGTTAAACGTTGCCAGGGTCAGTGTGTGTGGGGTGTGGTAGCCTAATGTAGCCCGGTGATTCCTAGCACCCCCTGCCCCGCCGTTACCGTGGCCGCTACCATGGCCAGGAATAGCGAGGCGGCCGGGAACTGGGGGCCATTTTGTGGCGGTTCTTGTCATTTGGGGGTATTGCCCATAATCCCCACGCTGGGCATGCGGGTTGGGGATCGCAGTTTAGTGGAGTAGTTCTGCAGAGGGCGCTGCTGCCCGCCCCCCGGTGTGTTTCCCTTAGTCGCCTCTTACGACACCCACGGGATGAGTTGGGGTGGTGAAATTCTTTATTATGCCGTCACCACACGGCACTTTATTATTTAAAAATACCTATTTAAAAATACCTATATGCTAGTCCATAGGCTGATGAATCATCTGTGACGTGACGTTGAATGATGTCCGACTTTGCGTGTTTCCTGAATATACCCACGCACTCTACAGTTCAATTCCATCAGCTCCCTCTAATTCTGATTCCGATAAATATCTATATTAAAAGAGTAAAGATTTGATTGTTTGGCTTGAATATGCTCTGAAACTACTGGACCTATTTTAAAAATTATTTCCCCATTTTTATATATAATTTTATATATTATTATAATTTTACAGTATCCCTGATGAATATAGGCTACAGAATATTATCAAAAAAGTTAAGGATTCGTATGAAATCTTCAAGAATGTAACGTGTAAATAATGCCTGACAATCCACACAGCATCATCTAGCCCCAAGCTAAGCAAAACTTGTGTTATGGGTACTTTAGATGACTGATATGCATACATAATACAATATTATTACATATATAGATATTTTTTATTATACCTGCTATAAGTATATTATATATTTGACTAAGGCAAAACACCTTTGTATTCCCTGTTTGCAAATAAATGATTGTATTTCAAATATTTTTTTTTCAAAACCGCGCGAAGCCGATACCGCTAGCATTATGTTATATGCCGCTAGTAACTATTGATATAAATATATAATATTCTATTTAGAGAAGAGCTTCCCGAGCTTACTGCAATATTGACGGACTGGCTGAGAAAGTTCCGGAGTGCACTCACTTGTGGCATGAAGTTTCAGGTGTTTTGATTGCGTAGACTTAAAGTTTTCATAAGCGAAGTGGATTGGATGTAGTTTTCTTTAGGATTGCAGAGTTTTCTGTATCGAACACGTGGTGCACCAATGAGTACTAAAACGTTTATTTGATTACGAACTTGATACAAATGTATCAATACTCCTGGAGCATAAGGTTTTTATTCGTTTTTCGAAAATAGAACTAGTACCCGAGAGCTGGTGAGTATCCTCCGCAATTCTCCTCCGTAGACCGAGACACGTTCTCGGTGACCCCGTTGACCCAATCACCGCCGCTAACCCGGAGGTGACGTCGACTAGTACTGATTCGCTTCCGCACACTACACACACGACCAAAAACCGACCCCGCCGGATGCGGGGTCGAAGAATTCCACGCTTCCGCCCATAGGTGCACTTGTGCACCTAGGCGAAACCTCCATACCCTCTTGTAGCATCTGGCAACAGCCCAAGCCGAGGTTCGCACCTAAGTGGTGGCCCTTGCGCGTGTTGCCCCAACCTAACTTTACCGGTGTGGCGCCCTCTGCGCCCGCCAAAAGTCCGGTAACGCTGTCATGGCTTCTGCAACGCAGGCCATACCGCGGAGCATTACAACCAGGGTCTTAGGGACGCTGGTTGTAATAAATAAAAAATAAAATAAAAATATTTTATTTCAAATAACAAGAATCATTTTTGTAATGCTCCGCGACTCCCGACTTGTATTCATATGGGTCAGTTACCTGTAGATAGAAGAAAAGTTGTAGTAAGTAGCTTAGAAGAAATTAGTAATTACGTAGAAACTCAATAATATCCCAAAAGTTTTTCGATGTAGACGATATAAAAATGTACTTAATAAAAATATTTTATTTGATTGTTATTTTAGTTATTTGATTGTAATTTAGTTACTTTTAAATTATTTACTAAGTAGTGATAAATATAGTTTTCTTTTAACACAAGCTCTCTCCTTAGCTTGGAGCTAGATGGTGCTGTGTGGATTGTCCCACATTTTTTATTTTTCTATTAAAGGAACTAGAAAATACATTTATTAAATTAAAAGATATCGGCTCTAAGCAAGATTTTTGAACGTAAATACTACAGTGAGTAACAACCGATAGCATTTCCTTTAATGTTACTAAATATCCATATCCTATCACTACGGTCTAACCGCCAGCCCAGCGGAACAACCCCGAAACAACAGTCCCCCTCCATACGTCCACGCGTGATCAGTGTGTTTCACAGTAGCCCCCCCCCCCCCCCCCCCAATAAGGGGATGCAAAGCGTACGTTTGTTAATCATTGAGTAATGAAAGCCGTGACTTGGTAGAGTTAGTAGCTTATTGTTCGACATCCTTCCGTGAGTTCCGAACACACTGTATATTTACATATTTTACACCCTGTATGTAAAGGGTTATTTATGGCGCTACTCATTTTAAAAGCTTTTGTTGTTTGTGCTTTCACAATGAAATAAAGTGAAATGCTTATGTTGAGCTTTGTTGTAAACAATTTTTCAATTATTCTTCATTGTGTTATCGAACCACAAACCTACTGTGGTTTAATAGTGCAATAGGTATTGTTAAACTTAGTGTAAATTTCCTAAATAAATAATAATTCTATTATATTAAAAAAAAATTGGAAGACGAAGTTTGTATGTACATATTGCCTACTTAGTTAAATTTCTTAAAATCAAAAAAGGAAAAAATACACTATTTACAATAACTCTTTTTCTATTGTAGTATATTTACCATGATTACTGGTTACTATGGGCATTAGCGGTAATTTTTGACCTAACCTGACATTTTTGACATTGAATGTAAATTTTGACTTTGACATTAATTGTATTTTTTTACATCAGCTGTCATTATGACATTGTCAATGTCTATCACATCCTTATTCTCTCACGCCAAAAGTAGTGAACGAGTTGGGATGAATACCAATTAAGGTAGTTTTAGAATAAAACATAAGTATATTTTATATCCTTTAATTAAGTTATCATCGGAAAGAAATAATATAACGCGTGGAACCACGGGCAGAAACTAGTAAAAAACAATCCTTTCGTCAAAAAAACAAATTTGTACTCTCCGCTTCACTCCATTTCAAATTCAATCAAAAGATGCGGCAATCCACTTTAACACTGAAAAACCACTATGGTGGTCGGTACACTATGACCTAAGTCCCATTTCCATATGCATGAGTGGCGAGGCAGACATACACGGTCGTATTATTTATATATAGCTGTGCTAATGTATTCTGCACTCTATACGATGGGTATAGGACGGTTTATTCAATGGATGAACTCTCGAGAGTCCATTTGACTAGCACACATTAGTAAAAGTTCCCTAGCTCCCGGCCTAGAGTGTCTGTGATTGAGAGAATGTGAGGATAAGATAGATAGATAGATAGATAACACATTTATTTGACAACTGCAGTATATGTTACAAAGGTCACAATAGAAAAGGCACATCATAAAATAACACAGATAAATTAGAGAATAATGAGTTATAGTACCTAATAGTAAACAATAAGTAAAAGTACATATAAACAATTAAAAAAGAAGAGATTTAAAAATAAGAGCCGGAATGATGATGTCGAAAGGTGAACAGGGAAGCACTTTTATCAGTCAGACGAAGTAAACAATAGGTGCATCTCCCACCCCACCGCCGCGGCGGCCAGTACAATTTGACATAACTCATTTGTAAACATCAATGTATTGCCTAAGTTTATGTCACAAAGTTATTGTGTAAAATGTGTAATTAGAATCTTGGGATGTAGGTACATAATTTGTTGTTGTAAAAGTTTATCGCCAGTTTTATCGTTTCAGCAACTGCTGTAGACTTTTAGTCTGAACAATCCATTATTGTGTCTGTTCTATAATGATACAATATAAAGTAATCTTGTCTAGTGTTTGTGTTGAAAAGATCGATTTCGTCTATCTGTATATTTATTTTTGTAAATATAAGCAGTTAGTTACTTATTTATTGTAAGTTTTGCGGGACATATAGTAAAACGTGACCATCCCATGATCATTCTCAATAAAAAAGTATCATCATAATCGGAAATCGGTGAATATAAAAAGCATTCATATCATAGAACCTCCTTTTTCGAAGTTTTGTTTATAAATGCTGATGGCCTTTAATCTGAGCAAACCAACGCTGTCTGTTTTAAGTTATTTTATGTTCTATCCAAAATGGCCGCGCCATTTTGGATCCACACCGATAGTGTGCAAGTAAGTCTGTCGTCGATAAAAATTTCGTCATCGATCTACCCTGAAAAATAACATCAGATTTTTTTTGCGCTAAATGCCATAATATCATTCACTTGCGATCCCATGACTGAATGGAAAATGTCCGCCATTTTCCCAAACCCACAGCCACACTACCTCTCACTATCCGAAATAAAATATTTATAGAACGGAGAGCACTTTTTCTCTTTGATTCAGTGGTTTTATTGGCGGTCCGTTTCGCGGTTATAAATGTGAGGGGTGAGGGCGGGGGTAATAAATAAAATTAGTCACGAAACATGATTCCTTTTACTCGATTTGACGATCGGAATCTGTAGATTTTCGCTGAAGATTGAATCTAGCTAGACTTTAATAATTATCTTACGTTCGGTTTGCACTTCCGCTACTACTGCGTTACTTGTTCTATCTACAGACTGATGCAAGCAATATGATATGGAAGTAAACTATAGTAACTATAGTCCAGAAAATATAACTCCGTTGTTAACTTTTGTAGGAAAAAACAGATGGATCAAAAGATATTCAGAGGTAAAGGGTGGTCCACGTTAGATTCCCCAATATAAATAATCCCCAATCCTAATCCACTTTGCACAATTTATTCCTCACATTCTTTCGAGCGTCGGAACTTTAGGAAACTTTACGAAAGTTTCTAAAGATAACTTTTGTAGATTAGAGGCGTTCCACGAACGTTCTAGAACAATGACATGACAAAAGGTAACACGTGATTTATTTATATATTTATACAATTTGAATTAAGAAAGACAAAATACAAACGTTTATTTGGCTCACACAAGAAAAAAATTGTATCAAAATAAACCTTAAAATATATCTAAAAAATTAAATAATCTTAATAATGTAACATTTTAATAAAAAGGTCCTCAGCATAATGTTGCTTGACAGGAGTCGAGCCGAGTCGAGCAATGCTGGTTTTCTGGTACAACCTTTTAGGCAAGCGTGTCTCCACTGCTAACAAAAATAAAACAAAAAAAATACTATTTTAATCAGGAATATAGACATACTATAATATGAATGAATTTAATAGCATGATACTATGTTCTGGATGCATACGCATCAGATTATTAGCTACTAGCGAACCGCTCCGGCTTCGCACGGGTGCAATGTGATACAAAAACCTTTCTCTTGATTCACTCTATCTATTTAATACCGCATCGAAATCCGTTGCGTAGTTTTAAAGATCTAACCATACGAAGGGACAGATAGACAGACATCTGCAAGCGACTTTGTTTTATACTAGCGGTCCGCCCCGGTTCCGCACGGCGACTTAACAAAAAATACTAATTTTAACACACATACTTTGGGTTACTTTATTGAAGTTTTCATACGGATCTCTAACTTTTTTGAAAATATCGTATGGCCTATGTTCAAAATAGATAATGTAGGATTCGAATGGTTACTGAATTTCTTAAATCGGTCCAACAGTCGGATCCTACTTAATCGAAACAAACAACAAATCTTTTCTCTAAATAATAATAGTATAAAGATGTATCAAATAATGTTTTTCCTATTTGCAAAAGGTTTATTAACATTTTTGTTTATTTTAGTCATAGTCATTGTCATTGTTCAATAAATTTCTATGTATTTAATTTGTTTTAATACAAATGACCTCCATGTCATATTTATGTGTATTTTTTGCAATATTTTTCTGCTTTTTTCGTATTTTTTTACAAAAGAACCTTAAAAATCCTTCTAAAATTTTTCCTACAACAATCTTACTAAATAACGTATACCTAACTCCCGCCGCGGGTGAACGCACAAGCAATAACCAAAGCTAAGTAACCGTAAGAAGGTTCATTTCGTGTTTCCTTCAGGATTAAGTTCTGGAACTTATTGCATGACCTAGAAAGTAATTCGACGGTTAGCACGCGATCGCACAGATTAACTGCTAGTTGGTATAGCACGCGAGGGTACAGGGGACGTTGGAAAAAGCTGGGTCAAAGAGGGCTTGTATAAGAGGGCTTTCCATTGCATTTAAAAATAGGTTGACATAGACTAAGATACTATCAAAAGACTACCCGGTGTCAAATATCTACCAAAAAAAAGTAACAGAAAATTTATTATTTTATGACCCTTGACATTAAATTTTGTGCAGCGCCACCTAGTGTCAAAATCAAAAGCACGATTAATAGATGAAAAGCCCTCGATGGGACCATCATCTGCCCCGCGCTATTAAATTTTTACTCATGTTTTTAAAGTGAAAATAATATACGAAATAGCTTTAAATTACGAAAAAACTATAATCATAAACATAATATGTGCAAAGGTAACATTCAAGCATACAAAAATAGTTTCGTTTTATAATAATAGATAAATAAATAATGCCGGACAATGCCCACAGCATCATCTAGCCCCATAATCATCATCTATAATAGTTTGTATATAAAAAAACACATCTTCTCGGGTCGCATTGAGGTGCAGACATTGAACTTGTTGAGCCATTTCGCATACGCTGTGGCATAATCCGATGATTAGTGGTTTGTGGCCATTTTAATTTATAGCAAAATAAATTCCTTTATTGTTTTTCTTCGTCCAACAATAAAGCACGAATTAACTTAATGCCAGTAACAAAAAGCACAATAAACACATTGTATTGCCTGATAAGAAAAGTTGTTACATAAAGTATTTACCTAAAGATAATATAAACTTGTAACTCTTATTTTTGGTCACAACGGAATAATTTTTCTAAACCTTTATTCATACATAACAGTAAGCTAACCTAAAGCATTACTATATCTAAATCTATTTTCTTCTATTGACAGACCTTATCCGTGAAAATCTTTTAATAGCCTTCTTTACCTATTTTCTTAACCATATTTTTTTATGTACTGCTGGTTTACTCTTGAAAAAATATTTAGTTTTCATACCCCACTTTTTTTTTAATATTCTGAGCCTAAGTTTATCACTGATAATTAGAGATCGGATATTCTGATGCATATTTACCTAAAGTTAATATTTGGCTATCAAAGTATGGAAGCGGCTTCTTAGGATACTTTAATTAAAAATATAATCCCGTGATTCCGCGATTGCATAATTAAATAATAATCGAATATATACAGGGTGCCACGTTATTTGTACTTAGCCGAAAGAGGGTGATTCTGGGCCCCGGGGGTCAAGTGTGAAAAATCTCATATATCATTTTATGAAAAAAATAAAAGTTTTTTCCTATTCTAGTTCTTTAACACGCACTCTTGCAATATTCGTTATAGAATAATAAGTTTTGTAAAATCGTTAATTAATGCGATGCAATTAAAATCTCGAAACTGAAAAAAACCGGTAATATTTGGCTAAAATTAGGTACTAACATTAAAAATCATTATTTTTGTGCAAATTTACTATTTATATTAAAAGTTTTTGGATTTAAAAGAAAACAAAACAACACGTTTTTGAATAAATAAAGTACACACAAGGTTTTACAAAAGTTGCCAAAGTTCTTTCCATAATAGCCAGCCTCTCATCTTTAGGTATATATGCATTAGAATATCCGATCTCTACTGATAATGTAGGATTCTCACGATAGAATATTTTTTCTTATCGGTCCAGTAGTTTCGGAACTTATTCAATTCCAACAAACTCTTTATAATATTAGTATAGTAATAAATAAAAAAAACAGGAAATAAAACTAGGTATTGTGTTTTTAGAGGAACATTGTCAATTAATCCGAATACTTGCAGGTCATCACACGTTCACGGTAACCTCGAAATGTTTAATTTCACCTAAAATATACAAGAAGCAAATCTCTTATAGCAAAAAGCATATAGAAGCAAATAGGAAACAATTTTGCGATACAACGTTAAATGTGACAGGTGACTCAACATCCTGACAGTTGTCACGCAATAAAACTGTCACAATTCATAAAAAAATCAAGTATTGCCTGCTATATGAATGGTATTATTTTATGGTATAAAAGATTCCAATTGCCGATGCTTTAAATATAACGTCAGCTGTAGAATAAAATCCTAAGATTAATTAAGTATTTGAAACAGCACTTAAAGTGACTTATTAAGTGCACTCTAACCGCTATAGATTAATAACTCGCGATAACTGTCTCAGTTTCAGATAGAGACGGATTAAGGACAGGGTGACTGGGGCTTGGCAACCCCAATGGGCCCTGCTTCTCGTCTGATAAATTGTGATAGTCGGTTAAAACTTCTTACCTATAATAAAAGTGGAGGACGGATAGAAATTTGTTAGAAAATAGTTTTTCTTTTCTTCGCCTCGAAGTATCTTAGCAATAAGTCTACCCTTATTAGAAAAACAGAAAGTATACCCTCGTACAACTTGGCGGAAGTTTAAAGTCGTAAGATACATCTTCTAGTCTTTGTGTAATTTACACCAACCAAATAAAATACAATTGGTTTTAATATAATCTAAAATATATCATTAATTATACTAATCATATTATATTTATTGTTGATTAACCGTTATTAGTCTTTGTTAATTACTAATAAAAATAAAATCAAGAATAGTAATAATAACGTCTATAAAAAAATATATAACTACTAAAGACACCCTATTAGGGAGACTTTACTTGCTTCAAATAATTTAATGCCATTTTTCGTGCATTTTCTTTTCTTTCAAAAGCAATAAATGTCTTTTGCCCCAATTAAGGGATGACACTGAGTCCACCTCTGTACCCCGAGAACAATGGCGTCGCATCTTCATTTATGCTTAGCTAAGATAAAAAATGATAGTTTTTTACTCCAGGGATGATAATAATTGCTGTCGCGACTTCTCGTTAGACTTAATAAATGTCATGAAGACTTGTATAAGAAGACGAACATTTTCTTTAAGTCGGGTACTGATGTTACGGGGCGTAACATAATATTTGCAGCAAGCATGATACGATCCGCCCCCATGTGTTAAATCTATCTCGCTTTCATCTCCAAGACTAAGGCTGACATTCGATATTTTGAATTTTATGTTCGAATTATTCGAATATTATAATTAGTTCTAATACTCATCTTAGGGTGGAGCAGCATCCTTTATGTAGGTCTCGAAAGATAACCGTTATATTATGTGATTAATTACATTATGTTACAAATGACTGTTAAAAATCACGATTTTTTTTTTCGCTTTTGCTTTTTGCCTTTTTTCGCGAATCCTTTGAATTATTCCAAGAATTCGTATAGTAGCAGAAAAATTTCGACTGTTCGAATATCAAAATTTTCGAATATTTGCAAGCCATAGCACGAACGTTCGCTGTGTAAAATTTACGCTTTGTAACGCAGTCAATAGCCACCTTAAGAAGCAAAAAGCTAGTAAAACATAATGCATAAGTCCGGAACTCCACCAACTGTTTAATTATGAGCCATAAAACAATAAACTCAAGGTAAATTTTAAAACAACAACATCGGTGTTCTAAAAATTAAAAAGATTATTGTTAATAGTCCCATTTAAGGATCCGTTTACATGTGTTTGTTCTAAGTTAGTCTATTTATAACTTAAAAAAAATAGAGAGGATGCGGGGCCTAAATGTCTTATTTATAAACGTAGAACAGCTTTATACGTGATATCAATTGAAAGAAATTACTGAAACATGGTATTTGTGGAAACTGCATCTGCAACTTAGGAGAAAGTTGTGGCAGTATTCAAATTACTATGAAATAAACTACAGTTTGAAAACTTAATAAACTTAAAATTATTTGCGTCAGATTTAATAATGCCATTTTATTTTTAAGGTATTGCGCTCTGTACTAAAATTAGCCTAAAACGTGGTCTGATATAATAAATGAATTTTGTTTTATATATTTTATTAATAAATAAAATTATAATAACAGAACAGCCGACAAGCAGCCATTTAATTATTTACTAAGAATATTCGCCATAATACACACGAACCGAGAAACTCCATTATTACCCCCTTTTTAAAGTCGGTTAAAAAGATCGAGAGACTAAACTAACTCAACTCTAATTTAGTTAAATAATTATAATTTTCTTTGAAACAAGGTCATCATAAGAAAAAAACTCAACAACGTTTATAAATAAGTTCGACGTTTAATTCTGTCTACGTGTGATTTGTTACAGCATTTCGAGTGCATTCTTATGTCAGTAGCTTGTTTTGGCACCTCTTCCTGTATGGAATTTTACACAGATCTGTGGTATACTTGAATGAATTACCAGAATGTATAATTTATTATATCGTTCATTATATCGAATTAGCGTAGTTACATAACAAGGGTCACTTTAGAAGAAACATAGATGACTGATATCAACATCATCACCAGCCTATAATAGTCCACTGCTGGACATAGGCCTCCCCTAATGAGCGCCATAGATGGCATCATTATTTGGGGGTTATTGCCCATAATCCCCACGCCGCCGGGCATGCGGGCGTCGGTGTAGTTGTTCTGCAGAAGGCGCTGCTGCCCGCCCCGCGCTGTGTTTCCCTTAGTCGCCTCTTATGACACCCACGGGAAGAGTTGGGGTGGTGAAATTCTATGCCGGCACCACACGGCAATGATGACTGATATACTTAATGCAATATATTGCATATCAGTGATCTAGTACCCACAACACAAGCTCTAGGCTTGGGGCTAGATTGGAGTGGAGATTGGATCGTCCAGCATTATTTAACCCTTGGTTTACCTGGTGACCCCAGATCACTTAATTTACCCCATGGAGTCCACGAGACTCCTTGCATAAAAATCATTGATTTTGATGAAAATAAAAGCAAAAAAAGGATTCAAAAATGGTTTATTCTACTTAGGAACATTATATTTATAAGCTATAATATCAAAATTCTTTATTAGTTGATAAACAGTCTTGTTGACAATTGAAAAACCTAATAGTGTAAAAATAAAGTAAACAAAAAACAATGTCAACTTCTGGCTCGAAACTTACATACAAGAAATCATTATTTTAAACTATTTATTTCAATAACAAGTCTAATATATAATCAAATTTTAAAAACTAATAAAAAAATGACACAGGTTTATACGAAAAAAAAAATCGTGCAGCGCTTTTTACTCTCTATCTTTAGCTGCACACTGAACACAGATTTTCTTTGTACATGCCTAACATTCCTCGTCACCTGACGTATCAGGTGAGCACTCTGAATCAGAGTCATGATCAGAAGGTATACATCCATCTTCTGAATCGGAAAACAATTCGTTTGGCACTATTTCATGTTTGGTCCACGTTGTTGCCCTCGCTCCTCGTCGTTGGACTCCTCGTCATCACATCTGAGCCAGTCAAGTACCACCGACTCAGCTTCTGAATCAAGTAGATTTACTGAACGACTGTTGGAAGCCATTCGTTAGCCTAAAACACAAAAATCACATTGAAAAAATGATAACATTACAATGCAGCAAAATAAATATTTTTGTCACACAAATACCCCCATGGAGTCCAGCGGACTCTATGGGCACAATTACTTACCTTTACGCGCGGCGTAGGCGCAGGTCCTCTTCACCCCGTGCCCGGGCTGTTACTGCAGGAAGGTACTGGGACGCACGAAAACAAAAACGCGATAGTTAAGTTTTTAGACCAAAATGAAACTTAGCGCGGAGTCCCTGGGACCTAACAGATAAATTAAGGGTTAATCTTAAACTTAAGTGCCAAACGGTACATTTTATTAATCTGCATACGTATAAGTCTTTTTCTAAAAATATGGATCTCCTTAAACCATTGTCGTGTCGCTTCACCACCGGTTAAGGGAAATCTCCTTTCAGCCCCGTCCAAAAATCAACCTGTATATTAATAACACTATGGTGCCAACTGTGCAAAGTGCCAACATACACCCTGTCTTAATCCAATTATTTATATGTTAATATTATGTGTTATAGTTGGTATAGAGCTTTATCTATGTACCTTCCAAATTGCAGGCAACATAACGAACCTTTAGTACCGAAATACATGGAAATACCCCAGATAAAATAAATCCGGCAGCAGATAATCAAATTCAAATAGCAATAACGAGAAATCGCTCAAATATCAAATAACAGGCTGCCCGTGGAATCATTTCACAGACCGCAGACCGAAAACCGTAGTTTAGTCACAGATTCAATTAAACTCTGTTTTAAAAAGCTTCATTGTGAAATCGGGAATAAATAGTACCTACATACTATTTCATTTCGGGGCCGTGTGGTGCCGGCATAGAATTTCACCACTCCCACTCTTCCCGTGGATGTCGTAAGAGGCGACTAAGGGAAACACACCGGGGGGTGGGCAGCAGCGCCCTCTGTAGAACAACTCCACCGTACTGCGATCCCCAACCCGCATGCCCAGCGAGGGGATTATAGGCAATAACCCCCAAATTATGAATAATGCCATCTATGGCGCTCATTTGGGGGGGCTTAGAGGTCCAGCAGTGGGCTATTATAGGCTGATGATGATGATTATGAAATCGGGAATAAATAGTACATACTATTTCATACTCGTACTGTGTGTGAAATAGTAGTGCGAAGAATGGCTGTGAAACCATCTACTTGATGGTTTCACGGCTATTCTCTGCAAAAAGACCGCCTCTCTGATGCGCAGAATGGGACCGAACATCATCCTGAAAACCATTGCTGATTGGTTCACCTCACCTATGTAGGTATGTTTTGTGCAAGGGGTAACATAATGTTTTTAATGAGTATATATGAATAGATGTCACTAACCTTAATTTTGAGTGTTTTCTTTAATATTATTGATACCGAAATATGGATCTTTGTTATTCGGAATATAATATTTTTATTTGATTTATTTTTTATTTGTAAAACAAAATTTCTGATGAATACTGGATGGTAACCACGATGTATTACATTGCCTACCAAAAATAAGGTACACTAAGTTATGTTTATTAAATGATTAGTTTACTGTTAATCTTGATATGTCCATGTAGCCGCTTCTTTATCAATCATTGTGATGTAATTTGAAAATATAAGTATTAAGTAAAACGGAAAATTATTCCTATGTACTAGCCTTTTAGTAAATCTAAATTCATAATGCTTGACTTTTCCGTTTTACCCCACAAATCAGCTCCTATGGTATAGTAATAAATACAGTTTCCGAAGCAACACTAACAAAGTAGAGCTTGAGGTACACTCAAGTATTAAAAAATCCTAAATCTGCCATTCATTTTCACAAATGTTACTTCCCCATAAAATTGGAGTGAAACAGGTTGTAGCTACTGCAAAATTGCGTGCTATTTATAGGGTTGCCAGTTTTAATAATACCCTTCGGTAAGTACTCGGATCGTGCTGGCATAGCCGCAACTTGTTATAATAATATTCGTTTACCAGGTTGACTATAGGTTATCATATCATATTCATCATCCGCCTAGCCCTGGGCTAGGTAAAGCTACGTGTGAATAGTATGTAAGGCTAGGGGATTTTTATATGGGCCGAAGTTTTTAGAATAAAGAGTAATGACCATCAGCTTTGCCATGTTTGGCATACTGCGAGGCAATGCAGTCAGCGTAGATGGGACGTTTCAATTGTAAATATACTCTTAATTTCTAGGAACTTAATAATATCACAAAAAATTTCGATTTGGGCGGGACTTGAACCCGCGACCCTCCCTCAGTACGGAGTACGCTGACCACTACACCCCGAAAACATAATGAACGATATTATTTAATTTCCTAGAGATAAAATAATATCGGCCCGAGTGTGAGGGCTTACGCACTATGATAACAAAAATTTACTTTTCATTTGTTTTAATCATTTCATTTTATTTTTTATTTGTTTATTATTTGTTTGTTTTTCGCTTATAGAAATCATCTGGTCTATATTTTAAAATGACTCAAACTATCTGCGCAAACCACTGAAGCACTATTACTAGTGTACTACTTACACCTCACTGGCGCAAACGGATAAAGTTTGACACGTTCTAAATTGGGAGGTTTTATTTCTGGCTACTGACAAGACAACCTTCCGTCAATTTGAACCTTGGTTGCAGGCGCGGTTGCCAGAAGTGCGACTCCCGAAGTGTTAAAATGTTTTCCGTGTCCACCTGTCCGATTTGTCACTTTGATGCTTGGAGGGTTTTGCCTATAAAGGCCATTTGCTTCACTTGAAGTTTTTATTCATTCGCATAATTATATCAATATTGGTTTTTAAAGAAATGGTATTTTACTTCACTTTCAGGCCAGTTTTAGATAATTTTGTCACGTTCATCTCATTATTTAACAATGCCTTCAGAAGCTTGAAACATATTGTAGACAAAAGTAGTACCTATTTAGTCAGATCTTAGTATTTACATTTTATCAATATTAGACTCATCATCATCATCATCAGCTTATGTTAGTCCATTGCTTGACATAGGCCTCCCCTAATGAGCGCCATAGCGCCCTGTCTTCAGCTTGTCGCATCCAGCATAGTGGACTCAGTAAAATAAAATACAATGAATACTTCATTAATGTTTTTGGAAAATCGTGTAAAAAGCAGCACAAAACTATAGAAAATTCAAGGTCAAGGCGTCCATCTTCAGCCATTCTTCTGCCATCTTCATAATGAGCGCCATAGCGCCCTGTCTTCAGCTTGTCGCATCCACTCAGTAGACTCAGTAGAATAAAATACAATGATGTTTTCTACTACATTATTGTTGTCTGGTAAAATCGTGTAAAAAGCAGCACAAAACTATATAAAATTCAAGGTCAAGGCGTCCATCTTCAGCCGGAGTATATCCCAGAACCCGGTTAGTATCAATATTATATGAACAGGGGTGGCCCGCGCGAGGGACCGCAAAATGCATATTGATACGTACAGCCATAAAACTATTTGGAGGGTACGATTTAGATGTTTTGAAACTATAGGGATATTTTGGGAATCGCTTTTGGGTAAATATTTAAATGTATAAATGATGGTTATGTTTCATGGCATAAATAGAAGGTAGGTAGAACTTTAATGCGAATTAATTTGTATACCTGAATAAGTAAGTACTGGTCAAATTATTAGGTTTCGTCTGTAGTTAACCCAGAAGTGAAAAGCGACTTACAAATTTACGAGCAGGAAAATAATCAAGAAATGAGCCTCAATAACATGAAATATGATCATGAAAGAGACTTAACGGGAAAAAAAGCAAAACTTTTTTCTCTTTCGCGTTGTGGAGATACAAATTACCAAATCCCGTCATTCGTCACACCACCACTATTTCTTGTTATGGTAACACTGAGTATGTACACATTCCCTGAATTTTTAAGTCGTCACCATAGCGCAGAGTGGCCAGAATGCTGGCACCATTTACTTCTTTTTTGTTATATATACCTCTACATGTAGCAATTGGCAATATGTGTCTAGATTGCAAAAATGAATCTGCTAAAGCTTTTAATCTATTTACTTCTAATGACACTAGTCAGATTGGTATATAACACTACTTAGCAACTGTTCTAAATATAGTTCTAAGTTAGAGAACCATTTTAAATAGTGGGTTAGAATCAGCCCTGGAGTTTTAGACCCCCTGAAGGGAATTTATTGACCAATATTAAAGCTTAAGTGCCGGTTACATGTTATTTTCCACGTAGGTGGCATGATGGATACCGATACTCGATAATTGAATCCTATTCTCATAATTTGATGTTATTATTATATTACCTCTTTTTGTTATTTATGGGTTATAGCTTTAGGACATATGTAAACAATATTTTGAAGAGCAGGTGGTCCGTTCGAACTTTTATTTTTAAAGATATATAAGTGGGGTATACATGATTCATTGGCAGATGTGGTAGATCAGGTACAATATTTATTTTTTTGCTTCCATCTAAAGGATAAAATTGCCAGGATTTAATTCTACGAATATTTACCCATATATCACTCGAGTAGATATATTACGATAACATCGCCTCTGAGCGAAGTAAAACAGCTGCCCTCAGAATTTCAGATACACAGTAAAATAAAATTAGACAAAACGGGATTAGGAAATCTACTCCCCCAAAAAACTTTTCGAGTTCGTCCCAACTGAATTGGCTAAGCTAAGCTTGAACTTATGAATATGCATAAATCGTTCACAGTTAAGTTATCCTTTGATTATCTTCTTTTATTTGTGGTTCGCTTCAAGTTTAAAGTGTCCTGTAACGCAGTTGTTTCATTTCTTTTTCACCTATAGCTGTGCAATTCTGCTCAAAGTACGTACTAGCAGAGGGTACCGTGCGAAATGCAGGCAATTTTTTACGTCGAGTGCCTGATCTGTCACTTCCTCGAGGGAGGTGCAGCTTGCTTGGCTAGATGTAACCCATTTATAGCTCAAAATTGTTCGTAACCAAATCTTATTCTAGGAAAAATATTGTATTAATTTTGTTATACTCTACTTTCAGCCCTGGCTTCGCATGTGTTGTTTCCATGGAAACGTTTAAAGGTTGTTTCTAACCTGCGAAAACAAATTCGTAGGGCAAAAAGTAGCCAATGTTTCCAAACCTACAATACAACTAACTAATATGTAAAATTAGGCCTAATACTTTCAGCAGTTTTGGTGTAGAGGTATCTTCGCTTTCATGATATTCGTTTCATGGCTAAGAAATGGCCAGTCTTTCTCGAATTCAAAATCAAAGTGCTACCTGAGCTGCACTTTGATTCTTTGTTCACTTCAATCTTTTTAAGGTTAACCAAAGAAGAACAATATTGTTATTTTTGTTGATTGTTAAATTGTTTATTTGCTCTCCACATAATAGGTTGTAAATAACCCTGTGGAAGTCCCTCGTAAATGAAAGAAACGTTAGTGACCTTCCAACACAAATAAGATTCGTAGTTAACCCGCTTTTATCCGTATTGTAAACAAAGTTTATATTTACCCACATTATCCCAACATGGCAAGTCGCTAGCAAGTTCTTTAGTTATGTTAGTAACCGGTTGTGTAAGGCAATTAATATATTGATCAGAGACAATTTAAAACTAATGCTATTGGTAATTATCTTTATTAATAAATAATAAAGATAATTACAAATACCTAGTATTAGTATTTAGAAGAATTAGTATATTATAATTGAAACAAATGAGCAAACTGCAGACTGTTGCAAAGAAAGTATAAGTAGCTCAACTGATATGGATCAGTTGATTATATACCTACATATGATCAATAACCAGTCTGCAGTATTTGTAGATACTACATGCGAGGACACATAAATGGTTAAGAGTTATTATTTAAGTTAGACAAAATCTGTGTTAAACTGTTTGTTCTCCAAATAAATTAAAAAATATATATACATATATGTATTTGCTAGCTACATTGCCTCGCAATGTAAGTATGGCAATGATGCACTGCGCCAAATACTGACCAGATGTCGGGTCACAATTCGCTCAAAATTAAGTTTTATTTTTTTTTGAAGATGATTTGAATAACAAGGAAGGACTTATGCAACCTTATTCTGGACATCTTTGCCTTGTGGTAGTTTCAAAACAGTTTTACAGAAGACACCGTCATCTCCTTTGCAGGTAGTGTACACTTGCAGCAGAGCTCGAGTTATGAGTGTTAGATGACTGATATATGTACTTAATATACACATGAAGAATTATATTTTTTTTGTACATAGAAAACGACCAGAACATCCCGAACAAATATCTGCAGATCGTAAATAAACTTTTCCTGAGGCAGGAAACGAATCTGCAAACTTCGACCTTCGTAACCAGAGGTTGTCGAAGGAATGAAGGAATTTAAATACTATCAACCTTATAAATTAAAGTACAGCTGAAATTATGTAAAAAACATTGATCCAGACCAATCTCTCGACTAGACAAAGGGAAACGGAGAAACGCTTCCGTTTGATAAGATCTCCGAGATGAATCAGTGTTTGCAGAGGGCGGATATTGCTATGGCACTGTTTGCCTAAATCGATAAGTTACGATGAATCTGCTATAAGTACTTACCAACGGTTTTCTGTGCGATTACAGTATCAATCATTTGTCATTGGAATTCATTCAAATCACGTATTTTGGTTTTGATAAATGAGATATCGAAATTCTCCCCTGAACTTAGCATAACCTAGAAATTTTCTACATAACGGTACAGAATGTAGGTAACGTAACATTCTATCTCCAGTCATCATTTTCTATAAATATTTTATTTTATTAAAACCAAACATTTGAAAATAATTTTCGATACACTAGGGTACCTATATTTACAATCTAGCCATAAATGTGGCTAATAGGTAATGTAGTTAATTTTATAAAATCATATATTATGGGGGGCAATTTTCTTATAATAGATAAAACTTAGCCAAACTACTGGACCGATTTGAAAAATTATTTCATCATTAGAATTCTAAACGATTCCTGATGTTCATAGGCTGCAGAATTTTTTCAAAAAGTTATTAACTTTAATAATATAACCCAACGGACGTGATGAAACGCAATTGGTTACGACGCGACGGAAGAACAGCGTTGTCATTGCCAACTGTAGCTATCACAACAAATATGCTGAGTCGACGCCATTTTGTAGCTTTAAGACACAGATAACACAGATAACATACATAACTTTAAGGTTTTTCATAAGTGGGTATTTTTGTGGACATGTTTATATGGTGTGGGTAATTTTAGCTAGTTAGTTAATTTTAGTTTGTAGAAAAATTTATTACTTTTAAGCTACAAATAAAGAACATCTTATTCTTAGTCATATTCCAACGTATTTAAAAAGATATAAATAAAAAAAAACATTTATTTCAGACAACACAAAAATTACATAATTTATTAGTTTATTATTTATTAATTTATTATTATATATTTATTATTTTTTTATTACATATTTTGTTAGTGAAAAGTTTTGAGGTATATAAGATTTGAACTTTTGGTTAAACCGTGCGAAGCCGAGGCGTAACGTACTAGAATAAAATTGTCACTAAAACTAAAAATCAACCATAAACTGTAAATCATGACCATCACCAAGATGAAATGCATTATTAGGCTAAAATTCATTCTCATCTAAGATTGCATTTATTAGGCCCTGTGGACTCTTAGCGCCAGAAAAACATTCTATATTCACACCAAGTACAAAGAACTAAGAAAATTGGTTGGAATAGGAAGAAGGTAGGAAGTCTTGGTATTGATTTATCGCTTAGCACGGCTTTTCTTCCTGTTTTTACTTTATTTTGTTCCTTGAATTGTGTTTTATCATTTCATCTTGACTAATATTATAAAGAGGAAAGATTTGATTGTTTCTTTGTTTGAATTGAATAGGCTCCTAAACTACTGAACTGATAAATAATTCTTTCATTATTAGAATCCTAATTTTTTCCTGATGACATAGGCTATAGAATATTTTCAAAAAAGTTAGGGAACCGCATTATTTTTTTTATTTTTGTTAAATGCCCGTGCGAAGCCGGGGCGGACCGCTAGTAGGTATTTAAAATATCAACTTTATGTGCAGTTTATTTCATAGTTTCTATTTTTTTTTTAATTATTTTCTACACACCATAGTTGGCAAACTACCCTAAAGAAGGGTTATCTCATCAACCCCAATTGCTCCAAAATATGGCTACATCCCACCACCAAAGCTTTTGTTCTCGGAAAAAAGAAGCATTTGGTGGCATATATGGCAGAAGTGGCGAATACTCGACGGTTTTTAAATTCATTCGTGGATTAGTTGAACTGCCTTTAGTTGTAGTTTGTTAGCAACAGTCTGCAGTTCCCTCAATCATTTCAATTGTTAATACTTGTTTTTATTTGCTTATCTATAATTGTAATTTTCATTGTTAATAAGTTTTATCCATGTTGTTTCTTCCCAATTTTCCATACAACCCTTAAATGAATTTTTATTCAATTCAAATTTTAATGATTGTCTCCATAGAATTTTTAATTTTAGCTGTAGCACGTTTTTGCAAACTATTATTAAGCATCTATCAAGCTGGTCACGAGAGTGCTAGCGGGTACTTAGTTTCAAACTCAGCTTTCTGGGTCACTATCGAGTGCCAAAAATACGAGCACCTCGGGCCAGAGCCGCAGTTAGGAACCGCCTAAGATTATACCCCTAAGTACCTACATTCCCTCGTACCATAACGATTCCTGCACGATATATTCGAGCCATTCGACACTGAATGGAAATTAATGATGGCTGGCGGCGCCCGACCACCTGACTTCGCGAAAGTGGGCCGCCATTTTCTTTTTTCTTTTTTCTGTAGAGGCCTTTTGAGTGGTTTACGAGTTTCGGTATAATGCCATCCTGTGTTTTGTTGTCTTCATTGTTCTGAAATTTGAAATGGGTTTTTTCATTGGTAAGTATCAGTTGTGTTGAAATATCAGAAGCTAATTTTTTTCGGTAATTACCTACATAGCACTTAGCTTTCGAAACAACAATGCCATCAATGGAGGTGGCATTGTATGATTGAACAAGAAATAAATTAAACCGGTGCTGTTATTTTTCTTTTTCATGAACTAAATCCATCATCCCTAAGATTTAAACAAAATTTCTAGCAAAAAATTCCCCACAAGTTACTGGAACTTCTGTCGCCAACGACAAAAGGCATCAACACTGCATTTGGATCCAAAGTTGTGAAACAAATCCCTGAACCAGTCCAGAAACTTCTTAAGAAGTTACCAAGATTATCCCAATTGATAGTTTCAGGTCAACGCTATTCTTAAAATTCTTGGAAAACCATTTATTCCTCTAAGAATATCATAAACATTTTATAAACTTTTTTAAGAACTTTCCAAATATAAATCTTTTAGGCATGACCTTATAAAAAGCTTGAAACTTTTTAGGCCCTCGGAGCTCTTAGGAAAGGAAAAGGGAGAGAGCAAAGGGAGGGGATATATTTCGGAACATAAATCATTTGGCGGAAGACAAGGCCTTCTTTTGATTAAAAAAATGTGCAAACGACATGTAATATCTTCGTGATAAGCTGTAGCAGAGTATATAATATAACATAATATAATAATTGCTGTAACATTATTTAAATGCGATAACCGAATAACATGCTATCAGGGACCCAATTCTGCTAAATTATCACTTTACTATGACGATGGTATCGTCGCAAGATCGTCCTTAGATTAAAGAGACTTTAGATAGTCAGTGTGCTATTGGCACGGAAGGATTAATCAAAATCAAATTGCTTTATTTCCTTTACACCTTACAGGAATCTTGGACTAATCATTCTGTTAGTCCTTCCTTTCAGCCTTGACACTTTTTAACACGCATCATTCCGTCTATAGTTTCTTTCATCAAAGGTAAAATGGCAAAATGTCATTCTATGACGATACTATTGTTATGGTGAAGTGATTCATTGAGTCGAATAATCCACCTCAGATAAACTACTGCAAATCTAATAAAAGGTACAACAATAACACTTCTCTCATAAAATAGTTGAATAAATACTAAGGACCTAGATATCTTTAAGCATATTAATGAAATAAGTTTTATTCGACTCACATAGAGCTTAAATAACTAAAAAAACACTTTATGGAAGTACGGAATATAATTAGTTAGATAAGTAGGTAAGCTTTTAGGGTTCTAGTCTGGTAGAAAAGAAGATCTACCAGTGTCATATAGGTACTGGCAGTCAACCAATTTTGACGGAACCAAGATTGACGTATTATACGTGGTCGCTGACCATAGAGCTTAAATGCTTATGCACGACAGGTCAGGACGGCATAACGACTGAGCTTTTGAAAGCTGAAGGATCCCTTGTTATACAGGATCTACAGAACTCTTTCAGCACCTTCTCAGTAGGAGAACTCCAAAGGCGTGGAGCGGTAGCTGTGGTAATCTTCTTTTTTAGAAGGGAGATAAAACCCGCTGGGGTTTAAAGGTTCTCGAATGGTGGTCGAAAGGGAGTGTGTATAGAAAAGTCTTAGGTGGGAATACCTCCTAGTCGATGGACTTGTCATTGTAACGGTCGCCGGGAGTCAATGTTAGGAGGCGGCTTAGGACCTTTGGGGGAGGGTTATGATTAGCAATGAACGTTTACGGGCCGATGATGATGATGATGATGATGGTATATAAACAATTTTACCCTGTAGTACCTACTTTCGAGAATGAATCAATCTATATTCCCTAGTATAACTTATTTAAATTTTATTTTGTGATGTTTCCAAGAGTCCTATAACGTCTAAAGGAAATAAATCACTTTGATTTAGATTTTATCTCTTTAAACTTGACTGCCCGCAAACCACGTTGCACCCATCATCAACAAGGTCCTAAATAGCATCTCTAATGCAGAATAATATTAGAGTTAACATTAACACTGTGATTAATAAAGAGAAATAGCCGAGTTAGCGGACTGTTGGCAGTGTGTATTCTCTTATTATCTCGAGGGTATAGGGTTAAAACCTAATAAATGCGAAAAGTTTGAAAATTCACTTTTAAAGCTTACTACCTAATATTTTATGCTCTCTCTTGTGATGTAATCAAAAACACTGATTTTTAAGTGTAACATATAAATATTTCGATCAAATAACCCATTAAGTGCAAAAATCCTAAATTATTTTAGTTAACAATTCTATAAAACACTTATAGGTTCAATTTTCATTTTTGTTTCGTGATGTAACCCCATAATGTATATTTATTGGGTTTTATAACTAAGCAAAAGTAGTCATCTTCTCGACTGTTGGAAGTGTGTATTCTCTTATTATCTGCAAGAGTTCCATTTCATGATTGGATGCCTAAAGCCGAGTGCTGACTGGAGAGGGCTTGTTGAACACACCGCCAACACTGGGCAGTGAATGTAATTTTAGCGTCCACACAACTTTTTGCTCCATGTTGGGCGCCAATATACATAAGTACTTATCTATAATACCAACCTATGTTGTGATACATTGCCTTATTATCTCGGAGTCCATTTCTTGATTAGTTCGCCTCAGATCGTGGCCGAATGATTATTTCTCGTGATATCTAAAGCTAGGTCGGGCTTGCTTTATTAACTTAATAGCGGTCCGCCCCGACTTCGCACGGGTATTGAACCAAAAATTCAAAAATAAAAAAAATTTACACACTTTTGTTTCCATTATTGTAGTTTTCATACGGATCCCTAACTCCATTGAAAATATTCTATAGCCTATGTTCTCATCAGGGGGAATTCTAATGGTGAGAGAATTTTTCTAATTGATAGTAGTTTTGGAGCCTATTCATTCCAAACAAACCAATATAAAAAACAAACATTCCTCTTTATAGAGGAATATTGGTAGATTTACAGATGTACAGATTTACAAATAAAATAACAATACTTAACGGAATAAAACAATTTACAATTATTATTTATACTAACATCCATTTCCTAAAAATCCAAGGCGTCACCAGAAGCAAAATTCCCAGAATCATCTTTGCTAATTTGTTGACCGAAATAAAAGCCGATCATTTGTGGAATAAATATAAAGAAATTATGCTGGTCCAATCACACAGCATCATCTAGCCCCAAGCTAAGCAAGGCATATTATGGGCACAAGATCATTGATAGATATTTTATATTGTAAATAAAAAATACTTATAACACTCCGAATACATTTCAGATCGTACCAATATTTGTCCCAACGCGGAAATCCAACCCGCAACCTCCTGTGATCCTTCGCTCGCCATCAGTCGTCGTGTCGTAATATATTGGTCAACATACATACTATATTTAATCAAAAACTGAGTTAAAAACCCGCATTCATAAATCCCTTCATAATTGATGGTACTTAAAGCTCAAACCAAAAATAATATATCGAAATAATTGAAAGGTAGCCGTTAATATTATGTGGTCTTCACAATGTAAAATAATGAACGTTCAAAAGGCTCTAGGTACGGATGAGTAGCACTGAATAATTACTGTGAAAAGCTGTGATAATGGAAAATTATATTCCCGATCGATTTTTATTAAAATTCATTCGCTTTTATTAAAAACTCTGCCGTCTCTCACTGTTTTTGAATTGAAACGGACTGAAGTTACGTAAGAACGACATAAAAGAATTGACTAATTGACGTAGCTTGGAACAGTAAAACATTATGGTAAATATTAGTAGGTAGGATTGGGTATAAAACTAAAATATACCTATGTAAAGAATAAAAATTACATGATCTACCTATTCTATGCCTACGACTACTAAAACTGAAAAAACTAGAAGATAAAAACTACCATTGTTAAAAAGCTCCTAATACAAACAGATTACGTCTTGGGCATACAAAAACAAAGAGGCAGGATGCTATTTACAATTTCAAGTATTGAAATAAGAATCCAGCATACATAACAGTGGCGTCGTAAAAACCCGCATCAATGTCTCTATGAAAGACGACCCACACTGCCTATTGATCCAGAGAAAGCAATCCATCGTGCCTCGATGACAAATGATCTGTAAATATTAGGTGTAGTGCGAGGCATCTAAATTATACCTACATCTAAGTTTAGTACGTTGACTATGAATACTTACATAGATAGGCAACAAACAACATATAAAGTTGTAGGGGAAATGGCACTTTTATCTAGTCTTTAGGGTTCCAATATAGATCCATCCTATAGATGAGATATTGAGGGAAGATAAAGTCATTCAAATAGTATCTACTCAGCACATTGCCGAGTGTAGAAAGTATTTCCCTTAAACTTCTGCTACGCACAAAAAGTCAAGCCAAGGAATTTTAGTATTAAGTTTTGTGTTGTGTAGTAGATTTAAGGTAAATAAAATAATTTTCTTTCTTTCTTTTAATAGCACTATTGGTTCAATTTGTAGGTTATTATGCATTCCATAGATGCTATACCTCTAGTTAAGGGAAGTAAAAGTCAGATCGATTTCTCAGAAATCGTTAGGAGGATGTTAGTGACGGAAAGGCGTTGAAACATCGGCAAACAATTGATTTACTGCGGATGTGAGCCGGGTAGTACGAAACTATACTATTTTAAGTACGAAACTATATTGTTGTTATCTTATATATCAAAATAGCTTCAGCCGGTTTGATGGTAGGAGGTTATACAAAGGACTCTATTAGGTACCTCCACAGAGAAAATCAGGAAAAATATAAGCCACGCGAGTAAATAATCAATAAATACCCGATAAAAACTACCTATGTTAAAAAGCTCCTAATACAAACAACGTCTTGGGCATACAAAAATAAGAGGCAGGATGCTATTTACAATTTCAACGATTCAAATAAGAATCCAGCATACATAACAGTGCTATCGGTACAATCTCTTGTTTGCAACTTAAACAGATAAGTAATTGAATACACAAAGGCAGGATGTCATATTTTTGTGTACATGCAAAATTACAATGAGCCGATTTAAATTTTAAAAGAGACTTTTGAACAGTAGTTTGCATAAATGGCACACCGCACTCAGCCACTTGTTTCGAAATTTTAAAATCATTTCAACGGCTGATTATAATTTCATGGTGATGTTTTATGATCCATGAAGGTATGAATGCGCATAATTCGATACTAATTCAACATATTGACTGCGATGCAACGTTTTGCAGCTTAAACGTAGCTGCTCGCCTGTCCCTCACTCCGAGTTGTATCGCCCCGGCGGCGGCGCGCCAAAGATTGGCAGTCAACGTGTTAATAACCTTTTTAGAAAGCCATAATCAGTAGGCAAATTACAAGCATGCCCTCAAATCATTTCATATTGTATCAACCTACGCTAAACAGGTTTGTCTTCAAAACGTCGCAAAAATGTATGGCGAAGTATTCGTTTTTGATCACTAGTTAGTCAGATTTCAATAACTTTATTCCTTTAAGCTCAAAAAAAGAACTAAAACAAGTCAAATTTTAAACTATATATAAATGAATACAAAATAAGAAATACGATGGCGACTTTCTTCTCACACTTACAGTTCATTCACATACAAAAGAGTAATTTTATTCATCAAATCGTTAATTTACATGTCATTGTTGAATAATTGAAGGATGATTGCTCTTATGACTGTAAGGGGGCTACAATGCCCTTATGCGTCAGGCAATGAGTCATTTAGTTATAAGTTGAATGCCATTACAAGTTATGTTCGTAACCGAAGGGGTTGTTTGTCTCAAGAGAGAACAACTTAGGACTTAGGTAATGTTCTTACCGAGACTCCTAATTTGTTATACGTTTTAGAGACTGAGTAAGTGCACACCCGTCCCCGCTCTGTAGGCTTAGTACCACTGGACACAATAAGCTAATAATAATATACGTTTTCAAGACGAGAACCATTGACGTTTGAGAAGCTTCTTCTTCTATCATTAACTAATGATAGTAAACTAAGCGCTGTTCAAAATCAAAATCAAAGTGCTTTATTTCCTTTAGACCTTACAGGACTCTTGTTCTTAGTAACATACAAAGGTAAAATGATCTGTTATTCGAGAATGGTATTTACCTGCTATAAACTTATAAAAATACTTTTATAAAATTAAATTAAATCGAATTGCATTTTTCTTGGTATTTGTGTTGAAAAGTATTTTGAAAATCCGCAGATCCGTAATAAATTCATCAAACTACGTTAAGTTACGGTTATTTTTTCGTAAGTTTTCAAACTAAAGTGGTATGTAGGAAAACTATGGGAGGTATAGTGTTTTTTATTCAGATTTAGATTTTCAGATTTCTATAACTTTATTTATTTAGGCTAAGTTAAATTTCATACAGTTAATTATTATTGATTTTCTCTTCACTGAAATGTTTACCACTAGTAGAAGAATTCTGTGGAATCAAGCAATTTTGTTATTTAAAAATACCAAAAAACCCCTAACCGCTCTCGCCGTCGCTTCTCACTGAAAACGCACATAAATAATTATCACCATTATCGTAAACGGAAATATTTCTCGACATTCTTAGATTTCATGCATGTTGGATCACAATAAACATAAGACTTAGTTGGCAACGCCACGCGTGTAATGTCGCGCCGCCATAATCAGTGAATTACTCTAATAAATCACGAGTAAAATGGCTCATAACTGAAATTAAGTAATTAGCTTAACCCGCCGGAATGTAACACAGCAGTGTTGTTGGAGCCACCCAGCAGTCGAGGACCCTTTTAAAACTAGCCGGGTTGTGCTTAAGGGGATACTGTCCTCCTGCATATTGTGTTCTCCTATTTTATTTTGGTAATTAAATCGTCTTGACATAAAATTTTGTAAATATCTAGCGAACTATCCCGGCTTCGCACAGACGCAATTCTGATACTAATGCATGTTATACTTTATAAACGTTCCTCTTGACTCATTCTATCTAATAATGAAAACCGCATTAAAATCAACATTCGCTTATATTGCTTGTCCCTTTACTATCCCGCGGGGATAAAAAGTATTTTATGCCTTTTCTCCCGGTCTAGACAACGTCTGTGCCAAATTTTATCAAAATCGGTTGAGTAGTTTAGGCGTGAAATACAGACAGAGAGAGTTACTTTGGCATTATTAGTATTTGGATTCTCATCCAATTTCGTTTAACATATTTTTGTGAACTTTATGAATTTCCATAACAGACACTGGCAGAGTCGTAGCAAAAGCAAGCGACGCTTTAAATAAACTGAAATTTAAGGGGGAATTTACACATACATACATCACTTATTGTATAGATGTACTGGTGGTGGTTACATTTTTACCTCTTCCATTAGTTGACAAAAAATTTAAGTGAATTGAAAATCAATAAAACCTTATTTCTAATTTTATAATAATTTATTGTACCTATGCACTTTGACTTGTCTAAGTTTCATACAGTAAAATATGCTTACTTTGAGAGCATATAAAAATAAATTTATTGAAATCTGAAATCGAACTCTGCCGATAAATGGTAGAAAAAAAGTGTTTCATAAGACTTCTACTCATAGATTTGAGATCGTAATGTATAAAACGTAAGTTATTATAAAAGTACAGAAAAACTGAAAACCAGGGAGAAACTAAAAACAACAAGGGCAGCGAAGTAGTTTTGATGGAGTTCACAAAGAAACAGTTTGAGAGGATACCAGTATAGAAGATTTTGTTTTACTAGATACTTATTTTAACTCGGCGTATGACTGTTGGATCATAGGTTTGTCAACAAACCAAGACCGAAAGTCGAGTTTCATATTTAACTAAGAGCTATATAAATATTTACTGAAGGAAATAACTGAAATCGATGGCAATCAAATCAAAGTATATTTGGTCTATTTACAAACATTTCCCATTGAATTTGTCTGGAGTACAGAACTAATTTCGCGTCGACTCCTTAAACGACTAGCCGGCAAAGAGTAATATAACCGCGGTATTTGAGCAGCCGGCTACCAAGTGCCCTCCTGAAACTGGCCGGGTTGGAGTACAAGCATGCTTGCGTTGGTAAACAACGTTAGGTAACATATTGCTGCGTTCATGGGGGTTTTAATAGCGTAATTTTTTTGGAAGCGAGCGTTAGATTTAATGAATGTTATTGCTTTGTTAGAAATATTTGGCGTGCTGGATTGTGCGAAAGGAGCATTGAGTTTTGTATGTGTGTAACCAGTTTTTTTTGACGTGCTGGATTGTGCAAAAGGAGCATTGAGTTTTGTATGTGTTTAACCAGATTTCTCCAAAAAAAAAAAAAGAACCAGATTTCTAGATCTAAACAGAGCTTGTATTATGCATACGAGATGACTGAAATTCAAAAAAAAATTATAACATAGATAGAGTAAGAAAGAAAGAAAATTATTTACTAACGAAACAATTGATTATATATAACTATTGAAACAAACAACAGGTAGCTCAACTGTTCTATATCAATACCAGTCGGTAGTGTCCCCAAGATACTGGCTGTATGGCAATGCTGATGCGCGCCGACAGAAACTTACTCGGTCACTACGTAGGTAGATATTTTCATAAAGACATTATATCAAAAACCCAGAACAACCTGAATCAATCTGCAGATCGAATCTATACCCTGGCGTCCAAAGGAGGTGATAAAATAAATGCTTGTTTTATGGGTGCTAGATAACTGATATACATACATAATAATATTATACGAGAACATATAATTATAGATATTTTTAGAATATATATCTAGAAATTGATATTTGTAGATTTTTTGAAAACGACCAGAACTGACCCTGAATGTTATATCTATTTACAAAGAAAATTACAGTTGTAGGAACTGTTAACAGAATAAAACAACTTCAACTAGATCACACTTATATCTATTTCTTAGAAATCTAGCCGTCGTCACCGGAAGGCAGAATGCCGGCAGCATTGCCACTTTGGATGGCGATACAAAAGTTTGTCGTAAAATAAACTCTTGATTTCTGGTTGCCCTCAGGTTGCGCTTTCCCCTCGCGATGGCAAGGCCGGTGGTTTCAGTCGGGGGTCATCCAGCCCATCGTCATCGATAGTGATCGCCTCTCCAACAAGGGGAAGTGCCTTTCTTCAGAGGGAGACAAGTTCCTTATTGTTGATGAGTAAGTATGGCTACGTTTACCGAGACGCGGTCTGCACTAAAGAACACGTTTACCCAGCGGTTATCGGTTCTTCGCGAAATAATAGCCGGCCCACTCTTACTTCAGTTTGCTAATTCTCTGAGCTATGTCGATGACTTTCGTTCTCTGTAGGATTTAGTAGTGTAGGACGCCCTCCGGCCAGGTGGGATGACGATCTGCCAAAGACTGCTGGCAGATGCTGGATGCGACAAGCTGAAGACAGGGCGCTATGGCGCTCATTGAGGGAGGCCTATGTCCAGCAGTGAACTAACATAGGCTGATGATGATGATGAAGTATGGCTATAGAATATGACCATAGACTGCTAGGAATAGAAACGAATTGACGCTGGAAGTGGTCTGCCAAAGTATGGCAAACAGCCAGATAATATGTGCTAGAATAAGTTAGATTTAAGGTGTTGCGCTGACCCAAACTAGCGTCGCTAGCTATTTTAACTTACTATTATTTTAAGATAATAATAAGTTAAAATAGCTCAAAATAATAGTAAAGTAACAAGTTTAATTTTGTATAGTTTAGGAAGAGATCAGAGATACGAAGTTGCCCTTTTAGGCTACCAAACTCTATTTTCGCATTGAATGGAAAATTGTAAATTATCTTTTTAAATAAAGCTTATTTAAGTATGAGTTAGTATAAGGAATAGCTCAGACTAACTTTGATATGTGACAGAGCTGACATAATTTTATTTTTCTGGTGTACGTACAAAATCAATTTTGTATTATATTGTATTGTAATTTTTAAGTGAATTTCAACTGATGTGTTTACGGAGGACTGAAAGATATCATCGTCTACATGAAAATATAATCGATAAACACATTATTGGCCCATGTTTATCAACGCAAATAGGTCTAAAATTAATTGCCTAAACCAGTGGAACTACGAGTACTAAGTACCTACATAGTAATTCCTAGCGAGTCCATGGCCATATTATAGCGACTTTATCGGAAAAAATATTTATTTATTTATTTGTAAACATGCACTTCTATCATTACGGGCACACCCAATGCAATACAGTACCTTAAATTCTAGTCTTAGATAATAGGTTCCATAATACAATAAAAGAAAAAATCTAATTAATATACAATGTCACCGATAAATACAATAACAATAATAATAATTATTAATTAGTATGTTTTACCTCAATTTGTATTATTCGTTGCAGGAAAGGTTGTTACCGATGCGTGGTTATGCACGAGAAACACAAAAACGTGCTGCAGTATAAAGAAAGTGAGTATGCTACGTGAATGTAATAAAATGGTT
Organism: Eupithecia pulchellata; assembly: GCA_963931895.1. NCBI lineage: Eukaryota > Metazoa > Arthropoda > Insecta > Lepidoptera > Geometridae > Eupithecia > Eupithecia pulchellata. Next base: position 11,957,625 of record OZ007526.1, on the reverse strand, counting down.
TATAATCATGAATGCGCAATGCGCTTTCAGCATGGAGATTTGTAAAGTCTGCATTTTATTTTACTCGCGTTTCAACATTTTAATCCTCAGTAAAATGTAGGTTGTTTGTTCCTTTCTATAAAGTTATTCTGTGCTTGTACTAGGTTTTCAAAATTCTTATCCGCATGGCCGCCCGTCTCTATCTGTGAGCGTTATTTTTGAGTTTTATTTGAAGTTTTGGTTGACAACGTGGGGTAAACAAAAAACCTTTTCACTTCTCTTGCTCAAAAAGTGGGTCATTATAGCGTAGCTTAGCGTTAAAATGTTTTTTTACTCTTGAATTTTTGTCTGAAATCATTGGCAATGAAAAAGCTTCGTCTTCTTACATAAATAAAATAAATAAATAATGCTGGACAATCCACACAGCATCATCTAGCCCCAAGCTAAGCAGAGCTTGTGTTATGGGTACTAGATGACTGATATACGTAATACAATATTATTAAATAGATAGATATTTTTTATTATACATAGAAAACGACCAGAACCTCTGAACAAATATCTGCAGATCATACAAATATTTGTCCCGAGGCGGGAATCGAACCCGCAACCTCCTGCGTCGCAGGCGGACCTTCGCCCACCGCGGCACAGTGGTCGTAAAGACTCGACTAATTGGTGTTCCATCAACAAAGAACATATATTTTACTTGAATTAGTTTTGAAAATGCTACTCAAAGCGGCTTCTTGGATTGTTGGATGTTTATACGAAGGATGATTCTTCCTCCATGGTAGAATGCGTAGGTACATTGAATTTTCTTTTTGTTTATTTGGTACCTACGAATTGAATTGAACGAGAACATGATACTTTCTATGGAAACGTTCAAAGTTTATGAGCGTAAGTACTAAAAACATTAAAAACTTTCGCATTTTAAAAGTACTAACAAACATACATCTGTATGTACATCCGAACATTCGAATTTTAAAATTAAAAAAGCCTACGCTGTCAACGATGTTTCTTCCGCCAACCCTTTCAATAAATATTGCAAGTTCATTTGTTTTGTTGTCGGCATTAGGCACGGTACTGCCTAAGTTGGTCCCAGCCGGCACGTTTTCGGCTAGAAGCCATTAGTTTTACTTGAATACTTACTGGATAAAAAATTGCTTTAGTTTCCCGAACTATTGTTACGGATATTGTTAGCAGAGGGCTAATAACCTGAATAATTGTTATGATACTTAATCCTGATTATTCTAATAAGTTAAAGAGGCTCTACCGTAGCTCTTGTCGCAATGATACACATTCCTTCACTTTTCTCTTTCAAATGCAGTCTTTTTTACGTTTTCATACGTGCGTTCTTCATGATCTGATTCATATAGGTAGTTAATTCTTGTATTTCCCTTAATGGTCTTTCACCTACTTTTCTACTACACTAGCTGTCATGTCGTATAAAATGTCCAATCCTCTTCTATTTGTTTTGAATGGTGTTCATCAAAAACCTTTTCTCGATAACTCTTAGCACCTCCTTATTAATAACCTTCTCCGTTCAGCTCCGCTACATTATGTTATGGTCCATGTTTTTTATCCATAGAGGTCTATGCTCCAAACTTAATCCTGATATGATCGGTTAAAGCATTTACATACGTAAATAGGTTAGTACCAACAACTAAGTGTAATTGAATTTAAAAATGTTCATGATGAAAATAATCATAGGCCAGCTATTTCTATATTTTTTGTAGACAATCATTCTAATGTGCCATCGCCGTCATAATAAATCAATTACTAAAGAAACCACCTAAATATTTACATTCCGATGTTGGCTGACCTGTCGACCTGATGACACAACAATAAATAATTCAATCCACGTGTCCAAAGGCCGTTTGATAAGTGAGCCACCAAATGTGGAGGGTCAAAAATTACTCATCATCATTCTTTCATAAATATCAACTTATTGAGTCAATCAGACCTAGTACTTACCTACCTACTTAATGAGAGCTTGATAGGTACTCTAGCAACAGTTCAATATTCCTCGAATTTTATCAAAATGGCGCTGCATTTGAATTTGGCGCCCAACGTGGTGCCAGAAATTCCTAGTCCGTCAGGTTTTTAATTATAGTCGTGCTTAGTTTGCTGCTGCAGCAGCATACTATGGCCGATGCCAAAACTCCGCCAAAATGCAATTCGTTTCAAATCTGATGAATACTACTGCAGTCAATTTTGATGAAAAAGCAGACGAGAAAGCTTCGTAAATAAACTAATCTGCATTTGAAAACTTTTATTCGAAGCTGTGGCTTTACGTTTCAAACAATGTTGAACGGAAATGTTTTTCAGCTCTTCGTTAGTGATACCTCGTGGTTGGAATATTTTTAGATGAATAAAAAATATAGCCCGTGATTTCTACTTCATCTGCGCTTCCTAAAGAAAATCAAAACAAACATTTTGATTTGTCGTTATTGGACTGCCAACAGCAACAGCAACAAACAGGCATGCTAAAGGCTGTTTGTTGCTGAAAAGCTTTTATCCCACTACGACGTTTTTGATGCAGTCGCGATACAGCATCACGTTTTTGAAACGGGAGCTATCTACCCATGTCATTAATGTAACATTATATCGTTACCATAGAAATACCTAGCTTTTCTTTCTTTTCTTAAACATTACCAAAGAAAAAGCTGGTTATTTCTATGGTAAACTATATATTTAAATATTTTTCTAGCTTTCTGCCACCGCCGGGATGCCCTACCACATCTCTGTTCGCTGATCACGGGAGATGCCTTGCTCTACTCCATGTTCAGAGAAAGCGCGGAAGCTGTCGACTGTCCTCTGAAGGGACCCTTCTCTTTTACATACAACAGGTAAGTCTATTGAAGGTAGACTCTTTTTGATATCCTCATAGATCTGGAACAAGCGAATGAGGTTGTTGCGGAGGAGGTTTACAAAAAGTTAATATCTATACCTGAGAACTCAAAGCCGACGGGCAGGTATATTTCGCGAACGAATGTAGAGAAGATGATGTGAAAAGCTAGCGATGCCATAAATAAAGAAGTTGAAGAGTTATTTTTATATATCTGAACATCCCTGTAATAGCCATGTATCACAAATGAATAAATAAACTGGAACCGTGTTATAGAGCCAATTCAAAGGTGCTACGCTAGTTCCTATATTCTGTTAACTTAGTTCCTCTATTCTGAAAATCCCTAAGTGGAAGCAATTAATTTTACGACAAATTTACAAATTGGCAGGCTCATTTTATCCGCTCGATACGCCAAGCTTAATTTCTGTGTAATCACCCAATTCATTTCGAACCAACTGCCATGCGCGTTCACGCACGTCAGTCGTCTTAATTACCCGACTGCGGAGAACATATGTCGGGTTATGTCTGTCCCGAATCCATTGACGATGCTAACAGACAGGACTGCAGTGTTTTGTAGTAATGAGCTCCGGTTTGTTTTGCTGGTCATTTGATGATTTTTTGCGTCGATGGTGTGACGAGAGAAACAGATGAAGTTAAAATAACAAATCTTTCCTCTTTAATAAAAGTATATTTGTTTAAACATATGCTAGGTCATGAAACTATAAATAAGTACGGAAGGAATATCAGAAAAACATAAAACGAAGCACTCCAATCAAGCAAGCATGCCAATCAATCAAATAGTATGCTGGCCATCGCCATTACGGCTTTATACACCAACTGATTAACTCTATTGTAAACAAACCAAAATAAATGGAAAACGCCGTCTTGTGTAGTCAGATGTTGCAAAAATCACAATGGGTTTGTCAATAAAAAATACCGGATCACATTTCCTAGGTAAATTTCTTATTTCACCAACTTATTTCTTTGATTTTACGCAAAATTATTATGAACAAAATAATCAAAATAGAAGCACAAAATCTAGCCAGTGCTGCCAACATGTATACATGTAAATTTTCCGGTAAATATGGGAGTATATTAAATAAGTTTCAATTCTCATATTTTATTGACTTTAAATTATGAATCAGGTAAATAGGCATTTATTTATCATTCTGGTTATCTATAATAATATGTATTATTTGAAATATAATTATGATATTGAATTTCTGTTTGTAATATCAATTCAATAGCTTAGCTTTTGATAGACGAATTATTATAGGTAACCTGTGTTTATTTAAGCTATTCTCCAAAATAGCTGAACCCATTTTAATAATAATTTTACTGACGCTGATGCTACGCAGATAACATGTTATATCGAGATTATAGGTAGCCGCAGGGCATAACTAATAGTCAATATTTTTTCAGATTTCTAGGTGATGAAAATTTGAAGTTAAATTGAATTCGTATAGGTAATCAGAGAATCTCACAATGAAAATAATTGGAATCCCACTTAATCTAGTATAGCATGCAGTGTGCATTAAGATTTTTCATTTATAAGAATTTGGGCAATTAAAATTAATAATATTTATGTATCCATAAATTTTTATTTCTTATTTATCAAACAATGAATATGAGAATAAAATAATGTATATATTTTCATTATTAGGAACGTTTAATTGATCTTCCTAGTAACAATCGTAAAATATGGCTGCTTATTGCCACTTTTAAATAAGTAATTTTTATTTGATTTTTGGTTAGGCATTTCCATAGGAACAACGCATGCGAAGCATCAGGCAGAAAAAAGTTGTCAGCCAGTTAATAGGCACAAAGAATTATTTATTCAAACTAAAATTAGACAGTGAACGGAGAGTTGGAATACACTGAGGGCTGAACAGATTTTGTTGAAATTTCTTCGATTAGCAAATACGTTACTATTTGATCCCGGGAAAGTACAGTGTTCTGTTCTGTGCTTGTGGGATAATCAAATTCACTGCAGTTAGCACCATAAAGCGCTGGCGTAAATTGAAAATTATAAAAAGTAGGTCTAATAGACGATGACCGTAGCTAAAGCAGTACCTACGTAGATTTTTTTATAATCTACATATTCATTTGTAAACAATTATTAGGAAGAATATTTATAAAAATTATGGGTAAATTTTTCTTCAGTTGGCAACTCGATATACAATGACACTCAATGTCATTCCGCCATTGTTAGGATTCAAGTTTGATTTGACAGGATGCCATCCTTACTTTTCATAAATCCATGTGCTAGGTCATAATTGATAAAAAGTTGTCAAGTCTCATTCAAGTCTCTAAAATAAAAAATCTTAGATTTTGTCGCGATGGAACGTAGCGTTACCAACTGCAAAGGAGGTAAGTTTTTAGTTATAGTTGACCTTTTAAAAGCCGGGGTTCTAAATTCAAAATTTTAGGTATTCTACCTCAGTTTTTTCCACACAGAATTCCGTTTTACAGGATCTTCCACGTGTGTACTGGAGGTAATGTTCAGAGTTTATGGGATCCGTCGCTATTGGAGTTCTAAATGCTCTAAGATTGGAGGTGACCGTGCCACGCCTCGCGTAGCTACGATCCGATAAAACGGATCCTGTATAATGTCGGATCGATATATTTTTAGGGGATCCGTAAAACTCAAGAGTGTTCACTCTCATACAGCCGTACCAGTATTCATCGTACCCTCTTTTATTCGTTGATGCCTATAACTAAACATCCGCCATCGTCGAATTAAACCGTTTTATTGTATTTATTTTAAAGTTAATTTATAATTCAGTTTCTTAATATGTTGTTAAACTGTAAAGTAGACAGTTGAAATGTTCCAGAGTTTGTTACTATGATTTATTAAATCAGCTGCACTGAATCTGTCCAGGCAAAAAGCACCGCATGCTTATATGTTACGTGTCTATTCTAATCAATGATCTTCTAGAGTAGTGGTTTAGGATTAGATATTTCTGCCATGTTATTATTATAAATAAATAAATGACGACTATACGACGAAACTATAGTAAAAAATTTGATTGTCATTGCCATTGATTAGCGGAATTGGTCCTATTGTAATCTCACTAAGCTCAACCTCAGATCCCTTGCATCCATCGACAATATACTTAGCTTTTATAACCTTCTTTGCAGAGGTCATGGCGAATGCAAGAGCCCAGTGTCTTCTATCGAGAGCTGTACTGAAGACTCGAGGCTACTCCTCAACTACCAGGCTTGTCCTGATGTCCACGCTTCAGAGAGTACTGGTAAGATGACGATTGTTTTTATAGATGATGATGACGTCTAGCCGAACTTCAACAATGGCGGCCAGTCTTAACGGATACTCGTACCACCCAGGGAGAAGAGAATTTATGCGCACACATTAAAGTGCGCTTAGAGAGGCACTACGTATCCGAAACGGGAGAGATCAGGCGTAGGACCAACTGACATGATCATAATGTGCCTTAGACTGGACTTTTAGACATGAAGCTAGATTTCCAGCAGAATAGTGATTTTCTTGAGAAATGTTTCTTTTAAAATACCTACTCCACACTTTTGGTGATCGCACCGCAAAGAGGTTTCGTAACATAAGTCTGTATGTGTTATATGACAAAGTTTAGCTTATACCTAGAAGAGGTACTCTATGCGGCGCAAACGCGTTTCGGCCATGCATATTTTTTCAGTTCTAACTACTGAAAAATGCTCTCCAGTCACTCCTCAACCCTCTGTCGGGAACACACATCATATCCTTAATAGGATTATAGAATATTGTAATGTGTAGTTTCATTTATTAGTGTCGTGTAAGTTGAATTACTGCAAAAAATCTAACAGAATAGGCATTATTACTTACATACAAAACACGCAAGTTTAGCTATCGGTTATTCCATTTTCTGTACACTATATCAAGTATCTCCTATATCAAAACGGGGCCCCGTTTGTAAGTAATAATGCCTATTCTGTTGGGGCCTCAGCCAACACTTAAATCGGTTTATCCATACTCTCCAATAAACAAACCTTTATGGTCTAAAATTGAATGGAAGTACGAGGCCGTTATAAAATCGGTCACAAATGAGTTGGGCAACCGTCCAAAGTATCGAGGATGGTTAGGTTTAGAACCTTTTTGGCATATTTTAGTTTTTGCTATGCCTATAAAAATTCGCCATGACAAGTTGATAACGTCCATTGTCCGTGGTCCACCTGCGTCAGCGGCGGTGGTGGTGGCACACAGGAAAATAATTTAGTTGATTAAGTACCTAATTGCTTTATTAGGTAGTAAAGATATAAAGAAATTGGTCGAGTCTTTAAGCAAACTATGTAAATGCCATTCAATTTGTACCGAGCGAAGATAGGGTGCGACATAAGATAGCAGAATAGCGATGTCTTGACACTCAGAGCAAATAAAAAGTTTTATAATCAAAAACGTCTTCATTTGGTCTGAGGTCAATGGATGACTCTATAAAAACAAGATCCTTAGGCCTCGCTAACTCACCTTCGAACCATTCGTAATGTAATGAATATCTAAAAACAGTTGTTATAACTACATTTCAGATGGATCGCTCGGTAAAACTTGACAAATATTAAGCGCTTACTGTCACTATTTTACTCATTTTATTGAAAAAAACTATCAAATCAAGAATATTTTCAAAAACTCTTCCATGACTGGGAGATGTTTGTATGTTTTGATATGTTCGGTTACTGAACGAAACCTACATACATGTGGAGGAATACCTACTCAAGTAGGTACCTACAATTGTACCCAGCAATGTTTTGAAAACTAATTAGTTCTGAAACGCCCATGGCACACAATTAGGATGGGTTGATTTATTTGATGATCAGTAGATAAATCACCGATCCACCTAACAATCGTGCCGATTGTTGCCATTCCTCGTTTGGTAATGTATTCCATGACTGTACGTTTACAGAGGGCGTAGTTAAGGGTGCTGATTAAAAAAAAACGTTTTGCAGTACCTTTTTTTAACAAACATATTGTATTTCGGAGGCCCCATTTACTACATTTATTACCGCACCACTCTACGATGCTAGTTCACAAAATCCAATTATTTATTTAGTAATAAGAGAACCCTAGTGTCTATGTTAGGATTTAAGACGCAAGATGATTAAAAATGTAACCTTTTCTGTCAATAAATAAATAAACGAACATTTGCTTTGCTTGTGTTAGGAAACTCCGCTCTTGCCAGTGATGTAGGTACATAAACTTAAAAAGGTACCAAGCTGTTTACAGTAGTTTTAAACTAGACAAAAAATATAAAAAGAAATTAAATTAATATAACGAAAATTAAAAGCTTTATACATAAAAAGGAGATAAATATAGAGAATGGGGAGATAATTCAATTAAATAAGTAAAAAGCATTGTAAAAAGTTTGTTTATTCAGACTCAGTCCATAAAAATTACAATTACAATTATTTATTAATTTAAAACTACACATAAAACATGAAAATTACTCATAAATATTAAAATTACAATTTATATTAGAGTTCACAATCCCAACTCTTTAAAGATTCCTTGCTATACCACTATTGTAGCGCTTCTTATACCGTTAGTGTGCTAGTTAGGGAGTTTATGCTAACCTGTCTCCAAATATATATTACAGTTGAGGAGCTGGAATGCCTAGCCACGTGGAAGGAAGGCAGCCTGCGGTTCCTCGTCGGCAAGCTCCACCACAACCACGCGACCAGCAACGAGGACCGCTACCGCTGCTTCGTTTACGAGAAGACAAATGGTATTGGTAAGATTTTAATTTTAGTTTTCTTTCTTTTTATCTTATCGATATGCTGACGCGATCGCTAACACAAAACGCGAATTCGAAGTTCAAACTTTTGACAGGTTGAGCGGCCGATGTCAGTGACTGTTTTCTCTTTTGTTTTTGTCTTAGCAATAAACGAATAACCTATTTTTATAAGTTGTATTGTAGAATCATCAGGCATAACGTTGCAATGATAGAACTCTGTCATATGAATCTGTTAATACGATTCTACATAAAAAATGCTGGACAATTAACACAGTATCATTAGCTAAATGGTGATGAAAAGAGCCTGTGTTAGGGCTCAGTAGCTCATTCACACTGCATCATAATTTTTTTTTAAATATATTTTTTGGCGAATTCACACATAGACCTAAATCTGTTAGATTTCATGTACTAGTGGTATCTTTTTTATTCCTTCCACAAATAAACCAAAAAAAAATTAAGTGAAGAGAAACTCAAGTAGGTCCCTGCATCTTCCACTAGTGGACAAAAAATTGAAGTGAAGAGAAATCAATAACCAATTATTTCTTATTTTAATAATTGTCTGTTTGAAATTTGACTTGTCTAAGTGCTTATTTTGTAAGCCTAAAGAAATAAAGTTATTGAATCTGAATCTGAATCTTAATTCTTATTTTGTTATAATAATTTATGGTACAAATTTAAACTTGTCAAAGTTCTTATTTTGTAAGCCAGAAGAAATAAAGCTTTAGAAATCCATAGAAATCTGATCAATCAGATTCATAGACAGCTGTCAAAAGTTTTAAAGCTGCTTTAGGTTAGGTCTACGTTAAAACGTAGATACCTATCATATATATATAATTATATAATTTAATTTATTTTTGTTGCCATCTGCGACATTTTAAGCTTCTGCAGATGACATAGTTTTCTATTTTCAAACCTGTAACCATTTGTTTTATATTCCATAATAAATGTTCTTAGAGTTTACGACGAGTCGTAGGTATCTTAATATCTATATAATTATATATAGGTATTATTATTATTTAACTATATTTTATACAATTTCCAGCTTCTGGCAGCAATATGAAGGAAGGCCCTGCCATGGCCGCCGGCGTGGAGTACCGAGTGGCGCAGTCGGGAGACGCCACCTGCAATGGACTTTTCAGTGCTACTGAAGGCTCCAGGACCATGTCTTTGAAACGAGGTGAGTCAAGGACCTGATGTATTAATTTATTTATCCAGTAAAGAACGGCAATAGCGTATTATAAAACATTCATAAACCTAAGCACTTTTTAAGGTTGCATAAGACTTCACTCACTGTTTTAGTATCAGCACTTTGGTAGGGGTGGCTGATGTGAAGCTACTATATTATGTACTATATGTATATATGTATATATATATACTATATAGTTCTATAGTACTATGTACTATATAGTACAAATACTTTTTTTTGTTCTTTGTTTAGCGATGCACAAAACGTAAAAAATCATAAAATAAAACAAACTTTTATTCTTTTTAAACAAAGGAAGAATATTGTGAACTCGCAAGTTATTTTTACCGTTACCTAGGTACTTACTTAGCAAATAATTCGCTCAACCCCTTATCAAATGATTTTGATATCATCATCAACAGCTTTATTAGACTACTGCTGGACATAGGCCTCGATTTTGATATATTTTAGGTTTAATACTAATAGTGCCTAATACATCGGTGTTTAAATTACATAAATACTATTCATAATCATAATTATTTTAGTACTACAGCGACTAATATAAGATTAAACTTAGCGTTAGATTTTCTAATTAGCGAATTAAGGCGCATACAGGAGCGAATGACCTTGAGCAATTTGGGCGGGGCTATGGTTTCGGCCCGCACCCTTCCGCGCGCCCCCCGCCGCCGGCGCCGCATAGCCAAGAAAATGAAATAGATTTCGCGCGTAAGCCGCAAAAGATAAATAGAAATCCTTCGTGGCCGCCCGGCGCGGCGTGGTATACCAAGCCGGCTGACACGCGATAATTACGGGTTGAATTCCCACTGCGGGATATTTTTTTACAAATTGTCTATCTTTATTTATGTCTGTGCTGTTCTTGTGAAGCTAAATAAATGTATCTTTGTCTTTAAAATTCTGCAAGTATTTGTTCTTGGTCTGAGAACAGAACTCGGTACTTTAGGTAAGTAATAAGTATGTATGTTACCGCCTTACCGCCTCTTGTTACTACCCGCGCGGCGCGGGGCGTTCGCGTTGTAGGTAATTTCCTTCTAAACTAGCCTATATTCCAATCATTCGAAAGTTTTATGAAAATCAGTTTAGTAGTTAGGTACATGGTAACAAACATTCATACAAGCTTCTCTAATTTTCAATGTTTGTAGGATATCAATGATAGGTAGGTTATACGGGTGGAATAATTTGAAACAATAAATCTCTGAGCTAAAGGAAAAAGGTCATAATGGACCAAGAGAAAAAAATTACCACTAGGTACATGGTATTTACATATAGGTTTTTACACCTATATAAAGAAATGATGCTAGAAATCGGATGTAAAGATTTGATAAAACAGTAAATTTCTAAGCAAGAGGAGAAAGGGCATCCTGGACCAAGAGACAAAGTTACTAAAAGTAACTTATTATAGTAGATTTTTTTTCTTTTATTTTCTTTCTGCTGTTTTTTAGGGGTTTGAAACCGAGGTCAAAACCCTAAAAACCAGCAGAAAGAAAACAAAAGAAAAAAAATCTACGATATATAAATTTTGTCTCTTGGTCCAGGGATCCTTATGACTTTGATTCTGTTTTGTGTTTTGAATCCATAATATTTCAGAAACTACTGCAGCTATTGACTTGAAATTTGAAATAATAATATATTTAGTGCGCCCGCACAGATTTATAGAAAAATAAATAAAAAATTAAAATGAAGATTTTCAGTACAAATTTTGAAATCGAAATTTTAAATGGGACCTACAGAAATTAAGGTGGTATGAAATTAAAGGTACTGATTTGTACATTTCGTTTTGGAAATTTTGTTAAATTTTATACTTTTTGAGAAAAAGGTCGAAAAAATTACCATTCCCCCTCCCCCCCCACCTATCTCCGAAGATTGCAGAGCGATCGATGTAAAATGTACCAAGTATTTGAAGATATGGATCTATATTTTACAGGAAAAATATAAATAGGTCTGTAAAAATAATACTTTTAGAAATATGGTCAAAAAAGGGCGGAAAAAATTTCTAAAGGGTGACTACCAGAGAAGTCTGTTAACATAACTACTTTTAAAAATTATGGTCAAAAAGGGGGGGGGGGGATTTCTAAAGGGGAGACTACCCCCGTCGAGTGGGGTGGGGTATCAATTTGCACATTCCAAAACAGTTTTTGAAATTTCAAAAGGTTTTATACTTTTCGAAATATTTTGATAAAGGTTGAAAAATTGGCCATTCCCCCCCCCCCCTATCTCCGAAGATTGCAGAGTGATCGATATAAAATGTACAAAGCGTTTGTAGATAAATATACAATGTGTCTGGTCACCGGTGTCGGAGACTTTGGGGGGGGGGGGGGGGGGTGAAATACGGTAAATTTTATCGAAAAATCACTATTCCTATCTTTTTTCTACCTCCATTGCAAAATGGCAGTAATTTTGTTTTCTTTTGCCTCGAAGCACGGGTGCTTGTACTGATTTAGCTATAGCTACCCATGTAGAGGTCCTAGGAAGACGATAGAGGGCTCATTTGATAGCCAATAATGTGGCCAATAAAGCAATGATAACATTATTTCCATTTCCATTTTATAGTAGAGGAGGAAAAAAGAATTTACAAAATAAAAAAAAAAGATTTTTTTAAAAAGATTTTTTGAATAAACTTCTAAACTATCTTACTTATAGCTAAGATACAAGACTTATTTTGAAGCACACAGTATTTACTATCGTTTAAAAATAAAAAACATGTAGCTTGACAGTTTGGATTCTATGAAAAAGCTAATAATTCAAAAAATTTTTTTCAAAAAATCTTTTTTTACGTTTCATAAATTCTTTTTTCCTCTATTATAAAATGGAAATGGAAACAATGTTATCGTTGCTTTATTGTCCACATTATTGTCTATCAAATAAGCCCTCTATCGTCTTCCTAGGACCTCTACATGGGTTGCTATAGCTAAATCAGTATAAGCACCCGTGCTTCGAGGCAAAAGAAAACAAAATGGCTGCCATTTTGTCATGGAGGTAGAAAAAAAATAGGAATAGTAATTTGTCGATAAAATTTACCGTATTTCACCCCCCCCCCCCAAAGTCTCCGACACCGGTGACCAGACACATTGTAAATCTATATTTTACAGGAAAAACATAAAAAAAAAGAAAAAAAAAATAAGTGCGTTGGTACCAACGCACTTACCTACCCACTAATCTCTGTAGTAACCGCAACCTCCTGCGTTGTAAGCCCACCGCGCCAAGAGGATTTGTACATTTCGTTTTGGAAATTTTGATTTTTATACTTTTTGAGAAAAAGGTCGAAAAAATGGCAATCCCCCCCCCCCCCCCCACCTATCTCCGAAGATTGCAGAGCGATCGATGTAAAATGTACCAAGTATTTGAAGATATGTATCTATATTTTACAGGAAAAATATAAAGAAGTCTGTATAAATAATATTTTTTGAAATATGGTCAAAAAAGGGCGGGAAAAATTTCTAAAGGGGTCACTACCAGAGAAATCTGTTAACATAACTACTTTTAAAAATATGGTCAAAAAGGGGGGGGGGGGATTTCTAAAGGGGAGACTACCCCCGTCGAGTGGGGTATCAATTTGCACATTCCAAAACAGGTTTTGAAATTTCAAAAGGTTTTATACTTTTCGAAATATTTTGATAAAGGTCGAAAAATTGGCCATTCCTCCCCCTCTATCTCCGAAGATTGCAGAGTGATCGATATAAAATGTACAAAGCGTTTGTAGATATACAATGTGTCTGGTCTGGTCACCGGTGTCAGAGACTTTGGGGAGGGGGGGTGATATACGGTAAATTTTATCGAAAAATCACTATTCCTATTTTTTTCTACCTCCATTGCAAAATGGCAGCCATTTTGTTTTCTTTTGCCTCGAAGCACGGGTGCTTGTACTGATTTAGCTATAGCTACCCATGTAGAGGTCCTAGGAAGACGATAGAGGGCTCATTTGATAGCCAATAATGTGGACAATAAAGCAGTGATAACATTGTTTCCATTTCCATTTTATAATAGAGGAAAAAATAATTTATAAAACAAAAACAAGATTTTTTTTTAAATTTTTGAATAAACTTCTAAACTATCTTACTTATAGCTAAGATACAAGACTTATTTTGAAGCACACAGTATTTACTAACGTTCAAACACAAAAAACATGTAGCTTGACAGTTTGGATTCTATGAAAAAGCTAATAATTCAAATTTTTTTTTTCAAAAAATCTTTTTTTTGGTTTTATAAATCATTTTTTCCTCTATTATAAAATGGAAATGGAAACAATGTTATCGTTGCTTTATTGTCCACATTATTGTCTATCAAATAAGCCCTCTATCGTCTTCCTAGGACCTCTACATGGGTTGCTATAGCTAAATCAGTACAAGCACCCGTGCTTCGAGGCAAAAGAAAACAAAATTACTGCCATTTTGCAATGGAGGTAGAAAAAAGATAGGAATAGTGATTTTTCGATAAAATTTACCGTATTTCACCCCCCCCCCCCCCCAAAGTCTCCGACACCGGTGACCAGACACATTGTATATCTATATTTACAGAAAAACATAAAAAAAATTTTAAAAAAAATTGTAGTTACCAACGCATTTACCTACCCACTAATCTCTGTAGTAACCGCAACCTCTTGCGTTGTAAGCCCACCGCGCCAAGAGGTCGTCAATAAACGTAACAACCTAAACGACAAAAGTTCAAAACCCTCGGCGCGCGAGTTACACTCGCAATTGTCGTACTTGTTTATCTAGAATTCTAGATAATTATGTACAAGTACAAAGGATGGCCGTCGCGAAGAAAACCCGTAAAAATACTCGTAAATAAAAAATACCCGTAAAAACGCGATAAATACATACCTACCCGTTAAAATAGTAATTATGATTTCAGATCTCGTAAGTTTAAAAATATCCGAGCTCTAGGAGATGAAAAAAGGCTATGTACCATTTTTACCCAGTCTCCTTTACATTTTGAATCCCATTCCCATTTCATAACAGTAAGTAAGGTGGGGGTGTACCTACCTAGTGATTCACTTCGGAGAGTCATAGAACTGTTGCAGCCATACTAGAATTCTGAAGACGATCATGAACCGCGTTAGGAAGAATGCCGTACGTACATATTTTATTTCGTCGCATAATACATCATAGCTACCTACCTAATATTAGCTACCACAATACAATAAAACATTTTCACTCCAGTTTCAACTTGTCCGGTCACTGTAAATCTATAAATAAATAATAATGTAAGATTAGTAATAAAACAAATAAATGGGTAGGTCTAAGGAGTATTTACTTACATTGTCGTTCATTTGTTCCTACCTAGTTTAGTACCTACCCGATCTCCTAAAATAAATATACAAATATGTAAAATCTACATAAGATTGCTAATAGGTAGTTACAATAGCATAAATTTTCTAAAATAACGAGCTTTCAGAGCTCTGGCTTTCTTCAGCTTACTGATTTTCGGAATTTTCAATATTTTACAAACTGTCTTACACCAAATAAAGCGTCCATGCGCGGATAACTTTGAATAATAAATAAAGCGTCTATGTGCATCAATATAGCATTATAGTAAAAAAGCAAAAGTACGTCTCGCGCTCACCTAGAGCGCGAGGCAGACGAACACAACCTCCCCGTACGACAGTCAGGGTTTCACTGCCGCCCGTCGCCCGCGCAGACTACCTTCAAAGGTTACCGCCCACTAATCATACGCAAAAATTTAAAATAATGATTTTCTATGTGAAAAACCGTCGTATCACAAAATCATACGTTCAGTTTGAAGATAAAGTCTTTGCCGACATGATGGTGAAAAAAAAAGTATAAAATTCTAAGTAGTTTAGAAGTAGATACACTTTTTCAGTCAGAAACAGCTCCACTTTGTGATTTTTTTTCACCAAGTAAACGAGCACGTAGAACATTTTTGTACGTTCACTTTACAGATAAAAGGTCAATGTATAACATATATTTTTTTCAGCCCATAAAATTGACTACTCTAGGAGGAGAAAGCCTCCAAAGAGGAGCAATCAGCTACTGTATGCGCCTTAATTAAGTTTTAGCCACTTTGTTGGATACAAAGTGGCTAAAACTTAATTAATTAGGTACTTCTTATAAATTCTCAATTTATTTTAAATTCTTGTGTGTAGGCAGGTTTCAGACCAAATAAAATTCGTTTGAGGTACCTATGTAAGGTACCTTATATATAGCCTATACCTATACCTAATACTTTACAAAGGATTATAAATAATTTTTATTAACAAATTATAATCAAATATTAGAAACAAATTCGAACTAGTGTTTTCAATCTGGAGCTATCTGCAGACTGTTACAAAC
The DNA here is from genome assembly GCA_963931895.1 of Eupithecia pulchellata. Lineage (NCBI taxonomy): Eukaryota > Metazoa > Arthropoda > Insecta > Lepidoptera > Geometridae > Eupithecia > Eupithecia pulchellata. The sequence continues at coordinate 11,941,575 of OZ007526.1, read as the reverse complement.
AATCTTCAGGTAGCTCAACCGATCCATATCCGACTCCATACCAGACGTCAACATTACCAGGCACCTTATTTTAAACTAGCGGTCCGCCCCGGCTTCGCACGGGTATTAAACAAAAATTTCAGAAATTATACACTCTAACACGATGGGTTTCACAGTACAAAGTTATTAAATACCATGTATGTGGAAACTTTAAGATTATGTTATCTGTGCTTTAAGCAAATTTTAAAAGATTGAAGTGAAGAAATAATCAAAATGATCTTTATTTTATTTCCCAGTATTACTTTACTGTAATTTGTGTTTTCTGACGTATTAAAGAGTCTGTAAAGGAAATATCACTTGTTTATTATTTTGAAAAGACCATTGTCAAATCATTTCCACAAAATAATCAAACAATTCTTTTTCCAGTGTCAGTCCGCTTCAACTGCAAATTCCCGCCATGGATGACGTTCACGCACACCTGGCATACCCTAGACTTCAGCAGTAACTACACATTCTACCAGAAGAACGCGACCTTACGCATCGCGAACAACACCGGCGCGGATATTAAAGTCTATTGTGTCAATGTCAAAGCTAGCTCGCCGAGCGGGAACTCTGTGGCTCTGGTTGCACATTGGCAGCATCATTGGTAAGATTTGGGCAAGTTTTTCAACGATTTTTATGTTTATTCCAACCAGAAACTAGACCTTTATGTACTTGGTTAATTTTCTTAATCAGAAAAAAAAATTGTTTCAGACTTATTGTTTTTATGCAGACTTATTTAATATAATATGTGCTGTGTTTCTAAATGTAAAACCAATTAAATTATCCACAGATTATTACATAAGTATTTTTTATGTATACGTATTACGGTTAAATAGCGCAATTTATAATGAGGTACCTATAACCATGCCTATAACATGTCTCGTACATAAAATGCTGCAAATAATGTAAACATAGGGGATACCTGTGAAAAACTTACCTCCTAGGTGAGGTTTTAATGTAATTTTTTCACGATACTTGTTGCTTTCAGCGCATCCCGCTACGTGTGCGTAGTCCTGTACCGCAGAGACGCGTTCATAGCTGAGCTGCAGCGAGGCACGCCGACCTCGCGCCCTGACGAGGCGTGCTCACCAAGGCACTTCAACGCGGTTACTGCGCCCTATGTTACCTTAGTTGGTACGTTACTTTGAGTATCTACTAGTAAATCTATGCTATGTAGGTAATAGTACTGGGAAGTTTTCCATTTTCCGTCAAACGAAACGAGACGCTTATTTTAAGACTAAAAATAGTTGCATGAAACAGTTTTTTTTAAAACACTTTTTTGTTCAACAGTAATCGTCACTTAACAATTAATTTACACTTGAAGTCACAGAATAATTACTATCAAATCGATCCGAAGTACCTAATTATTCCAAAAACACCGAATAATTGCAATGAGCGAAAGCAATGCACAATACACACATGACGCACGCACGTGTTATTATTATTACAAAACAAAACAAAACAAACTTTACCTTTGAACTCCACTCGAATTTCACTCCTAAAGTTTTTTTTTTAATTTGGTCGTTTTGTATCTTATCTATATCGCAATAGAGTTCACTATTCTATCCAAAAACGACATACCTACGTAGGCCCACTTCGCAACGGGTTTCTTCAAAAACACGTTTTTCTGTAATCCCAAAGCAAACAAAATTTTACGCTCTATAAAATAAGGATCTGTTTTGCCTGTTCCTATTCTATCCAAAAACGACATGGGTTTCTTCAAAAACACGTTTTTCTGTAATCCCACAGCAAACAAAATTTTATGCTCTATAAAATAAGGATCAGTTTTGCCTGTTCCTGCCTGCCTTGTATAAAAACGTTTTCGAGAAGCAGGGACAAACTCTTTTTATTTTATATTTTATCGTTAAAGGATTAGAGTTCATTATTGTTCGCACCTGTCAGACAGATTTGAAACTGTTTTGGCGCGCCGTTCCTTCCAATCATTTCGTTCGTTCAAAAAGCGTTCTAGCGAACCTTAGTTTTGTTCGTTTGACAGACTGGTTTCAGTCAGCATTAGATTCGTGACGTTTGACAGTTTTTTTAGTAAGTGTTTTATGATTGAACGAGAAAGCGTTTTGTCGTTTCACATAGACAAAGTGTTTCATGAAACTGTTTTATAAAAAAACGCCCAGTACTAGTAGGTAAGGTGCCTAGCAAGGTACCTTACCTACATACTTTTTAACATTGACGACCTCTGAGGCAATAAAAGGCTGAACAGATTTGAATAAAAGTTTGTACCAAGATAGCTTATCCTGAATAATCACCTATACAATTGTTTGAAGTTCAGAGATATAAAAAACTTTTGTAGGTAGGATTTTTCTATTGATAATTTATTTTAGGAGTGTTACATACATTTTTTGTGTTGTATTTTGTGTTCTCCAATTAATAAACCAGCGAAAAAGTAAAATGTCATTCCCGCAAAGAAAACAATACAGACAAAACAATACTTATACTGTACAGTATTTACAATAAAATACGGAGTTATTAAAAATGCGTTCACAAAATATTATAGATGCAGATGAGAGAGCAGTGACTATAAAGTTTACAAAATAGTAACAATGCGTAAAGTGCTATTTTGAAACCGGTAGATATTTATAACTACAACATTGACGGGTATTTTGACCTAACAACAACACTTTAAATAAATTTGACGTAACAACAACACTTAACATTATTGACAATTACTGATTTTTAATTCGATTCAATTCACTTTATAAAATCAAAAAATTATATTACAGATTTACTTAACTAATGCGATAATTATGGCACATTTCTTGAGTTCTATTTTACGTAAGACTAATAATACTTGTGTAAAATATAATTAAGTCCCTAGTATAATTTATAAATATACTAGGGATCCTTATCACCCAAACTTAATACACAGAAATGGTCAAAACAACACCAAATTAAAAATATTAGGACCGACCGAATATCAAATGAAACGCATTAATTGTAATAACTTTCTCTTTCAGCGAGTAATCCAGAATCAAAAGAATGTCCCTATTCCGGGAAATACACAATAGAGAATAACCAGCACGGCAGAAGAAGAAGATCATTGGAAACGGACAGAGAAAGTGTTAGAAACAAAGATAAATCGGAACATAATCGTAGAGTTAATAGCACTAGGTTGTTCAATTTTAGCGTAAGGAACATGTCTGACGCGCCAATGCTGAGGAGTAAAAGGCAGTTGGAAGGAAGTGAAGTGAGCTGTATTGGAAGTAACTACAATAGACTTGAAGTTGGCTGTAACTCTGTCAAAAACATGGAATTCCATTCTTCATGTCAGAACAAGGATTACGTTACAGGTGAACTTGAATTTTTTGGTTTAAACCAATTTTAGATAATAGGCAATATGATATAATGCCATCTATGGCACTCATTAGGGGAGACCTAGAGGTCCAGCTGTGGACTGTTATAGGCTGATGATGAAACAATTTCTATTAACAAATATCTACTTATTGCATAAAGTTTTCTTAATTTTTTCAGACGTTAAAATAGCAAAAGCTTAGACGACTTTAGTAGTAACCTAACATTTACAATACACTACACAAACCTTAAATTGTTTAAAATATCTTTAATAATAAATCATCATTATTTACTTCAGGTTAACAAAGAAACCCATAGGTTTAAAATACAAATAAAATAAAATAAGGAAATACTAAGAAGTACTAAACTAATTATATACTTAAGGATTAAGGGTTAAGGATAATAAGTTTTTGATAGTAAAAAATACAATACAATTATTTTTCATTGCAGCATACACGTGCCACGGTGGGTGGTACGAGAACGGCGTCTCGTTCGTAGTGACGACGCCGGTGACACGTGACAGCACAGCGGCTCGGCGGTACTGCTTCATGTCGAAGGAGGCCCGAGGCGGAGCGCTCACTGTGACACGGTCCGCTACCAACTGCGAGCGGAGCAGCGAACAGCCTGACCTCGTGTTTGATGCGGTTGCTAATGGTAATGGCCTGTTTACATTGATCTTTCTGACCTTGACTGATGCAGTTGTTAGCTGCAACGCATTATGTTATCTGTGGGTGCAACGCAAAAACGTTAATTCATTAATGTATCAAGATGGCGGATCTGGTCGTATCAAGGAACTTACCCAATCTGGAATGTGCACAAGCTGCCGATACGCGGTCCGAGCGAGATAGCTTCGCGGGAGCCCTCTGTCCCTTTCAGGATCAGGATCACCAATCACAACCAATGAATATGGCTGACGGGCTGCCAGTCTAACTTATATTATATTCTACTTATAATCTTTTCTATTTTTATTGACATTTCAATATAGTGTCCAAATTATTGCTAAAAAAATGTTATCATTCTAACAGATACTTGGAAAATATTAGAAAATATAAAGAACGAAAATTAATGCTTTTTAGTAAGACATGTCAAATTTATTTGTTCCTACCACTTCTACTAAATTCGGGAATAATCCGCCTGGCAACACTTTAGAAAGGGACACAGGGCTCTCGAAGCGCTTTCTCCCTCGGACCGGATTTCTCTCTGACCAAGTGATTGTCTGTAATAGACTTAGGGTAATACACATAAGGTTTATTTTATATTGGTGTCAAATTGACAATGCACATTCGAGGTTGGGTATAAGTTCCTTGGGTCGTATATTGTTAGGGTTTCGAGTTCGTTTTTTAATACTTTTATGGTAGGTATTGCTCACTCTGACCTTTCTTCACGCTTTAATATTTCAGCTACTACCACGTGCGTCCAGGAATCGAACCCGCAACCTCCTGTGTCGCCGGCCATCCTTCACCAGCACTTTAGGAAAACCGCGGGTAGAAGCGTTTATTTATAAAACATTTAACGCATTGTTTTTGTTTCAGGCGAGTGTCAGGACATAACAAACAGTCAACAAGTACTTCGAATACCGTTACATCTGGTCGTACATCTACTAATAATCCACTATATCATACCTAGATGATTTCCAGTTCAAGAAATTACAAATCAATTCAATTGTTTTACCTTACCTTGTATAGCTATTCATAAGCTTAGAACAAAATATAGGACCCTAGCTTTTAAGGCACTTTTGTAATCGTGCTTTATTTTTGTAACTACACACTTGTAATATTTTAAGAATTCGTTGTAAATTTAGATGTAATCATGGAGCCGCGCTTGCACCTTATTTTTGTGGGCTCAATATTGGTGGCTAGTGCAGATGCTAGTTCAAAATGAGGTGCAAGTTTGACTCCATGAAGAAGGGATAGTTAAATCAATTACGAAATTCATAGATAGATTTGCCTAAAAATATTTAAGGGCACAGACAGAGAACCTTTGCGGTCCCTAATTGCTGTACTTAATTGCGAAGGTCAATAACAGAGTTTTCTAACTTTTTTTAGTTCAGTTTATAAGTCTTGCACGTTTAAGTTAGTATTGTAATCTTTGTTTAAGTATGACGTCTTTCTAGGTATGAGGTGTCTATTTTATTTTCTTTAAAAACATTTGTACTGATTTATTCATTTAGATTCATAATTGTAAATAATAGTGAAATACCTTCCCAATGTGAATACGCATATAGAAATATTCACCGTTTATAAATTTATACAGGTAGGTAGCCTACCTACTTTATAAACTTTTCATTACATCGAAACATATTCATGCCTTAAAACTTTTGAAATAAATTATTAATCTGTTATTTAGTCATGATACTACTGTGACTGTTTAATTCTAAAGCTGATGAAAGTTCCACGACACTATTCTCAGTGGAAAGGCACTTTCTTCCTTCTATTTGAAGAGTGTAATCTCTTGTGTAGTTTGTTTAGAGTTTATCGTAGAAATGGAGTGTTCTAGAATAATGGAAATACTACTTAGATCAAGAAGGTTGATAGAGTTGAGAATGGTTGTGAATCAATGGTTCTTGTTGCAGAAATTGTATAATTAGTAAGTATCATATATCTATATCGTTTTCCAGTCTTCAAGCACAACTTAGGTACTTATCCATTTTATCATATTAATTTAAAGGTCACTGCTTTATCTAGGTGTGCTATTTAAAGTTGTATTCCATAATTTATAATTAAGTTAATTCTATAAGTATGAAGCATCAAAAGATACCAATCAAACAAGAGCGAACGAAATTTCCCCTCATATAGTTTTTATGCATTGTGTACTAAGGCTAAGTACACCTAAGAACAAAACCTGCCGTGCATAAAATCCCCATAAATCATATAAGTTTACAATTAAAACTCATACTGAAAATATCAAAGGAATAAATTTCCATACAAACTTAGGTACATCATTTAACCCTACAATGTTTAACCTCTACAAAATGCACAATATTCAAGATAGGTGTCCAACACATCTATCATTTAGGAAATTTGTGATTTACAAAATAAGTAGACTATTAAGAACTAAGTTAAGCTAGTAACGTTTTATAGACTGCACTGTCTTAATAACTTAATGTACCTACACTCTTATTCTCAAGTTGAACTGTTCGCGCAAAATAATACGGAAGACAAATTAGGTTTATTTACCATAAATATATTATGTACAAATTTAATATTAAATCTGTTATTTTGTAGCTAGATTAATTATTTAAATAATTTACTGACTAATATTCCTTATTTTTAAAAGGTATGAATTTTAGGAAGCATATAAACTGAATCAGTTATTTATCAACTAGGTAAATATTAGACCATTTGGTAAATATCAGATTCTCTTTTTTAAAACGATAAGTTTTTGTTATTAATGTTGATTATATTATAATTTATCTAGAATTTTTTAGTGTATATTTTGCATTGATTTACTCAAATTTTTACACTCATTTTCTGACTTACATATTTTTACAATAGCTTAACAACATGGGGGTACACGTGTAGATGTACCCACTATAAATTAAAACGCATTTTGGTAGTTGATTCAATTGCACCATTTAATGGTTGCTTTAAAATTTAAGTAGCGGTGTGTACGTAAGTATTTTACGACATTTTTACGAGAAAGCAATGTTTTCTCAAATCAAGCAATACTATCATTAAGATTATAAATAGATAATAATGAATTTAGATAAGAAAATGAAGATCAATGTGAAATTGAAGGAGTTAAAGTAAGCTAGGTTAAAGAACGCAACAGCAATAAATTAATTTGTATATTTATAGCTATTGAGCGTTACATTTTGATTAGTGAGTAGACAGTTGTAAATTATGAAGGCTAGGATCGTTGTTTTTAATAATCAGAGAGACTATTCATTTTGGAAACCTACCTGAACTAATCAAGTTTAAAAACGCTTAACAATTTTATAGCGTTGTTGTTAGTCAGGTCTTCATCGTTAAGTTTCCATTGTGTGATATAGCTATACATTGAGATTAAGTACCTACATAGTCGTCAGCATAAAATAAATATAAATTGAAAGTATAATCTGAGTTTTTCATTCCACCTTAATGATTAAAAATAAATAAAAATGTAGGTACCTACTGGAAAATAATTCACAGTCCATCATCTAGCCCAAAGCTAGGCAGAGCTTCTGATATGGATGTCATCTTACTACAACTCTACAAGTAACTACTTAAAACAAAAAACACTAGAGAGACAACAAATAATAGATAGATACTTACTTAATGTTTTGAAACTTACGCGATCTGAACACATAATGATTAGTAATTAACGGGTATTTATCGCGTTTCTTCTTCCTCCTTTCTTCTTCTTCTTTTCTCGACGTTTCAACAGGTTTGCACTCTGTCGTGGTCACGAGATGACTCTCATCTCGTCATCTCGTGACCACGACAGAGTGCAAACCTGTTGAAACGTCAAGAAAAGAAGAAGAAGAAAGGAGGAAGAAGAAACGCGATAGATACTTACTTACCTATATTGTTCAAAGTAGGTAACATCTGAAGAAACAAGTACGACAAGTGCGAGTGTAACTCGCGCGTCGAGGGTTTTGAACTTTTGTCGTATAGGTAGGTACGTATATTCACGACGTCTTGGCGCGGTGGGCCAACCAAGGTCCGCTTACGACGCAGGAGGTGGCAGTTTGATTCTCGCCTCGGATCTAATATTTGTACGATCTGCAGATTATTTGTTCGGGTGTTCTAGTCCTTTTCTACGTACACAAAAATAAATCATCTAATGTGATACATATACTTTATTAAGTATAACAGCTATCATAGCAATAACACAAGCTTTGCTTAGCTTGTGGCTAAATGATGCTGTGTGGATTATCCAGGATTCTCTTCTCAAAAATTCTTGGAGCGCTGTGGAAACTACCCATTACAGATACCACAGAGATTAGTGGGTAGGTAACCTACAATTCTTTTTTCGATTTTTTCAACGTATATTTCACTAATCATGAAACTTAGACGATTTTCAAAACCTGTTTTAAATTGTCTAAATCCATAGCTTTGATTTGAATTTGGTCTCAATGAAATATTTCAAACCATATTTCAAAAAATATTATTTTTACAGAATTTTCTATATTTTTCCTGTAAAATATAGATCTATACCTACAAACGCTTAGTATATTTTACATCGATCACTCTGCAATCTTCAGAGATATTGGGAATGGTAAATTTTTCGACTTCTTTCGAAATATTTCGAAAAGTATAAAACCTATCGAAATTTTAAAAACTGTTTTGCAATGTGAAAATTGATACCTTTCATCACCCACTCGGTGGGGTAGTCTACCCTTTAGAAAATTATCCCCCCCCCCCCTTTTTTTGACCATATTTTAAAAGTATTATTTTAACAGACTTCTCTAAATTTTTCCTGTAAAATATAGATTTGTGTCCACAAATACTTAGTACATTTCAAATGGATATCAAAAAGTATAAAATCTATAGAAATTTCAAAAACTGTGTTGGAATGTACAAACCAATACCTTTCATTTAATACCCAACGCGGGGGAGTCACCCCTTTAGAAATTTTTCCCGGCCTTTTTTGACCATATTTCAAAAGGAATTATTTTTACAGACTTCTCTATATTTTTCCTGTAAAATATAGATCTCTGCAATCTTCGGAGATAGGGGGGGGGGGACGGTAGTTTTATTGACCTTTTTCAAAATATTTTAAAAGTAAAAAATCTCCAAAAATTTCAAAAACCATTTTGAAATCTATACAAACGAATACCTTTCATTTGAAAATCTTCATTTTGTTTTATCATTTATTTTCATTTATTTTTCTATAAATCTGTACGGGCGCACAAAATGTATTATTATTTCAAATTTCAAGTCAATAGCTGAAGTAGTTTCTGAGATATTAAGGATTCAAAACACAAAACAGACCCAAAGTGATCCCATAAGGGTTTTGAAACCGATGTTAAAACCCTAAAAATATCTGTTGATAGTTAAATACAAATACATTTATTCGTAACACAATGTTATAAGTCAGGTAGGTACAGTTTGTAACTAGTTATTTTTATAAATAAAGTTACTTATAAAAATTATATTTATTAAATAATAATTATAAAATTAAATTCTGGATATAAAAAAATTTATAACAAATAAAAAGTAATTAAGATTTGAGCATTATACATTATAAACAAATGGGCAGTTCATAAAACTCGTTAGGTAATCGAGTAAAACGAGTTTTCCAGTAGCCATTTTCGTAATTTGTGGAGGTTGCATTGCATCCCCTCGGACCTTGTCCGGCAGCCTGTTATATACCTACAGCGGGACCCATGACGTACACGGACCTCTCCGATTTGCACAATTTATGTGATGATGCGACTAAGAGATGGGCTAGCTTATTGCTGCGGAGAGCGCGGCTGGTGTTCACGCCTCTACGTTTAAAAACATCCATGTTTTTATGAGTGAACATCGCCACCTGGTGGATAAGTTCGCAGGCGAGCGTCCTTATGCCTAGTTCCTTCCTTAAAATATTCGCGGCACGACACGTCGGCTGACACCCCTACTATGGCGCGCACTGCGCGCTTCTGCATGATGAAAACTCTGTCTACGTCCGCCGCGCGCGCCCAGAGTTCCACGCCGCCGTACGTGATGGTGCTGTGCACCGTCGCGTGATAGCACGCCAGCACCACGCCGCGGGTGGCGGTCGCGGCGAGGCGGCGCAGTGCGAAGCATGTGCGGCCTAATCTGGAGCAGAGCTCCTCTATGTGACTCTCCCATGTGAGACCACTGTCGACTTGGAAACCTAATAGTTTTGTCGATTCTACCATCTGTAGGATGGTGTTTCCAGCAGTCACTGTGAGCGGTGGCCTGGGTGTGCCGTTCAGACGAAAAGTCATGTAGCATGTTTTGTCCCTGTTCAGGGCTAGGCCATTCGATAGGAACCATCGTACGAGGCTCTGCACTACGTTGTTCAGCCTTACCTCTAGTTCGGGCTTGTTCGGCGCGGCCACAACAACGGCTACGTCATCGGCGTACATATACCTCCCCGCCCCGTTGACGGCTTTATGGAGGTCGTTCAACAAAAGGCTAAACAACGTGTTCGAAAGGCACGAGCCCTGCGGTACTCCTATGGTGTTCATCAACTCTGCTGACTTCAATCAGCCATGATCACCAACTAAGGGGAGAATCGAACCATAGTAATGAAAATAATAACTTATTATAAATTACTACCTGAAACGATTCTCATCGATTATGCTAACATAATTTATCAGTGATTAAAAGACAGTTAAAATCTATACGTTATTTTTGCACAACGATGATTGATTATTGATTATGATTACAAACCCGATATTAATTAATGTTCTTAAATGTAGCGTTATTTTGCGGCAGGTAGCTATCAACCTAGTAAAAAACTTTATTAACATTGAAAATTAACAATTATTAACAGAAACAATCAAGACTGTTGCAAAAAATCTAAAGGTAGCCCAATTGATCAATATCAATACCTACCTACCAGTCGGAAGCGTTTCCAAGACGGTGGCTACCTACCTTATGGTACCTACATGCACTGGGCAACACTCAGCAGCTCTCGGGTCACGCGTAGATACGACCAGACGCGTCTAGTAATCAATTTTTCAAAACCTGGAGAGCCTTGGTACCCCACGGAGCCAGGGTCTTGGCTCCAAGTAGTCTCGACAACATTAGACTCGGTACCATCCTAATAATTATGCATTCTTTATAATTTTGTGAACGCATCGTTACATCTACGTGAACATATCTACAAAATCAGTGTTGACAACCTTTGAACAAAACAACTAGTGAGTTTAGCCAACATTGAGAAAACGGACAAACTGTCATGTGGGTGTTGCTTGGCTTGCTGCTTGCTTGCTTCTCGCTTTCTTTACTTTGCCCGATCGTGAACGCGCGTCGTCATACCTAATAAGATTGTTTATCAGAAAAAAAACAATAGTCTCATCACATAAAAATTGAATAAACTCCTAAAAATAACACCGTTTAACCGACAGTCGTAACAAAACATTGCTGTGAAAGTGACAGTCGCAAAATCGACTCAGTTTTGTGTGAATAAAATGGTTATTTCTTCTATCAAGTACCGTCGAATAACTTGGTGATGGTAAACGCGAAGGGTCCGTGTATTGTGGAGGACACTTGAACGATGTTCGACACAGGATAGCCCACAACAGTGAGAATGCAAGACGATTCTTCCGCTGGGAGCAGATACGAGCGGCGGAAGCCGAGCAAGGTTTTGAAGATCGCGGAGAGTTTCACGAACTTGGATGAGACTGCTAAAAGTGGTAGATTCGTGCGGGGTCCTCACTCGAGGATCGGGCGCAGGTTCCGCGATGGGGAGAGGACAAAGCGCGTGTGTTGTGATGATGAGTGCGACAAGGAGTCTGGTGTTAGTGAGGATTGTGAGAGGATCGGGGACCGCAGGGTGACAGGCTCCTCGTGCACGGCGCTGCGGACCGCCGTCGCAGCCCTCTACCCTTTCGATGACTTTATACCAGTCAAGATTGGAGCTGGCTTCTTTTCTGAAGTGTTCAAGGTAAGCAGTACAAATATCTATAATCTTCGAATGTATGCTACATTTTTTAGTTTTCAATGTCAACAAGTGAGTTTGTTTCTTTCCCACAAGTTATAAAAAAACATAAATAAGTAGGTACTCATCGATTTATTATACACATAATGCATTTCAGAAATTATCTGTCTACCTAAGCTAAGCTTGGGAACAACAAACTGCATTTTAGAATTTAATATTCTGCCTAGCTCGGGATCATCTCAATATTAAGAACATTTTTGCTACTAGGTACATGCGACATGGACATACTACATGGACACAAATGCTAAAGAGCTAATGCTAAGAAATATTTAAGTTAATGTGTTAACTGTTTATTATCCAAACAATGCTAAATAAAGTAAACAAATTAATACATTTATAAATTTAAACTTTGATAAATCCAGAAATATTTCTCAATTATCTACTAAGTTGGTACAAACAAACATTGCTTACTTAACACATTATTTGACAAAGTCTCTAAAATCAAGATAAGAAAGTTCAATCTAGAAATAAGACTTTCCTATGACTCGCTAGCAATCATTGTGATTGTAAACAAAGTCAGTAAGTACATAAGTTTTAAATAGTTTGTTATTTATCAAATGTTTAGTTCCAATAGTCATTTGGCTTATTCCCACCTTTTCGCTTGATGGCTGTCTGCATTTCTCCTTTTGGCACAACGCCTAGGTAGGTTTATTTTGGTAATTCAAATAACTTGACACCTGCATACTTTCCCTATCGATAAATAAATTAATAATGCTAGACAATTCACACAGCCATATCTAGCCCCAAGCTAAGCAGAGCTTGTGTTATGGGTACTAGATAACTGATAGACAAGTAAACAGATAAATATTTTTTCTATACATAGAAAACAACTAGAACACCTTGAACAAATATTTGAAGATCATACAAATATTGGTCCCATGGCGGGAATCGAACACGCAACCTCGTGCGTCAAGGGCGGACCTTCGCCCACCGCGCCAAAGAGGTTGTCTACATATAATACAAATTAATACCTTCAATAAAATTATAATTATTTTGATTATATTAAGTAATTCAAAATCTTGGCACTTAGATGTTACTCTTAGATGAATATAACAGAAATCTATTAACATGAATGTTCTAGAAAGTACCTACATGTTGCATCATACATATATCATCTATTGAATATATCACATGATTTCCTTCACATTTTGAAATCATTCTAATTAATTGTTAATATTAGAAATTGAATGTTACATCTGTATTTAAAATGTAGATTTTCAACTTTGGTGAGGATCTTGCAATGTTGCATACATACATACTCATAATTAAAAGTTTGATTAAATAAATTTGAATAGAAAAGTTTAATAAAAAGTTAGTAAATAAATATAATAACTGGTGACTCTAATTATTAAAGCTCCAAAACAGTATTTCAGATATTTCTTTTTATGATAAGAATCAAACTCTTTGCAGAATAATTTGACCAAAATTTTTCATTTGTCACCTTATTTTATTATTGTTAGCACGTAAACTATGAACCTACTACATACATACATGTGTTCTTTCAACACAAAATAGGTTCATAGTTAACCCGCTAACATTCACATTGAATTTGTTGTACTATGACAGATAGACTTATCACTTTTCTCATAAATACATTAGGGTTCTTGTCCTTAACACAATAAAATATCTAACTTTCCGCTTTCAGCATAATTACTGATGAATTAAAAGCATCCCTAGAATACTGATCAGCTGTTATCATGCAGGTGTAATCAGTGAATCAGAGGATGGTAAACACCTGCCGAACTATTTAACATATTATCATAACCTTTAAAAACAGGTAAACTAAAGCACACCTACCTACTTACATCATCTACCTCACGTTCCTTCATCAATCACACGTCATTTCGTGAATAGTGTTGTCATTGGCGCCGGGTAAAAATTTAGCCGGATAAACTGACTTTTTGCCCCGCGCATCAAAACTGGTCGGACGCAATCTAAGTACCTTGTGTTTGACATCAATTTGTAAAAAATATTTAGACGCTTATTATAGAGCTATTCGGCCATTCTACATAATTAACCAAATCACGGGCATTACATCATCGATTGCGTATAAGTCGTACAGCTTAAGTTTGTGTTTCTATTTTGGGTTTAACCCTAAAAAGTTAAGTGCCGGAAGCAATGACATCCCTACTAACTTCGTGTGCTGAATAAATCTAGGCGTTAAGGCTTTGACAATAAGATTTATTAAAATTCTATTGCGTGTTTTCGCCTTGGCATTGACCTTCAAGGTATTTACATTGTTACTTAGGAAATGCTCGTAAAATTGTACGCGCTTGTATCAAGAAACGGATTCAAGTTGCATTGTTTTGTTTAGTCTGCCTAAAACTTCCTACTTGTGTGTCTGCTAAATACCCCTTACTAATGATTCCCATTATCGGTGTCGTCCTCAGTCTGTATCTTCCCATTGTTGGGTGGTGGACCTCTAATGTATACCTCTTACTTGGTCTGGGGCTAAACGCATCCAGGTTTTGTTGGCAATCTAAGTAATATCATCGGCCCATATAGCAGGCGCTAACGCTGCTGGCGCCATCATTGGGTCTGCTTTCCCCAGGGTTTCAGTTAAAACCCTGCATCACCTTGTCTCACCACGATCGTCTCATAGCTTTAGGAAATGGCTTTTGTCTTTTCTGACTCACACTTATGTATAGTATTCGGAAAACAAACAACAACGTTGGTTTTCATATGAGTATGTGAGAATGATTACTTGTACATACTGATATAATATCAAAATGAAAGATTTGATTGAATTGAATAGGCTCCGAAAGTACTAGACCGATGTGAAAAACCCTTTCACCATTAGAATCTAACATTATCCCTGATTAACATAATATATTGCATAGATAGATATTTTGACATTAGGATTTGTATATCAGATCTCTAAACTTACATAACGTCGAATCAAAGATCTATAAGAATTTGACTGTCATCTCACTGAGAAGTTATAGGTAGTATTAGCTGAACTCATTAATTCACTTTAACAATCCATTGTCAGTTAATATAACGTTCGTTTTGTCACACCTTACCTGCCGACACCGGCCGTGTGGCTAAACCAATTCGCTGCAGACATCCAAGCCTTATTGTTAACACAACTGCACATACTAGGGTCCTGACATCATGCTTGACTGGTAAGTAGACATACTTTTATTATACTCCAAAAACAATAGTTTTTCAGCTACGTATTAACATCTGATACATTAAGTTTTCAAAAATGCTTTTGCCGTAAAACGTTTTTTTGTTGACTAGCTGCAGTTTTCTTCATGACAATCTCTGTATTCAACTTCAAACAAATGTTTTCTTTCCTAAAAATACTTCGCCGAACCTTTACTTTACAAGAAAGAAAATAACTTTTTCCAAAAATCCTAAAATATTTTTCTTTAAAATCTGGACGTGAGTCCAGATGAGTGAGTCTTCGATTGGTGTTTGATCGAATTTTATTCTGAATAATTGCACATGAGAATAAAACCTTCATTCTATTAAACTTCTACAGCCTATACTGTCCACTGCTGTTAACCTCGCCCTTATAAACTCCTTTACTATTATGGCAGGTACATAATACCAATCATTAACACGCTGGACATGCATTGGGTATCGCAGGTGGTAGAATTGTTCCGCAAGAGACGCTGCTGCCCGACCACCAGTGGGTAAACCATAGTCCCTCTTAAAACACCCGTGGCAAGATTTGGGGTGGTGAAAATTTTATACCGGCACCACAGTTGAGCATTCGGCCTGGGGTAAATCTAGAGTACCTATACAAAATGATGTTGATTAGATTACTAATGGCATAAACATTATGATACCTTGTAAAAGTTAACCTTAAGATGTACAGAACAACTCAAACGCATTGTTTTTTTCATAACAATCACGATATCGCGTGACTATGAAAACTAAAGCATTGCAGGCGGAATGTGGAAAGTAAATAATTAAATGATGTTTACCTTGCTGTAATGGTATATAGCTATCTCAGTTATCATCTTGAAGTATTATGGCTTGTAGACTGTTTGAACGGCTCTGCGATATTTGCAGAACATTGCGAAATTCAAATAGAGCAATTTCTCAACAAGCAGAATATCACGATATAACTTTCTTTGGATTCTGTAAATACTTTCTACTCTTTATTATAATTATATTATAACTAGCGGTCCGCCCCGGCTTCGCACGGGTATTAAACAAAAATTTCAAAATTATACACACTAATACAATGGGTTTCACAGTTTTCATACGGATCCCTTACTTTTTTTAACATCATTGGGGTTTTTGACATTGACTCGACACTCCATAACTGACACTGGCCGTAGAGAAAAAGCAAGCAGCGTGCGCTATATTCAATAGAAAAAGAGGTTGAATATACAGCGCACGGTTCAATTATTGAATTTTTCATGCGGATCCCTAACTTTTTGAAAATATTTTATAGCCTATGTTCATCACGGAAAATTTAGGATTCTAATGGTGAAAGAATTGTTCAAATTGGTCCAGTAGTTTCGGAGCCTATTCAATTCAAACAAACAAACAATCAAATCTTTCCTCTTTATAATATTAGTATAGATTTTTAAATCACTGCATAGTATAAAACAAAGTCGCCTCCCGCTGTCTATCACTGCTATCACTATGTCGCTCTGTCCTTAGATCTTTAAAACTACGCAACAGATATTGTATCAATATCTGTTCATAATTGTTATCAATAAATAAACTGAAACTGTAGAGTGATTCAAGAGGAAGGTTTATATGTATAACATGCACCCTTGCAAAGCCGGAGCGGGTTGCTAATTAAATATATAACACAATTTCATACACACGTAACATTTTTATACGACCTCAAGCTATTCAGACCTCCTAATCATGTCCTCACTGATGTAACCTATTAAAACTAGATAAACTTTCGAAAGACTGACCCTTAAACTACGGTGCAACTTTAAAATGATTGCCATCGTAAAGAAACAAGCGATTAGATCAAGAGATACAACTCAAAACATATTTCCTGATTTTAGTAGACTCCAAGAACTACATACTTATGCAATAGGTAGAGCTAATGATTTGCCCCTTTTAGAGGTGCCGTGCGTACATTCTTCGCATTATTTGTATTGATGATATCCCGGTATCAAACCTGTAAGGTATGAACTTGATTCGCCGTTCCCATGCCCATTTTATTGCTTTTTAGAGTTCCGTACCCAAAGGGTGAAAACGGGACCGTTTATAACTATAAGCCTCCGATGCCTGTTTGTCCGTCGGCAAGTCATGTCAGCAGGCTATATCTCATCAAACGTAAAAGAAAACCGCTATAATAACAAATAAAATTAATATTATAATAAGTTGACTCCCATAAGAAAAACTAGATTTATTTATTTTGCTAATTTTGCTCTACTTTAGTCAAGGCCGTATGTCATAAACCTTAATAGACAGTTGACATTTTGACTGCGTGTGTATAGCTGCCGTTGTAACAAATAATGCAATATAATTATGAGAGTATCAACGTCCATCCATACCAAATTGGTCACCGATCACCGAAGTTAAGCAACGTTGGGCGCGGTCAGTACTTAGATGTGTTCCAATTAATGATGGAAACTTTGTTGGTGTTCGTGTTATTTTAGTAGTTTTAGGTTTAGTTTATATAAGCTGTTTGTTTCACAAATATAATAAAATAAATAAAAGAGTGAACGCGTCATGTCGCCTTTTTGCTTTTTTTTAGTACAAAAAATCTTTTTAAAGTTACCTTTTGCGTAATAGTTATGTACTATTTGTTCGGAACCCTCCGTGTGCAAGTCGACTCGCTCTTGGGCCTTTTTATTCTAAAATACTATGATACCCTGTGTTATAATGTACCAGCTTCTGCCTGCGATTTTGAATTCAACATAATTATATAATTAAGCGATCTTACAGTGAAATAATTTTTGAAATCGGATTAGAAGTTGCGGCGATTATACTTTAGAAATTAACGCACAAATTTTACCTCATAACAATATTTTAATACTCGATTAAACTACATTCTAATGAAGTCGAATATATTCGTGACAAGTTAGGAAACATATCCAACGTAATAAATTCATACAATCCATCATAAAAAAAATTTGTTAAAATTCTGTGTGTAAGTAACACAAAACTCCAAGCGACATAACGTTGTAATATAAACAAAACCTTATATCAAAGTGCTAAAGTTTATTATAATATGGTACAAATTGAAGCAAAGGTCAGGCCCGTACACCGTTAAACTCATATCAATATCATGTATGAATCATGCTATTTCCTGCGCTAACATAACAGTTGTCTGGTTGTTATACATATCGTCGGATAAATCTGCGAGTTACGACTACAGACGGGCATTCCACTTTAGTATTATCGTCTTTGGATGTATCAGTAAATGAAAATGGATATTTTAAGACACTGTGTAAAGTAAAATCAAAAATAAAAATATAAATCAGAGACTTGACGGCAAAATAACATGTTTTTTGTCGTGCACTATTTACTTAATTTACAAAGATACCCTTAGAATCAATTAGGTCTAGGATCATTATAGTAAGAAGACGAGTTGGGAATGTTTGTGGGACAAAGAATAGATTAAGGGGATAGGAATTACGGCATAGAGCTTCTGTAGATTCGTAGATAAGAGTTAAAAGCCATTGACGGCAGACCAATTTCTATTTGTGGTAGTGGGTAGATATTAATTTGTTTGTTTACTTTATTGTAGAGCAAAGAGCTTATACAATAATAATGAGCTCTTTGCTCTTTTTATTTATAACTAGCGGCCCGCCCCGGCTTCGCACGGGTATTAAACAAAAATTTCAGAAATTATACACAATAACACGATGGGTTTCACAGTTTTCATACGGTTCCCCATCTTTTCTAACAGCATTGGTATTTTTGACATTGACTCGACACTCCATAACTGACACTGGCCATAGAGAAAAAGCAAGCACAGTGCGCAACCTCTTTTTCTATTCTGACGCGCCATAATAGAAAAAGAGGTTGAATATACAGCGCACGGTTCAATTATTAAATTTTTCATGCGGATCCCTAACTTTTTTGAAAATATTATATAGCCTATGTTCATCACGGAAAATTTAGGATTCTAATGGTGAAAGAATTTTTCAAATCGGTCCAGTAGTTTGGGAGCCTATTCAATTCAAACAAACAAACAAACATACAAACAAACAAACAATCAAATCTTTCCTCTTTATAATATTAGTATAGACTAATAGACCTCCGTTTGACCACTATCTTACCTGATGGAAAGTGAAGATGTGGCCGACGACGGTGAATCACGAAGGTCTAGAAGACAGCTATTCACTCTTGTTTTGAAGAGACCCAGGTTGTAGTTAGTAGGAAAAACAGAAGCAGGCAGCGAGTACCACTCCTTTGCAGTGCGAATGATGAAGGAGGAAAATCACCAAGTAGGGATGGTATTGCGCTGTGCGCCTGTTTGTCCTGGAGTGGAAGGGGGAGGGATGGTATGGGATGGACGTCATTAACAGCTATAACTCAGGGTGACTGGCTCTGGTTAATACCTACATGATACAACGCGTTCCTAGCGGATGCGAGATATTGCTCTATCCATAGCTAATAGTTATAATACCTTCTGAGATACACTGCTCTATTAGTTGAGCAGGTAGAGAACCCACTTCAACCACTGTCAGTCCATAGCAAACCTTTGTTAATTAATTTCAAAATTAATCATCCAAATGTGTGTGGAATAATTTTATGCTTAGCTATAAGTTTTAGCAGTTACTTTGGATGAAAGATTTGATTGTTTGTTTGAATTGAATAGGCTCCGTAACTACTGGACCGATTTGAAAAAATATTTTACCGGGGCGAACCGCTCAATAAAGGTTTACTTCACTTTACATACCACTTAACATCAATTGAGACATAAGCAGTACCGTTAATTATAATAAGTATGCTAAAATAAATAGCCGGAAAGATTTAAAAAACGTTTACAGCCCAGCTCTAAGCTAGGCTAGCATCGTTTCGCAAAGGAAATGTTAACAGGAAACGAGTTCGCATCTTGCAAGACAGTCTGTTGTGCGCCGAAGGTTGTCACGATGGACTATTTGATGGATGGCATGACATGACGGCATCGAACTAGTTTCGGTAGCACAATGGGCCACTCGCTGATACTGTCAAATTGTGCAGACATGTTAATGGTACTGGATACAAAGGAATGAATGCGGTTTAGGAACACACATGACTATAACGCAGTGACTATAATAACTATCGTACTTTGACGAATTCATAACGAATGTAAGGTAGTAGGCGTATAGAAGCGATAAGGGCGCGACGTGAGCCGCACTCTCTTTTCCTATGGTGTTCGTCCACACAAAATACATAGGTTCGTAGTTAACCTGCTAACATATAATGCTTGACGCTGTTTGACTCCATCAAAATGGTCGCATACACAATCTCTTCGCCTCTCCAGTAGAACGCCCAAAAATTTTTAAAGCTGAACCTTCTTTATGTTGGTCATGCACCATGCTAGCATTCTAGTATTTACAACAATGCATTTTATTCCAAATCTGCAAGATGTACGAATGTATACAGTTTGTTATCAATCAGCTCCTATCTGCTAGCGCTTCTCGAGATGAAAGATTACCTCTTGAGTCACATTCGCTTGCAGCTGTTTTTGAGATAAGGTTGTTTTTGTAAAAAGGACACCTTGACAACACATTAAAGACCTTTGATCGTTGACGTAGGTAGTTTTTTTGATAAGCCGGTTTAAATAAAGTTTGGAATGTACAGAATATTTCAGGTCTCAAATTTTTTTTCTAATGATTATCAGAGTGAAGTCGAGGTAAGCTTAACGTGTAGGATTTTCGTCGAATGGGCTACTTAACAAAATATACGCAGACCTTCAAAATTTTTGTGTCGGCGATTTGACCCCAAAGGTTTTACTGGCGGCTTTTAATATATGCAAATTCTCCAGAAACCTTGTTTTTCTTGGATGAAACCAACGTTTTGGAAAGTTATTTTTCTTCCAATCCAACACAAAGCTTCAGATCAGACCTGCAAAGGCAATTTTTAGGCGAGTCTTTTCTAAAGAAAAGTAATACATCAAAGTTTTTTCAAACAAACATTTCTGTACTCTGAATTTCCTTAGCTCGACCGTCAATGAGCAATATAGTTTTCCTACACACCGAGGAAGTTATGATTCATAGACAGGATGTAACCTTCGCGTAGCAAGGTTCACAGTCGCAGTAAATCATTAATATCTTAGCACGTGCTTTAATTTTGTCGTATTTTATTGCGAGTGCTACCATTTAATATTTACAGCTATGTGATTACTATTAAATGTACATGAGAAAAGGAAAAGAGTGCTTTAAGGCAATATGTTCGATAAACTGCCCAACAGGTCAATTTAAATATATCAGTGTAGTTAGTTAGAGTATCAGTATTTTTGACGCTCATTGGCACATTTTTATTACGAAATAAAACCAAATTAAGTGAACTAATGAACGGCGGAAATAGTTTTAAGTTTGAAAATTTAGGATTTAGGTTCAGTAGACTTCGCATGACGATTTGCCGGTTAAATCCTGAGATTTTACTCCCTATGATTCATACACGAGAACCGCGCACGAGGACTTTTAAAAGGTCTGCAGACTGGAAACAGTTTAGAGGTAGCCCAACTGATCCAAAACAATATTTATCAGAAACGTCCCATTTCGTTACAGTTGCATCAGACGATCTGATAATTTTTTAAATTTTAAAACCTGAGGAGCCTTGGTGCCCCAAAGGCCTAAGGGACTGCAATGGGAACAAACTCGTAAAGTGAACTTTAAATTGCTTTCAAGAGTAAGCACATTGATCCCAGTCTAGAGCACAAAGCTCTGTTACTATCAGTGATACTGCACTAATGAGAGAGCGTCTAGATCACGTGAATCTCTAATTTGGTGAAGAGGCTTTACAAATGTCAGCAGTTCGGCTTTCTTTACTCGTGTAATTGCGGTGGAACTAGATTGTTCTGCTAGCTTTATTTTACGCAGTTTAATTTGTTCCTTTCTCATCTTTCTGTCCATCTTAGAGCTTACAAATGGTTATTGGGTTTCTGATTCTATAGCAGTTGCAGCAGTAAGCAGAATACACAACCATATATGTAAAGAAAATGTTCTTGCAAGGGATTTCATTAAGTTAGAAAAGCAGGCCACGATTAACACATCTTCGTCGTGTAGGCTGAAGGATGATGAATCTCAGATGGTAATAGATATTCAGTCATTAATAAAATCATATTAAAATTGGTTGCTTCAAAGTTCCAATAAACTTGTTTCACGCTATATAATTACTAATCGGAGCAATCGGACTCGGTTCACCGATTATTTTGCAAAACAAAAAATCTATTCTACTGTCAGCACGCAAGCATTCAATTTCCGATTCCACTGTCATAGAATAAACTTAAGAATTTACTTCACATAATTACACGTTGAATTTAAGTTATACTTACTGTTATGTTTCATGCTAGTCACAACACAAAAACCTTAAGATAATACTTTTTTATGCAAGCCATAGAAGATAAAAGTAGATTTTTTGTACCTATTACGCAGGCTCTGAATTTAGTTCAGAAACATGCTACTCCGTTGATCTACCGCAGCAATCTCCAAGTTCATTTGCAAACTTAAAGACGGCTTGGAAAATCCACAGGACAAACCTCTTTAAGCTACTCAAAACACTTGCATGCCAAATTGAGCTTAACAAGCGCGAAAAAGCACATCTCACGAAGCTAATTCGAAGTGACACGGGCCCGACAAGTCTTGCCAGCTTGCCACCGAAAAATCCTCGGCGCATAAGTGGAATTCCTCATAGGACACCTTCACCGGAACGGGTTATTTACGGCCGGCAAGCGAGTTAAGTGTTATGAGGACGTTATTAATTGCACTGACATTAAATTGCAGGGCGCACACTCTCTTGCAGAGTTTCGACTTATTGGGGATAGTTGCGAGCAAATAAACCAGACTTCTCCTCCGTCTAGACGCGTAGCCATAACACATTCACAAGTCAATTTAGTCAATAAATAATAATAAAAAAAATAATAATAAAATGATGTAACAAAGTAAATATTATACCAGTTTTTAATGCAGTTTTCAATTTCAGCTAACTAAATTTTATCACTTCTTGCAACTTCATATAAGGCTTACGAAACAGAGAGCCACAACGAAGTGCAAAGTTTATAAATACCCCGAACGAGAAAGCCAAGACTAACTCCTACAATGTGGCCTTTAATTTCAACTTCTGAGTCTGTGATTAGTAGCTTTGGCCTTTTGCTTATCAGCGCTAAACAGCGGTAATTTATTTGTATTGGTGATTATTTCCATTGATTTCATTACAACAGTATTACCCTAGCATTACCCTAACATTATTAGGTCTGGGACCCGTCTCTAGCTGTGATTGTATTGGGTATTTTTATGTCCTGAACCAATACCTTTTCGGTACCTGTTTAAATTGGCTCGATATTTATGGAGCTGTCGACTCTTTGGGACATTAATTGTTTTGACCGGTTTGTTTTTGTAGGTTAATGTTGTACCAGAGATTTCGCCACAGCCTTGCCTGAAGGCTGTCTCTTATCTGCGTGCTCGAACGACTTAATGCCGTTTGTTTTAATGAGCTCTTTTTCTTACACTGTACTGTTTACAGTATTATGGAGAAAAATACCTGCGCCTTGGGACGATAAAATGTTTAAACTGTCAATATTCAATGCAACTCTTGCGTTTATGTTTAAACCTTGACATTCCCAAAGGACTGATTGGTTTGTTGCAATTTATTACCCCAAGATAAATCTGTAATGGTTTTCAAACTGTTTTGATGCAACTTATTGCACACATGAACTGCATGCTTAATGTAAATACCACCGTGAAATAAATGCTCCACAGTAGAATGACCGCAGCTTTATTCCCGAGAAATAATTCAAGCATCCTCTGAAACCCCTAGTTTGTCATCTACCTCGTAAATAGTTAATGATTAATCTCCGTCTCAGAATAAACCTGGAGATAAATAGAGTCTAGACTGTTATAAAGATTCAGAATGTTTAAGGGAATGCGAAAATAAACCGAACAGTGCAAAGTATGGAACAGATGATCAGGAACAGTAGGGAAAGATTGCTGATAAGACTTGCTTTAGCCTTTGGCGATTTCTCCTTACAAAGTGCGTAGCATCTCATAACGATTTATGTACGACTTAGAGCCCTTGTATTTGCGTAGATATAGAGACACGTAGAAAGCATTTGCTTGTAACTTAAACCGCTTCAATACTGCAGTAGGTTTAGGCAAATCTTCGCTGGCGTTGATCCATCTGGCTTGTAGACGAACAATCGTAAAACATTATCTTAATTCACTGTCAACGCTCAGGTGGCTGATTAGTTCTCAGAAAAACGATTGTCTATGGAAGTGCCCTAAGCATGTACTTTCCTTGGATACCTATGTAAACAAATCGGTAGAACAACATGGCGGATTAGGGATGTTCACTTGTTCGTCTAGTCGATAACATTATATCGATGGACGAGCTTGTCTTTTTAATCGACATCAAAAAAGGAAAGGTTCTATGTTCAACTGTATATTTTTTTGTATCAATGAGGGCTACCGTTTTTGTACTCACCAGTTAGCGCCACTGTAAAGTAAGGTCAGAACGAACTTATAGGCGACGGGAAAATATATTTACATTTTTCAGCGATTCAGCGACCCGCCCCGGCTTTGCACGGAAACCTCTTAAATTGTCAGTGTTCCTCTACTATATTATGCATGTATTATAGGTACATGTAAACCTACCTCTTGAATCACTCTATCTATTTAAAACAACCGCATCCAAACCCGTTGCGTAGTTTTAATGATTTAAGCATACAAATAGGGAAGGACAGACAGACAGCGGGATGCGACTTTGTTTTATACTATGTTATGAAGAGCGCATTTCTGAGGTGGTCCCATTGGAACCAAAACAGGATCTGATGGTGGGATCCCGGAGAAATCGAAGGAAACCCTCATTTTCGGAATTGGAGCTGGATCCGAGAGTTTACTGGAGGTGAAGCAGGAGCAGGATATGTAATAAAACACTGTTTTAACTGAATTGATCGCGTATATTTTGTATTTTGTTATAGCCTGACGTTTTGGAGGCTTTTCTGATTTGAATGCACTGTCTTCAAAGTGCAATGTGCACACATGAATGTCTTGAGTTCCTGGCCGGATATTTTCTAAGCCAATATTTTCTTACGATTCCCTCCGCCGGCTTTCGTTTCTTGGTAAACTAAAACAAGAAAAAATACGTAACTTATAAAGGTCAACACATCATCAGTGGTTTTGTGTCCGGTGGTCTTGTGTGGAGAGGTTCAAGTCCGTTAAGATGGACTTGCACCTCTAAGGTCAACACGGGGCAGTGTGTCATATTTTTGTCAAAGTTTATTTTGAATCCAAAAATGGTTTTCGTAATAAAAAAGTCCTCTACACTTGCCCAATAGTTACACTTAGGTACCCATACTGATCTTACCTAATTTATCGATAACGTTCGATGTTCGATGATGTTCAACACTAGCACCGGTTTTTGTGTCTGCGATGTGAATGAAATATTGAGAATATTGCGGGTTTCTACAGCTCACAATAAAGATGATTCAAAATAATAGGTTTTTACACACTTTATATCACAATACAATGTACAATAGACACCAATTTAACGAAATGTTAGCCACTTACCGGTGTAAGGTTAGATTCGGCCTGTTTTTGCTTTGGCATAGGCCTCAGCCTGCTACAGAACACTTCATGGTACCTCTTCTATATAATTTTCAATTTATATTACAGTTTTGCTCAATAAATAAGTCGAAAACACGGGCAAAACATAAAAATCTCACAATGACTTCTCCTGACATGTAAACAAACCCGTTGAATGGAATGGGCATCCGTGACAATGAAACCAGGAAGAGGGCGCTGATAAAAAGAGTGTGTATTGATTTTTCATAACGTTAAACCACTGTTGTGAGAAAGAGACTGGTAGTCCAATATTGCTTCCGTGTCAAATTCGACAATTACAACAATTCCATATGATCGTTTTTCAGAGGATTAGTTCGACTTGATTAGATTATAGGATGACAGCGGGCAAAGGTCTCGCTCTCATGCCGTTCATCATATTGTCACATTCTTGGTGACGTTCTTCTTTCCGACTACGAATCTTGTTTCTTGTTTGAGTATGTATTTACATTGTCAATTACAACCTTACTACTATGCCTAGGCAGCTAATACTATATTCATACAATGTTAATCTCTAGAACTCCAGCGAAAACTTGGGTAACATATTTCATTGCTCTCTGTATTCGTCGGCTTTATTATTTTTTTCCTACGATGTATGTTGGTTTTCATGTTTGTACTATATGATCATTCTAACAGCTCTGATGCAATCCCATAATCGCTTATAACCACAGAATGATAGTGCCCCGAAGAGAAACACGTTATCGATTACGAAACTGTACCAAGCGTGCACTTTTCTTCCTCCATTGTTGGTTGAAATCGAAAGTGCCGTACAAACAAATTCTTATTACGCTTACGCATGTTTACGGTACACGTTTGATGTAACAACTTAATTAGATAACCCATCTCAGTTCTTGAGAGCAATGACCGCCAGTTTTACTAGAACTGTACCAACGATCATCATAGTATGGAACAACCTCCAAGTTACTCGCATAAGTCTTGATTTGGTAGGCAGATTACTTTCAACAATTTCACTTTTAATATTATTCTGTACAGCAATGATAGAGTGAGATTGTCCCGGATATCTATGGAATTTATGGTATCGTGATGGTCGGTGTAAAAGTTGGTATATATTAATCCCTTGCAAGCTCTAAACAATGCATGAAAGGATGAAAGGTCTGTCTGTGACAAACGGCCGAGAAGAGACCGATACAATGCCCGAAGCTATTTAACAAATCATAAAAACTTTCCTGATAAAACGGCGTGATGGTGCGACTTATGCATGACAACGCTCGGTGCTCACTTGCTGAGAATGGTCATCACCCTCCGCACATCTGTATTGGAAAGTTGTCAGTGCGATGATGGAAATCTCGCCAGTGAAAGTAATACATATCGCAGTTGACGCTGGGTGCTTTAAAAAGGGGGTTTCTCATAGTTTCCTTATTGGGGCTCCGTTCCAAAAGGCCTGTTGTCTGCCTGGTTATCACACGCACTAAGATATTTATCTGAAGCAGTTCGTTCAACGTGGCTGATTCTTATTTTCACCACTCGTGTTTTTTACGCGACTACGCATGTAGGGTTATGTTTCTATACGAACTCCTTTCTAACCTTTTAAGCTAAAAGCATTCATCATGGGAAACCCAATTGTAATGTTAACTTGTACTTGGCAGGTTTTCCGTAGGTTCCATTTGAAATCAGAAATGCAGAGGGTAAATTATGTGATTTTATGCGCACATTTTGCTTTGCAATTGAATAATTTAAATATACTTACACATTTGAATTCGCAAGTCTGTTACGTGTAGGTCCAGTTAGTTTTGTTTATTGCGATCCGAAACGGTTTCGTTGGCAAGAGTTTGCTAAACTTCTCCTTTGTAATGACTTAATGAGCTTATGTAATGCTGTTTTGAATACGCCCAACCATTGAGCATTTTATTGTTACGCTGACTTATAAATTCAATTGCGCTTTCAATTGACCCAACTCTTCCTATTCCTACAATTTTTTACGTAGTCTATACAAATCGTGCTGGCATGACGCAAAATTTTAAAATTCCCCGCCCCATGCACGTCTTTGAAAATCAGTTGAATAAAACCGACAAAAGTAATGTTTTCCGAGCCATCAAAAGCGTCTCAACAAGGAGTCTGAACACTGAGCACCAATTACCCAAATTGATGTGTGCACTGCATATAGATCCTGTCAAACGAACCCGAGGGCCTTAATTCAATCAATTCCGCCGCAGTGCATACGTGAGCTCTAACGTCACTTTATTTTATTAGCAAGGACTAATTAAATTTTGTGCTCATGACATGAAATTATATACTCTCTCGCTCTCTAAATAGCTCTAACTAATCATTTCATAAGCACATATTTTAAATTCAATAAGACTTATTGAATGACACACTTGTACATAAGGAATCCCATTTTTTTTTTGTTGATAGCTTGAATTTCTGATCAAAGCTGAAGTCAGTTTTTTTCCATTATAGCAATTATGAGACCCACTGGCCTGCTGAAGGTTGTCCTTAAAATAGCATCACCAGAACCGGTCCCCAGAAGTTGATTCCGTATCTAAGCAAAGCACACGTCTAATTGCGTCTACGTTGCTCTGTAATTGCGTAATTATTTTGTTATCTCAAACAAGAATTCAGTCAGACGACTTGTAATTGGGGGTATTTTTCTTGAAGCTCATCTGGTAACGTCACAGACTTCGGAGGATAACTAGTTCATGTATCCATTTCTCCGCAAATCTGTTTTGACTGGTCGCTTATTCTGAGTCTCAACAAAACAAAGCGACATCAGGCAGTCGACACCAGACTTCGTCAGGTACCTAAGTTCCGAGCTGTCTCTCATTGTTTTTTCTTCTGACTTTTCTATTGCATTTGAATTCTGGAATACTCTATAAAGTATTTTTAATGTAATACATCTTTATAAAAACCAAACGTGTGCTTCCCAAAAAATGATTTAATTAAGCATTGTTTAATGCGCTAATTTTGTAGATAGGGATGCAGCGTTTCGTAACAGTGTTCTCAACTGAAGGGAAATAACTATAAATAAAAATATTTTGATACCTTATTGCCCCTCTATGTCAACTAAAAAGCCAATGTAACTTAATTGTTCATCAATTGTCTACGCACTTCTGACATCAATTTCCTAGTTATAGTGTAGATGCTACCATGAATACAAAAAACTCGTGAGAAGTAACCAACAATGGCATTCATCATTACTCAGTTACTGCCTAATTGCTTTGCAAGATGAGCTGAAATTTACTATCCGTAATTGCTTCGTGCGTTTCCGTAGTTTTACGATTGTCGGAAAGTAATATGTGAGCATATTTTACAGCAGAGCTAATGTACACGGCCTGTATGTAATAATAACGATTGTATATAATGGTAAAACATTCGTTTTGTAATAAGGAGTCGTTTTAGCTTATGTTTAAACATAAGTTTTAATCCTTCAAGTCTGGTCTTATAAAGTTGCTGAACATTTAAAAAAGAATATTTGAGTAAACCAGGGTGGCGAATACTAATTGACTATAATCTTGTGACAGGGAAAGGGACTTGTAATGAAACGACAAAAAAGAAGAAGAATCGCTAGTAATTTGAAAGATGTCATTAAATTAAATAAATTGTGGCGTCAAAACCGCAAGGCGTTCACGCTAAGTAGCAACCAACCAACTTTCAATGAGCTTGGAATAGGCGTCTCAAGTTATTTATAATCATGTTGGGATAGTAATCTGACGGTTCTCTGTTCCCGTTTGAACGGTGTTTTTGTTCAAATTAATGTAATGCGTTTTTATATATTTTCTTAATGTGTGTGTATAATTTGCTTATCACAATCAAAATGTTCATAATCTTATCTAATGCTTACTATCTGAAATTTCAAATAAGGTAGCCAATACTGAAGATAAAAGGACTTAAATGAGGAATTTGAATTTAATACTTCCAACGGTCTGTGAGAGAAGTTAGAAATTAAGGAAGACTAGGTGACCGCAAACTGCCTAATATATGTGCACAAGCGTCAGAGCAGAAATAACAATGCGTATCAGTGACCTAATTTCTTCCTACCCGCTGACCGTGCTAACATTTCTCCGTCAGGCCGTAAGCGGTTGGTGTGAACAAATAGGGTTGCAAAACATTTTTATCTATCTAGAGCTCGCTGTACTTAATAAATCCACTCACTCGGACCTGTGTCAGTGAAGAATTGAATAACGCCTTGCATAATTTTACAACGCACCTCGAACAACAAATTACAGCACAAAACAGTTGCCAACAAAAAATCGTATTGACAATACACGTGGGACCGTGTGTATCAAACTTTCACGCCACTCTCGTTAAGACTTTCGCCGGTAATTAAACAGGCAATAGAACAATAGAAGCAAGAAGCTAAAGATCTTGAATGTTACACTGTGTTGCCAATAATTGCCGATCGGCTCGCCCCACGCTTTCTAACGTACCATGTACGTAAACTCACTCGATTTTCGCTCTAGAAACCGCACCAATAACAACAATGTTGGAATTTATAATGAGACCGATGTAGTCGAGATCACGGACGGTGGACTGATGCTGGCCTGTACCACTATACATGATTAACAAGGCCTGCTATTTGTAAATTGAACTGTTATGCTTATGACTTAGATTCGATATTGCAAAATATGTATTGATCTGCCCCTCTTTGCCCATGACCACAGATTGGAAACAGTATGTTCTGGAACCAATACGCAGTATTGCATATTCTATGTCCAAGACTGCTGACTCCAGCAGCGCAGGTGCCGCGAAAAATCAAGTGAACGAGCAGACTACGTGCTCGCATGTAACAATGGGAGTGCTTTTTGCCCAACGTCCGTAGAAAGTGTTTGCACGCTTAAGATTAAGGTTTATGGTATGTAGTCCGATACAATGGCCAATTTAACTCGTGAATCGAAGTTTTTTATTGAACGGTGGCAGCTTGTTCAGAAGTGAAACTTTAATCCCAAGGTATTGCATATTTGTGAGTACAGGAATGCTCGTTTGGATGGCTTTGTCGGCTTTTACTGTGTGCGCAAAATAAAGGCACAATGTTGCATTGAAATTCAATATAATCTTGGAGGCTTACAGTTGCACATGCCGCTCATATTTCTATTCAGACGTGGAAGGGTAACTACTACACTGCTTTATTTGAATTTCACCATCGAAAACTATGGGTAATTTCAATTTATCTCACCTATATTAACTTTGGTCGAAAATAAACGATATACGGACGGAGATAAAACTCTAAAAAGCAGTTTTTCTATAATAGCCCTTGTGCCAAAAGCTTATTTACATTTTTACGCAGAATGAATAATTGTGCATTTCATCCTATCGCGCGGTTAGCACAATATGTCAGTCAGAGTTGAGCATACATATAGGGCTCGCCTACCGACGAGTTCGCGCCATCAACTTATTCAACCTTAATTCCATATTCTAGATTTACCTCGTTAAGAGCACTACCTAACAAGAATTCATTGTAATCAAAATCATTAAACGTAAGTAATGAGCAATTTTATTAATAGTTAGATGTAATATAATTATAATGATTTAATATAAAATGTAATGGACCTAGTTTAGATAAGTTATATTAATGATATCACGACGGCGAAACAACGTAATGCTGTGTCGAGACGAGACCAACAGTTATTTGTAATGATCGTTACATAAATTACTGTACATCTTCATACAAACATACCAGCAGAACAAAATGCAATCCCTGTGTCATTATCATTACATGTAAAACAGTTGCAATAAATGATTGACAAACAGTGCACCACAGAATTGTGAACATTTCATTTCACAGCATCATTTTGCTGAAAGTAAGCAGAAATTGTTTAATAGGTAACAGAAGCATGGACAAACGAATAGATTGCACAATTTAGACATTTATTTAATTGTCTGTTAGCTACAAAGAAAATGCTTACTATCGAGGATACAACAAATCAAAACTAAGGTACAATCTAAGAGACAAAAATCTAAAACATCAAGATTTAAATGCAAATAATACTTTTCTCATACATGCTACCGTATGGATAATGATAATAAATGTAGGATAACACCAGCAATGCTATGGGTTTCATAATAGCACAGGTCATAAGTTCACAACACGAATCACAAAGAAAACATTGTGATTTCATTACCTACTCTATAATTTACAACTGGAATAACATCAACAATTGACTTGCGGTCGATTATATCACTTTCTGAGCTAGTTCAGATGTAACCTCATCATTTCTGATTACGGAATCTCTCGTAATCTTGACTGGGTGCAATATTTTATCTGGTTTTTGACATCCATCTTCGTTTGGTTTTTATTATTGACAAATGAATCATCATTGTTATCGATGGGTTATCAGCGCAGTAGTAATTCTATTCTTAGCGATTTTTCTTCTTATATTCCATGATACTGTACTGCATCATCTATTACCTAGTAAATAAATAATATAAAAAAAATAATGCCGGACAATCCACAGAGCATCATCTAGCCCCAAGCTAAGCAGAGCTTGTGTTATGGGTACTAGATGACCGATATACATAATACAATATTATTACATAGATATTTTTTGTTATACACAGAAAACGACCAGAATACCCTAAACAAATAAATATCTACAGATCGTACAAATATTTTTCCCGAGGTGGGAATCGAACCCACTACCTCCTGCGTCGCAGGCGGACCTTCGCCCACCGCGCCACAGCGGTCTTCAATAGTGATGAGGTTATGTAATTCAATTGATTAATAAATATACCGCAGCATCTAAAGAATTATTTATGGGTTGAGTTGCATCTTTCTTGAAAACTTATTCTTATTTTTTAATATTTATATTTACAGTACAAGATTTGTCCACACAAACATGGCAATATCATGACGTGTAGACGGGTCTGGGTAGGTATAATTACTCGTATTCTATTAACAAACAAGTAATTGTTAATGGATCTTCCATTAGATTGCGTTATATTTGTTCATCCTTGTTCACATGATGAAACCTAATATTTTCTTCTCACGAGCTTCTTGGGAACAGATTATTGTTTAAGAATCAGTTAAATTTGATTAGATTGTTGATATTATTGAGGCAGCAATCGGCAGCATTGGAAACGGAACCGTATCCAATATTTGGTGTTCCAAGATCAAACCATGAACCAAAACCAGACGTGAGTGAGGCCAGTAGAAGAGCGTTGCAAATGAATTCATTGCTGACAACAATGATCTCCTGACTTAGGGTCAAGCAAGCGTCGATAATGTTTTACATCTGCTAAATAAAAACCATTTTTGCCATACCTTATTGAATATTGATGACATTTCGTGATATGCTAAGGCGTTGTTTGAACCTATTAGCTCTGAAAATATTAAACATGTTTAGTGTTACCTGCTCATTAAAGCAAAATAATGGTTCGTTTTCCTAGCTGGCCTTGAAACAAAACATCGATCGGCTTGAAGCTAGTCCAAACTATTCTTTGTACAACAATAAGGCCTGCGCCGGCGCTTAGCCGCTACAGGTCGATGACCCTGCGCTACGGGTTAAGAAACCTCATGCTCTAAACCGATCCGCTTATTAGGTATTCTATATACCGTGTGCGCACTTTTGTGTACTCTGCTGAGAAGCTGGACCTATTTAAGGAATGGGATGTTTTTCGTGCGCTGCATGTACCTGAGAAATTGTATTTATGTCGCTTAAGTTCTTGTTCAGTGTTGTGAAAGATATTACCATTTCATTTGTCCTTAGACTGACATCATCAGCTTCAATAGTTCGTTCCTGCCTCCATCTACTCATTGAATGAAGTCCCGCGGTGTGTCTTTATTTCATGAACAATAATGTACTTGTACATCTAGCTAACTCATCTTTCATTGGGATCAAAGATTGATCGATGACCCTAAAAATAAATTATTTCAACTTATGCTTTTTCCTTTTTCCCCCCGAATTTGACCAAAATTTTTAATTTCCTACACAAAGCAGAACAGCTAAACTGATAAAAGAGCTAACCGGAACATTCGTTAACAAACCGTCTCCAAATAAATGCCATTCGATCACTACGGCCCTGCAATGAGACAATCGGAGTACGCGATTAGGCTTAGGGATGTACGGAGTCGAGTTTCGGATGAAAATCTTAGGGGAAAAAAGACTCTTCGTGTGTACCGTGTATTAAATTCTGAATCAAATGAGATGATTTACCAAATATTTAGAGAAACAGTCTTGGTTGTTGGTTTTAGTTTGTCTAGAATTCGAGTACGTATTCTATCAATAAATAAACTGGCATAACACGTACTCTATTTTGCGACGAATGTTGTTTAAATATCCCTAATATGCATCATGATATCTGTAAAATGACGTACACCTCAATAAAAGAAATGACAGTACCTATACAGCATCTAAACATTGGAGTAACGTCACATCCTTAGACCCCTGCAACTGCGCCCGAGCCCTCCATTGTCCCTCCATGTCCCTCCCAGGTCAACGAACCCCGAACAAAGACGCGGTGATTCTAACACCTATATTTGATGATTATTTATTGCCGACGAGTGTTTGGCACTGGTGATAATGGGTCTGGTTGCGTCTAGTTTTATAGATTTGGATGTTCTTTTGATCTTAATATTGTAGTTGTGTTTATAACATACCTGGTCTGTAGATAAAAGGTCACAGTTTTAAACACCTACATTGCACATGACGCACTGGTGTACTGCACTCAGAACTGCTGCGCTTTCGGCGCGCCCTTTCGGGTCACACCGCAAATGCTGAGCAATAAACGCGTTAAAGTTACTAACATAGTAGTATTCTCAGTAATTCTTAATTAATAATTGTATTTATTAAGTAATTGTAATTATTACGATTTAGTTTACGGCGAGTTTAGGCGCCATACACTAAAAAAGAGGACAAATCAATAAGTGAAGTGAACAATTCAAGAATTGATGAGTAGGAATCAAGGTACCCAAGCTCACACACATTAGAATTCTTATAGTTGTAAACTTCATGTCTAGAATGTCTGCTATTGTAACGCAAAATTACAATCGCAAAACAAATGACAGTATAGATAAGCAATCCAAGTTTATTCTAGTTATTTTATGTACCTCTATTGTCTTGGTATCAATATTATGCACATTTTTATCTTGTCCTCAACAATAACAAAACCTTGCCCTGCAATTTTACCGTGGTGATTGCAAGATACAAGTTTAAACGCATAAATGTATTGATAAGATCTGAAATTGAAGCCATAACATTACATTTCACTGCATGTTTGTCTTTCTGAATATTTTCAAAAATTTTACAATTTTAAAAGTACCTTATTTATTCCATTTCATTTAACATGGTTTTGCTAGGGATTCTATCTATCCGCTTATTAACTAATCTTTTTGCCTCGAAGACCACATAAACACTCTTTTGGAATTATACCATTAACTCCCCCACAAAATCAGCATCGAATAAGGGATTTATCTCACTGCCCTTCTAGATTAGACGCGTCTCAAGCCCTATTTGTATTATTTCGTATATAGTATATACCTATATAACCTAGTCCGACATGCTCTTAGGAAATTTATTTATTGAATGAAAATACAAGCATTTCTGCTAGAGACACAAGCGCATACTCTGGAACTGGTTGCGACGCCTCAGCAGGCCCGGCGATCAGACAACCCACGCGCAATAAATTGAGACATCGCATACCTATCAAATGGTGGCTTAAAGGCAGTAAACTATTTATCATCAGCTGTAATCAAAACCTCGTATATCGGTCCGAATCACGAACGTTCGGTTGGGGCTTAAAATGCCTTTTGCAACTCCGTTATGCAATTACAATATATTGGCGCCGACGTTATTGGACCTTTATTTTCGTTTTATGACAAGGTTAATCCATTATTACGTAGTAACGTGAAAACCTTTCCGTTCATATATTTTTATACTTTCAATATTTTTATTCTGAATTTTCCAAAGACCAAAAATAGAAAGAAAGAAGAGTTAAATATTTTTTATACTGTTGCTACAGGATATTTTTAAAAAGCACAAACTGAATTATTCTTGCCGGAGTTGTCGGTAACTTTTTGATCCAAAATTAACTGCACCATAAAAAGAAAAACCAGTTTTGCAATTTCACAATGAAGCAAGGAATTCTTTTTTCGCGGTGATGTGATGGTATCCGCAGCCAGTTATGCTTGCGTCTTGCGATCCCATGGAAGCTGATGACATTCGCCAGATAAGGTAGATAGTGGAAGCGACAGCACAAGTTAGATACACGATATGCGGAGAATAGAGGTATCTTTTATAAATAGGAAACTATAGTCAATCAATGATCAAAAACTTTGAAGAAGGCATCAACGCAAGAATGAAAATAACTCTGATCAAATACCTGTCAAATTCTCCACAGTGGGTGGTTGAATTTGCTAGACCCTAAATCCCCTAATATCCGTTGACAGAAAAAGGTGAACTCATTGAAATTGATTATGCATAACCCCAAAGCGGTGATTCTTGTCCACATGTCACTTCCACATTTTTGTAGCCGCTGGATGCGGGTCGAGTCTGGTGACATTCCGCATAACGAAACTGAGAGTCAATCGACTTAACGACTTGGTTGCCGGAATCGGGCTCAGATACTTTTTTGAGGTAGAATAATTCCTCTTATTTCAGGCGTTTGTAATGGAGTCTGCTTCAACTATATTGATGTTGTCTGCTGTAACAAATTGTTTTATATTGGATGATAGATTTAATAAAAAGAAAAAGCGTTTGTAGTTCATTCAGGTTCGATACGTATATTCTAAAGCTGTCATTATATTAATACGATTTTTATACACGCATGCTTACGTACAGCATTCCGTGAATGTAATTGTGCGTGCATGAAAATTGCAATGTCTGCAAAATAGCACTTTCTATCCATTGTCTGGTTTTGCTCACCTGAATAATGGTGATGGCTAGTTGTTGATTGATATTAGCATCCTCATACCTATCTTAAAGAAGCACTTTATGATTTTATGTTCTATACTTAACGTTTCGTTTGTAAGTTAAGTCAGCAAAAAAACATCGTTTCACGCAATTACTGTAAAATTGTGCAAATTTCAAATATTCTCCATAATTATTTGCGGTTGTATAATATGTTATTATAAACCAAGTGCAGTAACATTCTCTGTTTATTCAATAAGCACAATAGCTGTTAATTCGTGTATATCTTACGTAAAGGTTTACAATTGTACTGAATGATGTGTTTAATTTCGTAACTCATAATATTGCCGAAACGCGGTTTACTTCACATGTGGCTTGAACAAAGACTTGAATCTAAATAATATTGAGCTTGCGTTGGTCAATACCAGACTCTACAACTGATAAATCTCCGCATACCACATATGATAGGAATTTATAATGTACATACGTAAATTTTACAGTCCTTTAAATGTGTGTTGCTGAAGCTAGAGTAAAAAATCTCAGTTCAGTAAAATCCATGGGTGTTCCACTAGTGTTGGTTGATATCAATACTATTTCCTCGGTATGCGGTTCGTTAAGGTGCCATGTAACGCGGTTAATGAATGGAAAGTATTTTGAAATCTTGCTTGTGTTTACTTAAACTTCATTCGTAGGATGTGGGAATATAAACTTCTACATGTACATAATGTGTAAGCCTCTTAGTGTTTTGATTTCTCAGGCTTAAGGGCTGCACCCTTCACTGATTTCCTTGTTTCGTCGTTTTAATCAACTTTCGGCTCATTAATCGCTTCTTTTAATGAAATAGTTTACTGATTAGTCGCAGGTGGTTGTAATTTTGATATTGTAAATATTTACGAATATGATCGCGTTGATTTACTTTTTTTTCGCTACGTTTCAGCAGGTTTATGATCTCTCAGGGTCATTGGGTATTAAGTAAATCAACGCGATAAATACCGTTAATACTATTGTTCAGATTGCGATAATGGATTTCTATTTTTTATATTGTCTTAAGATTTTACTTTTTATATCACGAGTTTCCAGTTTCAATCATTTATTTTCAAGATTTGCTAGTACCTATTCTTTATTTATATTTCTTTAGTGCTGCGAAACATCGCAAGAAATAGCCAGTACCTTTGAGGACGCATTCTAAGTTTACCTACATGCTGCAACTTTACTTCCTGGACAAATGAGTTCCGGCTAGTTGTTCACGCTGATGCATAATTCCGTGATAAAATCTCCGAAACTGTTCCACCATTGCTAGCTGAAGCCGGATCTCTTACACTTACCACGGTGAATCTAAACAATTTGGGTATGTTAGTTAAGAAAGAAATCCATTAGTAGAAGACAAAGATTTTTTAAACCGAAGCAAAGACCCTTAAAATATTACTATTGTTACCTCCATCAATTATATTTTCAATTAAGCAATTATGTGCGTAATTAATGACTACCGCTACCTACTACACACATAAGATTCAAATTGCAATCATTGTACCTACCTATATATACATGTGTTGACATATTCAGTCACCTTATGCTCATCTTTGTTTAGCCGATGTCTTTCTTTTAATGTTTTACGTACGAGTACTTTCGTGTGTAAGAGACTCGGTTGTATGGGTGTTGTTGTCTACGCGCTTGCGTGTGCGAATTTATGTAAGACTAGGCTGTTTAGTTATGGTTTTACTAAGTGTTTGTGCCGAAACGGAACTACGTTGCGTGCTCAGAATGCTTACTTTAGAACTCTAGTTAGTCTAGTATTACATGTTGCTACAAACTAAAGAAATTAAGTCTGGTCTAAGCTTATCGTTTTATAGATCGAAAAGCAACTCTTTTTCATCATTTTGCACATTACTATTATATTTATGGGTTTATTTTTATGATAAACATTGATCTCTCTTACATATTCCTCCAGCCTGCCACAACAGCATAAAATAAAAATTAATTATACGAGTAAATACAAATAGGTACATTAATATACAAGAGAACTTATTAGAGCTCCGTCAAATATATCGATTACCAAACAGGGATCCGTCGCTAAAACCGTTTGAAAACCGCTGGTCTACAGGACCAATATATTATTTTCTAACAATATACTGTGCTGTAATTTATTATTTGTTCCTGGGTTTTCAGTGACTCAGATGATAATCCTCAATAACAAAACTATCTCAGAAACTCAATCAAGCATACAAAACATTGTTGAAAGACAGTTTCTAATCCAATTAAAATGTGGCTAATTGATCGCCCGTACCGTACACTAATCTTTAATCTTGTTAACCACGTGATCTACTTGTACCAGATAATCTGTTTAAACATTGTAAGTCCAAGAACTGAACACAAATCCAAAGACAAAGACCGTTGATCCTGGAAACCTCAATTTTAAAGATTATCCTGAAAACCTCAATCTTTCTTTTAGTAGTCTTCTATTTCGAAAACTTTAAATGATTTGCTGAACAGTAAATACATAATGTCAACGAGAAAACTTGAAATGACACTTAAACATTGGCAATTACTGTACAGCAAATACATTATGTCAACGATCGAAAATACAGACTACCCACAAACACAACACTCTCTTCAATAAAAACAAAGGGTTGAAAAAAACGCTATTCAGGGACCACTTAGAATTATTCAGCAGAATAAATGTTTTTATTGCTGTGGAAAAGGATGATTAAAAACAACATTTATTCATTTTCATTTATTTATACTCCCCGATAAATCCCGTTATATTTAGATTTTCTCGTTTTCATAACGCGTATGCTAGACAAGAAAAATCTATTTCGATTTATATTCCGAATCGGTTATTCCCGTTTGGCAAGACATACAAAACTGCACTCTATATGCTACAAAAATAAAAACACATTTACGTGCTTCAGTTCAAAAATAATAGGGAGCGAATGAATCGAAGCTATAATCGATGGCTGCGATTGGGTTTCCCTGAGCTTCGTGCCTTTGCAGATTAGAGATCAGAGTTCTGATTGATTGATTACCGTCGCCTAGGGCTTTCAGAGCTGTACACATGGTGGTTCAAAGAGGTTCATAGCTGTAAAATTGGCAGCAAGAGCTTCTGCTTGTCAAAGTTATTCGTTGTTTTGATATATCATTTGAAGAGCTGAGGTGTTTGTTAATTCATACTGGTTTTTCGTAATGAATTACAATTAATCAGTGTGTATTTACACAGGAAAACTGCGGGCAGTGCCAATATAGGTATTGATTTAAGAATCTTTGCCGATATAGTAAAAAATACGTTTTTCTCTATTCTACCTTTTTTAGTTTGGAATAAAATAAATAATAAAACGTATCGTTAAAAAGAAAAAAGCATCCTCAAGGAAAGCCTGACAAACCAAAAAGCTGAATAAATCAATCGCTTATAGGTATAGATTTCATAACTGTATGCGGAGTATTTCCTTCCAACAAGAACCAACGGTGTTTTACTATAATTTTTTCCGTAGTACGCAGCTACATAATGTATTTGAGCAAATGAATCATCAAGCTGAAGCTCAATGGTAGTGAATCACCGTAGGTACACAGTGTACATATAGACAGTGTGGAAACTACCTACAAACGCTCGAAACGGCTCACTCACACAAGCATGCGCATCTACGAGAACTCTAAGGGGTTTTCGCAGTGCTGTCAGTAGCGGTTGTCGCGTCGCGAGCGGTCATGCGTAATTTAGGTTTTTGAAAAATGCTCGATAATATTGCCTTGTATACAGCTGTGTGAACTCAGTTTCATCGAAACCGGAGCTTTCGTATTTTAAACTTCCTGTTGATTAATATAAGAAAAATATACTGTTATTATTATTGTTATCGAATAATGAGTCCGTGTTATTGATCATAATGAATTCTTGAATTTATTTTAAAATCCAGAATGACGGCGGTTAAACCGCCGTCTTTCAGGTTGTATAGGTAGAATGAGAATATTTTATACAAAAATTCCTATAAAGAATTCCGACGTGTCGTAGTAGACGCAAGTACTTTTATGTGAATGATTTGTAATTAATTAAGATTGACATATTAAGAAATGTTTTTTGAATTGCTATGTAGAAATTACATGCATTTTCGGATTGAAACACGGTACGGTTTGCAGCCGCTCATGAGCGTTGCCCACGCGCTACCTGCGCTGCAGTGTCTGCGCGCGCCGTAAAGTTACAACCCTAGTGCTATAATGGAGCGTAGGTATTTATTTCATCAACTAGGCTTAGTTTCGATACTGGTCCATATGTATACTGTGGTAGGTACCTACCAACAATTTATGTTTATTTATTGAGTAGGGTCAGGTCAGGATATAGTCACAACATTATGTTCGAAAGGTCAAAGAAAACTCATACGAAGCACTTTTATGTATCGTTTTAAAGATTTGCCTCTAAACCCGTTTAAAAAGAAACACAGGCTTAGAAAATAGTTTTTATGTCTTAAAACATTTTAAGAATTTTATGATCGGATTGACAGCTAAATAAACTATAATGTTAAAAATAATTATTATAAACCTGCTACTATTATTATTTTATGAATTCTATTGACATTTTGAATAAATATTAATTATTAAAATCATACCAATTATAAAATTTTGCTCACCTTATTAGATGGTAATTGGACATAATGTCCAATTACCATCGAATCACTGTGTACAATCTTTTGTACATACACTCTATCAAATAAAAGATTATGATTATTCTTTAGCTACTTAACAGCAATACTGCGCAGACACGCACGGCAAGTGCTTATTTTGTAAGCCTAAAGAAATAATGTTATTGAATCTGAATCTGAATCTGCAAGCGTGGAGATCAGTCCCCCTGTAGCACTCTTTGGGAGGCCTATATGTCCTGCTTAACTTTTCTTGAGTCTGATGTATATATAAATGCAAGGAAGTCGCGTGCTCGAATTGTAGAAAGTGCAAGTCGGCATAGCGACTGCCATAGCGGAGTATGTTAATTTAAATCAACCAATTATGAGCGCTTTCTTTACGCACAGTAGGTATAAACAGACTATAGAATGGGTGGTCCTTGAAGAGTTGGTTTGGAATCGGTTTTAGCTTAGTATTTTACAGTAAGGTTTTAGGAAAAAGTTCAATATTTCTACAGAAAAGAAACAGAATGTCCTGTGTTCAGAGAATGTAAAATAACTTCTTCATGACATAACTTAAAAACTCCTTTCACAAGTTTGCTGAAACAAGCCCTCGTTATTTTTTTGTTTCTTTGCGTATCGAGTTTTTGCCTGATAAGTTATGTAAAATAACGTTGAGGTAAATAAATGAGAACTAAAATCTGTTTCACGAGACTGTGATTCATTGATTTATTAATTTATCACGAACTAGCTCACGTCACACAACAATCAAATCTTTTCTCAAATTACCTTCCAAAGTTACCAAAGTTTTTATAAACCTTTGATAAGTGAGTGCAAAAATTTGAAAGCACGGACATGAGGCTCTCTCAATTTTACTTCCAATGTTTTCTTGGGTGCTCTCAACTCACACGTTTTGGGCGAAGGTTGAGCCGGCGCGTGTCATACACTCCTGAAGAAGATTCTCTTGAATAAATAAATAATGCTGAAATTCATTCAGCATCAATAAAGCCCCAAAGAAGATGACGAAAATTACAACTCCTACCTGCCTTTCTGTTCCTTCATCGACTCAAAAATTAGAAGTGGGTAACACTATTGATATAATTAATATCAAACATTTATTGCATAATCGGATGTAATGTCTAGATAATTCCGTCTTATCGTAAGACCCCGTGGACAAATGAGTTTTAAACGGTTCCAGCCATCCCGTAGCTAATTGGTTTATCGATAGGTGATTAGTTTCTCTGATACGTTTGTCCTCAATGAGAACGATCATTAATTTGATTGCGTTAGCTGTAAAACTGTACTTGAGAGTTAAGATTCTTGAAGATACCCTGTCGATCTATTTCTCTTCATTGCTACTTAGTCTGGTCTTTTTCTTATTTAATCCAAATTAAATGCAGTCCGTCCGAGCGAGAGATGAGTTATTATAAATAATCGTTTTATATGAATCTTATCCAATCGTAAGTCGTAAAGGAATATTTATGCGAATTGATAAAAATGCCACCTTTAGCAGTATAAAACAAAGTTGCAAATCCTGTAAAATTAATTCTGGATATAATCCCGAAGGCGGTAAAAAACAAACCAAATAATAATCAGGCAGGTGGAAGATACGGCATAACTTGAAGCTGTTTTGTTAATTGGAATTCCTTGCTACAGCCAACGGCTTTAATTTCAATGAAATTGTATCTCTTTTGCCTTTTTTACAACTACGATTGAGTTGATTATTGAAAATTAACGCGTTTTATTAAAGTTGCTGTGAAGTATTCCAAAAGTAGTCAGCAATATTATCGTTGTCTGAACTGGTTTTTGCCAAAGTTTTTTTATTATTTTATTTTAAACCTATAAGGTAATCATTGAGTAACTGTTACAGTATATTGCAGGAGGTTTGTCAATAATTCGGTGGGTGTGCCATTGCAACGCTACCAAGTGCTTTATCTCATGAGTATCCCATTTACATTGTAACTTCAACTTTAAAATAAAATATTTAATGAAAAGAAAGTTGGATGTGGATAAAGCGCCCACTAACGAGAATAATATTTCCGTCGTAGTTAAACAGCTCAGCTCCAAACGCCCGCGCCGAAAGAAACAGTTGCAACGTGTCAGGTGTGGTAACGTTGTAAAAACGTAACGCGTTACAGTCGAAAGCCCTCTACGACCCACTTGTGTTAGGGGCGCATGATAACAACCGTGAAGATACACATTTTACGTTATAAAAACGAAACTATGATAATATGTGGAGAGAGCTATCCAAAAAGAAACATCGGAATGACAACGGAGGCGGCATGCCCGAGAATAAATCTGAAAACCGTTAGTAAGACGTGCCACATTATCGAGTCGAGACTAAATTATGCGTTCTAATAAAAAATGGTTTTCGACCTAGAAAGTGATAAAGCAAACTCGACATCTCTTTGTTGACATATTTTTACTTATAAAAACTATCAGACACGTAACAAAAACTTGTTTGAACACTAATCAAATTAGTAAACTTGTTCCATAGTTATAAAAAGTCTTTCGTTGATCGATAAGCGTCACTAAATGTGACAAAAACTGTTGCAAAGTTTTGTTTACTGTCAAGGTTAACCCATTCACTGCCCAGCTTCGGCTGCTGGAGATAGACATGTGCGTCCTGGGCCATGAAAATGTTAAAAGATATTTTTTCTGATGCAACTACGACTATACAAGACTGATATGTAGACTACGTTGATGCGTTTTCGATCATAAGTAACGCATCTTATCTTCACGAAGTCTTATCACTTTAATCTTTTATAAATCTAGCAATGTATACCTATCATATTCATCATCCTTACTCTTAGGGGGTCAGCTCAACACTTCAATTTTCAAATCTTGACTTGAGCCATTATTTTTCTAACTTTCCTTTGTCAAAGTATCTCTCACATTCACAAATCAAAACTGTATCTATTCATCATTAATAACCATATTCTTTTGAATATTAATCGAATACAATAAAATGACCATAAAAATTCATATAAAATTCTATCAGGTTCTAAGAATTGAAAACAAGATCCAAAATACAGTACAGTTTCCGGTTCGCCTGCAGTCGCGTGCTGAGATGGCACACGCTTGCGCAACTTTGCTCGGAAACGGCAATACGGGAACTAGCTAGGGTTGCCATTCTGAATCGTCGCGTCGGCCGTCGTCGTTGGACTACTCCTCTGAGAGTTCTCCTTTCCGACGAATCTATCATCATCAATCGGTTTTTAACGTTTAAAATATCGTCTGGAACGTAACTACTCGCTTCCTCATCTTCTAAAGCCCTAACAGAACACTTTCAGTATTGTCGACTGTCATAGTGGCATGGCAGCCCTATCGAAGTACTCGCCTGGACTCGACAGTCACTGTCCCTACCATCTATGCAGCAACTCTGATCGGTCTTAGCATGCAACGCGTGCTTCCGCCAATTATATTGTTGTTCGGTGCTTTCTGATCGTTGCTATTATTCTATACGGTTCACTTAGAAATTGATTTCAATGACGCTAACTTTAATGA
The DNA here is from genome assembly GCA_963931895.1 of Eupithecia pulchellata. Lineage (NCBI taxonomy): Eukaryota > Metazoa > Arthropoda > Insecta > Lepidoptera > Geometridae > Eupithecia > Eupithecia pulchellata. The sequence goes on along the minus strand of OZ007526.1, from coordinate 11,897,046 downwards.
TTACATTCTAGTCGATCGGTCATGGAATATTATTTTTTGTTGTGCTTTTTTTTATTGTGCTTTTTTTTATTGTGCTTTTTTTTATAGGTTTCTTTGTTGTAACATCCGTTCGAAGCTACGTTTTCTGTGAGTTGTGCTGATGAAACATTTTGCCTTACTTGTAACGTTTTGAACACCCCTTAATGGACTTGTTGTTATCCAACTAGATTACGCGAATTCCTCAGTTACCTCTTTTTTAAAATCTATGAGAATTGGTTTTATGCAGCCTATTTATAACAATTTATACGTGGACGGTCTAAATTCTAACATTGTTGTAGTTGAATATTATGTTTAAAATGTTCAACGAGCAATCACCGGTCGCGTAAACTCAGTTAATTTGTAATACTGGGCTCAAAAGTGGGTTAACATCTACCTAAAATAGATCGTCGTGGGTCGTCCGGCGGTTCCTATGAGCCCGGAAAATGGGTTGATACGGCATCGCTGAATTTTTCATTAGTTCAGGGGACTTCGTTCGTGTTTCGATTTTTTAATGATTTCTTTTTGAAACTCATTGTTCTGATTCGTCAAAAATTCATAGTGGTCAAATGTTTTGGCATTAAACAAACTGTTCTTGTTACTACTCTCAGTGGGCTATCTAAGTATTGACTCGCACCATATTTACAAACATGAAGATTCTGAGCGATCTGACGCTCAGTTTTTATAGCTCCATGCCATGCTCTTATGCCGGCGTCCAGCCAGTGTGATGAACTCGCTTCCGCTGTCATTATACGTCATATTGGCTACCATGCTATTACAATATTATGTCACACCACACTACACCTCACACTGTACTGTTGGACGTAGTTATATTAAGAAGTCCTGTGCTCCACTCCACTATTTATTGCGTAACAGTATTTATATTTACCTCTTTAATTTCCCTGAATTGCTTATTTTGCATTAACACACTTTCAACGTATTTATACTTAAATATTTATCGTTTATATAATCGTTTAATGATATCTATACTAATATTATAAAGAGGAAAGATTTGATTGTTTGTATGTTTGTTTGTTTGTTTGTTTATTTGAATTGAATAGGCTCCGAAACTACTGGACCGATTTGAAAAATTCTTTCACCATTAGAATCCTAAATTTTCCGTGATGAACATAGGCTATATAATATTTTCAAAAAAGTTAGGGATCCGCATGAAAAATTCAATAATTGAACCGTGCGCTGCATATTAAACCTCTTTTTCTATTATGGCGCGTCAGAATAGAAAAGGAGGTTGAATATATGGCGCACTGTGCTTGCTTTTTCTTTACGGCCAGTGTCAGTTATGGAGTGTCGAGTCAATGTCAAAAATCCCAATGCTGTTAGAAAAGGTAAGGGATCCGTATGAAAACTGTGAAACCCATCGTGTTAGTGTGTATAATTTCTGAAATTTTTGTTTAATACCCGTGCGAAGCCGGGGCGGGCCGCTAGTTACTGTTATATTACCGAATCCGGAACGCGAATTTAAATATGTACATATATCTTCTTGAATCGAAAGTGAAATGACGAAATTATGGTCCTCAGACATTATGATTGCGATAAATTTTGGACTAATATAAACATCGTTTGTATTAATAATAAATGATCGCACGGGCTACTGGTTACCAATAATTTTCCTGAGATCGTTCAATGCAATCATTTGCTCATTAAATTACATGTTTTCGAACTCGTGTCGTGGTCGTGATAATACTTATTAATAACGATCATAGCTTTCATTTCATAGCTCCATTCATAACTTTGAAGATTTATGGTTTAGCTAGACCTATTATAATCTGTATATTTGAAACGAGAATTTCGTTAATTTCAAGGTTGCGTTATTGTTGTACACCCCTCAGTCAGCGAAGCGTGTACAAACATCGTCTGTTAGAGCAGGTGGTCTTCAAAGAAGGGGGGTGCGGCCACCCATCGCGTGGCCACCTATCATACTCCTGTAATGGCCGTTGGAAGCCTTTACAATTAGCTTCTCTATTTTGATATGTTACTACACATTGCTTAATCACTGGGCTGGTATTATGAGGATCGTTTCATTTAGCTAAGTAAGCGGGAGGAGTGCGCAAGTTGCGTGATGGTCTATCATTAAAGGATACTTTCGGTTTCCAGGAATTTTATGGTGCACTTTGAGAGTTATTAGCCATGGATTTAAGCGGAAGTGGGTACGATTGAAGCCGTTTCGGCAAAGTGTTTGTGTTCGTTGCATCATTGTCGTATTAATCTCTCACGTAACCAGGACATTGATTGTATTATATGGGTAGGTCGTCATTGTGTGAGGTTTTGTATATCAGCGCGGTGACCGCATTCCCTCAATGTCACATCATTCACGAAGCTACCTTGCCCTTCCGTTATTCAGCCATCTTGCACGCACTGGCTAGACGTGAACGATATAAGCACAAGGTTAATGGAGCTTCGCCATTCAGTTTTACTATGCTCTGGAACATAATGGCTCTATATATGCTACTCAGCATGTGTCTATCCTGCTTTCATTTAATTTCTAGTATTTTACCGTTAATTATAATAAGTATCTGTCATTGAAATATTGCAACCATGACTGGCACATCGTGAGAGAAATTTTCATGATGGGAAAATCTATTGGAAGCGAGTGAAACAAGTAGCGTAAGAGCTGCTCGACTAATTACGTTTTCTAAATATCTTTTATGGTCATTGTTTCCAACAATCTCTCATTTATTGAATTTCATTTAACATTTATTAGATATCCATGCCTATTATTAGTACTTTGACTCTGCGTTGACAGCAAATAGTGTTATGTTAATCATGGATAGTTTATTTTCTTAAGAATGTGGTATTCTTCGCCTACGGTGACCTACCTACTCATCTACAAAAACAATCTCAATGTTTTCTCGATCCCCAGATTTTCTGGTTCCATCTACCGGTTTGACTTCATTATTATTATAATTTTATGTTCTCCTCCATAAAGAAGTTTTACAACATTATCCATCACCAGTGTAAAGCTTGCTATAGATATCAACAGATGGTGTGGACACCCACCTGGCGCCAACTATACACGTTTGGCATAGCATAGGTACTTACATCGCCTTAATTCAACGGCATCATGTGGAGTGTCAGTGTCAGTGAGTTTATTATTATGGTTATTCCACTTGCAGTACATTCAATTTAAACGATTAACGTAAGCGGAGGTTTTTGCTTGTTAAGATTCTATTTGTTTGCGATGTTTTAGTCTTAACACCATTTTGCCTATAGAGTTATATAAAATTGGTGCCTTTGACGAATAATTCCTTCTGAACCTGGGATATGTTTATAAAAACGTAAAACAATCATTATCTCATAATTTGTTGGTATACGATGATTAAAATATTTGCATGACAAATTGATAACAGTAGTTATTTCGGTATCAAGGTTGTCTGCATATTAGTGCTGACATTTATTTATAAATGTAGTATTGTGTGTATTTGGAATGTTTATTAATCGTTTCTTTCTTTTTCAGGTAATTCGTGAAAAGGATGATAATGATGATGGTCGTGAGTTATTATTGTACGCTTTACGCTCAGTCTTACTTCTCATTGCTTTGATGTGGGGTCTACACAGCCAAAGTTATACATATTTACATACGTATTTAACAAAAATGTACACGTTATGTTACATTATTACATACGGGTCTCTAACTTTTTAGCTGCATAGGGAGCACTTTTTGCAATGAACTCTCGTACTTTATTTTTTGACATTGACTGTCCTCCCGCACTCTTGTGACGAACTGTATGTGACCACTGTCAGAGAAAAGTAGCGAAAAGCAAGCGGCGCTATAATAAAAAGTTAAATATATAGCGCATGGTTTATATATTGAAGGTTTCATGATTTATATCAATAGTATCAGTAAGAGGAAAGATTTTGTTTTGCATTGAATGGGCTTTGAAGCTTCTGGACCGATTTGAAAATTTATACATTATCTCTGATCATCATCGGCTATAGAATATTTTCAAAAAGTTAGGGATCCGACGTCGGGTTACAATATCTGCAATAATGTAACGTGTTTGATTTTCATTTCATTTTCATTTTATTTAATGTATTTTGTTATAGTAACACATAAACATAGAACTTATCGACTATGTATACACACAATATGTACCCATTAGGGTGTTGCAATGGGAGACGGTCAGACAATGTAAAAAATAATAATAATTTAATATTTAATTTCCCTTTACGAGTCACCAAAATTTATCACTAAAAAATTCAGTTTGTGTAATAATAATAACTAATAACAAAACTATATTTTTTTATCAAATACCCGTGCGAAGCCGGTGTGGACCGCTAGTAATATATAATTTTCTATTTAGGGTATTTCAGCAATACAGAAGACAATGCAACTAAGAATAAATAAAAGCGATATAAAATGTACAACCTACTTTACAGTCCATTTAACCGCGGTAGATTCGCACGGCTGATTTTATTACTGGTATTAATTTAAGATCTAGTTTCTTATAGTTCAATTGTTATAGAAATTTTAAGACAAAAATATGCAAAGTAATCCGGAATAATTGCTGACTTTCGATCACTAACTTAAAATTTCAAGGTTACTGGTGCAATGCGAAACTCTTTCTTGCATAGCAAACTTTTGTGCTACCGTCGTTGTTGTTCCCATGAATTCCATCACATTTTGAGCGGAAAACTGGGATTACATTGCGGTGAGAAAATAAAAATATTTGTAGTAGGTATACATACACGCATGATATCTAGACCAAGGGTAGGGATTAATTAATAACACTGTTATTATCAAACATAATGTCTCCGAAGTTAATGTTCCATAACAAGAAATTAAAGATTTATGAAAATCAAGTAACCTTAGCAATCCATCATTCTTGCGAGATCGGAAACCTTCAATGCCTCATCTCGTATTCGTACTCGTATTTTAATTAATGGCACTCCTAAATATCAATGAGTTTGACCAATGTTAATTTTACTGTTTTATTTTCGATACTTATCAACTAAAAACTGTTCCATACAACGCTTTTACATAAGTTCTTGCGAACTTTTCAAATTACCCGGCAACTCCTTTTCCAATTTCAAACTTAAATAGTCTTTTCTTCTATATTGTTCGTCTGTAAAGGTGACAAAGTGAGCAGATGTAATTTCCTTTAGGCTACTGTCTCGACGGTTTTTATCGGATATTTTTTTACATTCGACAATTTTTAGTACGGTAATGGGTATAACAGTTCTTAGGACGTCACCACTTTACAAACAGACTGGCCGATCAGCGCATGATACGTTGGACGAAAGCTAGTCAAACGATAATGAATGATTCATCGGATCGCATTGCAGGCAAGTGATCAATGGTGTTGACTCCGACCATAGATGTGAAATATAGGCCTGCGTGCTCATCGCTTGTGTAAACAACTTCAGAGCAAGGTCACAGGCATAGGTATCGCTTAGTTTACTAATGTTAGTAAACTAAATGTTATCCTCCTTACAAAAATCTAAATTGAACCTGAGAAATTAGGTCATGTCACGCACCCATGTGTGTTCTAAAAAGAGGCCTCTCTAAACTTGTAAAAATTCTATGCGCTCAACAACGAAGATCGATGGCTTCAAAAGCCTTGAACATGAACATGGATCTCATAAATCCTAAAACCAGCCAACCGCAGACAGGGGCAAAAACAAACGACGATCCAAAAGCTAATGAACAGAACTATAGACCCACAGATAACCATTAGGAGTTCCAATCAGTGATTTCAATGTAAAGCCAACTCCTTTACGACAAGGACGAATCAATAGATCTTAAATTCTGGAACACTCCTAAGTATGACTTCATGCTGCTGATAAACCTTCTTTGTTAGAGAAAATGAAACTATTCAGGGATAACAATATATTAAACTTTGATATTTTTCATCAGAAAAGAGGGAATGTACAGGTAGGCAAATAAGAAAAAGTCAAATGAAACCGTTTCGCCGTCATGATAAATTTAATAAAAACTCGGCGTTTGGCTTAAAATTTACAGGTAAATTTAGGTCGTGTTTGACCCTGAACAAATTTACATAGAATTAATATTTGAACCAGATATAACTTACAAGACTAAGCAGTGTTAAATTATTCACAGAAACCAAAATTTTCGGAGAACTTGGGGTCTGTTAAGAGGGGATGTTTTATTTTATTCGGGTTATACATTAATAAATTTGGCAGCGGATTACAATTTGAAACAGCAAATATCTGATTACTTAACTTTGAAATTAACTTAGTTTCTCTTTCCTAATGCGGTTTGCTGGAAGAGAACTATTTTTAGGGCTAAGCTCGTCTTTGCCATTATTTTTCTAAGTAAATGTTTTATCGTTTATTACCGTGCAATAAAAAGCTAAGAATATCTCCCAAAAATACGATGTGATTCTTTATAAGGTTCCAGATATTCTATTAGTTTAAGTTGGTCTACCGGGTGGAAGATAGGCGCTCTCTATCAGTTACGTAACCAGTGTACGAAAAAAAAGCCTTTTTGAAAATCACGTTTGTTAACACTATCAGACATATCCATTATTAAAAACGTGACAGACTCATACGAAATGTATGTCAATAAAATAATATTAATCTCCTGGCTTTGACCCAGTCGCATGCCTGCTAAGGCTTCGCAGTATCGAGTACTTTGTAATCCGATTGAAAGGGATTTTGTTGAGTTTCATTAGATTCTCCTTTATACGGGACACGTTGCCGACACGCACGTTTGTTGAATGGTATGATGAGAATCGCTTGTTTATAAAATCTGGGCATAACAGCATTGTCAAATGAGGACTGTCTTTGCTAGGTTTAGATATTTCCTTGATGCTGAATCTATTCAAGATTAAGTATTATTTGCTCCAGCCAGATATCAAAATCTTGATAAAGTAACGTCTGGCTTTATTTTGTTTTTATTTCCTATCATGATGATTCACTCGGCGAAGTAGAAGGTCCAAGACAAAGGTTTATAGCTCATCAAATTTTCGTCACGCCTTTCCGCAAGCGATGCCCATTCGTCTTTGCGCTCGGCGCACGCTTCCGAGGGCAAACTTTGCACCGTCACGGCCAAGATTGAATGCAAAATTATTTTGATTGAGGAAAATCACCCTTTATTACCCTGCATCAATGTCAAGTACCATTTGTAAGCACGATCATTCTAGAATCTAGATAAGACAGCGAACCCTATAATTGTAGTGGTTTAAATGGTAATGGACGCGAACTACGCTATCTCCCCTTTCTATAAAGAAGAGCAGATACGTGTAAACTTTCGTAGTTGGATCAAGATAACAACCGAAAGGTATGACGGATGGGCGGGCCAAGAGGCGCGTGATTACATAAAACGTGAAAGTACTATGTCGTCCAATCGGACAGAGAGGTTTTAAATACTCGTTACACTGATAGAAGAGCTGTTTCATTCTGGGTATGTTCTCTTATTTAAGAAAACGCTATCCGGTGACTTGACTTAAATAACTTTGATTATAATACTACACTTTGATTATAAAGCTAAGCTAAGCTAGTCATTGTTGGATCGAGAGTTGCGCTTCGACCTAATTCATACCAAATTACTTCATTCATATCTTACGTGAATTATTCTAAATTTTAATTTTAATCATAATATGCGTCCATGAACCTAGTTAAAAATTATGAAATTTACCGTTACATGATATGGCCCTTTACTTTATGCGTTATTCATTTGACTAAAATCTGGCTTTGCGCCAGATTGTTATGGTTTAAATATTATAAGAGCGTACCGGCTGTGATCAAAACAAATAATGAAATAAAATTCCATGTGATAGTTTTTTCATCGATCAAAAATCTTTTTCATATATTCTGATATGATCGTATCGAAGTTAAGTGTTTGTAAAGAGTGCTTATGTTTTCCAATTCTTACAATTAATTGTAAATCTTGTTGTCACATGTTGCAGCAACGAGACTCTCTGACCTTAGTCTGGCGGCAGCGGCTGTGGCCATTGGCCAATAAATAATGCTGGACAATCCACACAGCATCATCTAGCCCCAAGCTAAGCAAAACTTGTGTTATGGGTACTTTAACATAGATATATATTTTTTATTATTATATAGAAAACGACCTGAACACTCGGAACAAAAATATGTAGATCGTACAAACATTATTTGTCCCGCGGAAATAGTTGACTTAATAGTAACGAAATAACAATAATGGAAATTCCATGGTAACGATAGACGTATTGCGTACACACTCATGTAGAAACATAACACAACACATCACAAAAGGCGTGAAATATTTCGAAGACCAAGACAGCTACAACAACAAGCAATTTACGCAATAATGCAAAAGTACCTCGAGATCAAGACAAAGTGTTACTACTGAATAAAGAAATTTCCAAACAAAACAGTGCGGTATTTGGCAAGCTGCCTTTAATCGAGACGTGAAAATCGTTATTGCTATCGTTATTCAGGAAGCGACACTAATTACTACTGGGAATCTTAAACGTTTAAAATATCAGAATATTCGTGTAGATATTGCCGAAAAGTTTCGAGTATTGTAGAAAAAATATAAACAAACACTTTAATATTACCTCATAATGGCATAACGCCTATTTATCAAACTGCCAATGACCTTGCCACAGTTTGGCCCAGCATCAAGTGCCGATGACTCCTCTGGCACTTTCTACAAGTTTTTTATTACCACCAAACCTGTCGACGGCTTTATAACGACGCGCATACATTGCTGATCTTGTTATTCTGTTTTTGTTAACCCATTCTGAAACTACCTGAGTATTTTACTTTCGAACTTACTTCGATTTTATGACCTGTGTAGTTAGTAATTTAATTATCTATGTATCCCTGATGATGATGATGATATCATTTAGTCATGATATTGTTTTCATAACTTTGCACGATCGTTATTATTCTTTTTAGGGTACCGTACTTTTAAGGGTGTAAAGTTTTCACCCTTTGGCTACGGCGCCCGATGTTTTCACTGAAAGTAGGATCCTATTAAGCCTCCGCTGTCTGTCCGTCCGTCTGGAGGTCCGTCAGCGGCCTGTATCTCATGAAACATTTCACAAAACGTGTATTGTGTTGCCGAATAACAACAAATAAAATTAAACAGGGCTCCCATACTAAAAACTAGATTTTTTACTCTACTTTTGTCAAGGCTGTAACTCTTGAACCGTAATAGGTAGACAGTTGAAGTTTAGACAGGGTGTATAATAGATAACTACCTATTGCCGCTTAACAAATTAAATAATTTTATTATATAAGGTTCCAACGTGCATACTTTCAAGTTCCTAGCAAGTTTAGCATCGATCATCGAAGTTAAGGTCAACGTTGGGCGCGGTCAGTATTCGGATGGTTGACCACATCAAATTCAGTTTTGCTTTTCTTTTCGTTTAAAATAAGTAGTTACGAGTATTTAGTGTTCCATTTGCGAAATAGTTAAGTAGAATAGTACGCAACCCGTTATTAGCGAGTTGACTCGAACTTGGCTTTATTATCTGCTATGTCGCCTATTTATGAACACTAAAAATGGTTGTATAAGAAGTTATTTCTGATTTATCCGTTCGTGTGTGTCGTGTAATAGCATGTTTATTTGATTGATTTATTACGCACCTTTATTTATTTGATTGATTTATTACGCACCTTTAATTTAACGCATCACAATTTTTTTTTAAACATTATGTATTTCGTAACTTTTACATCATACCTGTAATTTTAATTACTGTATTGTAAACCGGTTTATAGTCCTGTTCCTATGCTTCATATAGTTTTGTTTACGGCTGTTATTTATCCATCCGTGCAGGCATATTTCCCAGCGATTAACCTTATATTTCGCTTTGACAAGCGGTGTCCGAGGAATCCGCCTGGATCTCAGACACAGACTAATTACATTCAGTTCCAGACACAGGTGCCAACGAAAATAAACCAGTGCACCTGCTTGCTCTGATTTGCAATATTATTAGTGTTATAAGTACCAACAACGTATCTGTCAGGTGGACAAAATTGGATCTAAAGCTGTTACTTCGAAATTGCTTGTTGATTCTACTACTCAATGATAGCGCGGTTGGCTATCAATTTAACACGTAAGCGACACTGTTATGTGCAAGCTTGTGTCACATTTCGCTCCCAGTATGCTGCCTTTCGTCCTAAATTAGATGTTATTTGCTGTAAATGTTGCTGTAGGAAAAATCTGGTAAGCATGTTTCCCCATTATCTAATTATCGTCTACAGCCGTATTGTTATTTTTTTCCTCTTCGGTGGTTTTTGCATCAGTTTTCCGCACATTTCTCATATATGGCTTATCAGATGAACATTTATTTCCCATTTTATAGTTGTAGAAATAAATTAAAATCAATGCAATACATATAGGTCATTGTTTATTCTTAGCAAAATTCCAATCTGTATCTTGTTAGTGAAATTCCTTTCCAGCCTTTATATCCCTGGACAGAATCTCTTCCTCAATTATAAATACCGGACGGATCATTAATCTCAACTCAGACTCAGTTCCTTCTTTACGAATACTAAAGAAAATAATCACTCAACATTTTGTTCTGTTCTGACTGAAGCAAAGTCCAGCCCAGGACTGTTTGTTTTAGTAACGTAAAATAATATTGCTGGTTATAAATTACGTAATATTGCCGGTTATAAATCTCACGTACGTAATTTCAGTAAATATTAGGATAATATTGCTTCTTAGTTTGGTTCAGCTGACTCTACTGCTGAAACATAAATAGATAGATAATTCTTTATTTCATGGATTACCAGTTATCATACATTCGACTTATTTATGGCTTTTACGGGTATTCAACAAAAATAGAATTTTTCATGCTGATCACTTACTTTTTTGAAAATACTCTATAGCCTATGTTCATCAGGGCAAATTAAGGATTATAATGGTGAAAGAATTTTTCAAATCGGTCCAGCAGTTTCAGTTCTAGTGCCTATTCAAATCAAACAAACAGTATTTCCTCTTTAGAATACTAGTATAGATTACCTTTACATTTCTTGTGTGTTTATTGTTGATTATAATTGAATTTTTTATCAATAGGCGAAATATATTGAGCCAAAAATTTCATAACCACAAACCTGTCTCGTATGCTTAAACTTTTACCAATGGTCTTGCCATTGGTATACCAAATAGTCTTAACATTATTGTCGTTACCTGGGTTCACTCACGTAGGTGTGAAGGCGCCGTCGTCGACGCCTTCGCTTTTACTACGAACGAGTACGTTGCATCAGGGTATGATTACTGGTATCTTACAAATCATTCCTTACAAATTCATGTTTTAGAGCGGCTATGACTAGTCAGTTTGTTTCTTTGACTTGCGCAATGTCGAATTCTTCTGTTGATGGAGTAAACTATAAAAAGTCAGTTACAAAATGAATTCTGAAATTGTTTACTTTCATTACTTTTTATTGTTGTGTATATTGCCCTTAGTTTTCATGGCAACTCATCTTGCAAATAGATTTACTTTTGATGATTTCTTTCTTTAGATTTATTCCTAATCTTTACTTTTAGCTAATCTATACTAATATTATAAAGAGGAAAGATTTGATTGTTTGTTTGTTTGTATGTTTGTTTGTTTGTTTGTTTGTTTGTTTGTTTGAATTGAATAGGCTCCGAAACTACTGGACCGAGTTAAAAAATTCTTTCACCATTAGAATCCTTAATTTTCCGTGATGAACATAGGCTATATAATATTTTCAAAAAAGTTAGGGATCCGCATGAAAAATTCAATAATTGAACCGTGGGCTGTATATTCAACCTCTTTTTCTATTATGGCGCGTCAGAATAGAAAAAGAGGTAGTATAGCGCACGGTGCTTGCTTTTTCTCTACGGCCAGTGTCAGTTTTGGAATGTCGAGTCAATGTCAAAAACCCCAATGCTGTTAAAAAAAGTAAAGATCCGTATGAAAACTGTGAAACCCATCGTTTTAGTGTGTATAATTTCTGAAATTTTTGTTTAATACCCGTGCGAAGCCGGGGCGGGCTGCTAGTATTTTATACATATCGAGCTGAACTTGTCGACTAGGTGGAAACTAATTCATTGTATCATTTGTAACCATTTCATTGATAGTCATGCGTGGAACATATAGGTCAGTACGGAAGGATGTGATCTAATTCTGTTATCGTTCACTATTACTGCGTACTAGCAGGTCAGTCCTCGTTCCTGTGTCATTTAATATTAACCAATTGTAATGATGATTCATTTACCCACATTGTACGTGAGCTGGAAAATATAAACGTCGGTAAGAAATTAAAAAAAATATGAAAAGAAAATATTTTTTATATACATTTGAGTTCAACAATTACACGACATCTGTAAAATCCATTCTCATGGTATATTTTTATGACTCAGGCTTGAAGAAAGCTAGTAAATATAGGTATCATAGGTACCCCTTACTTCAAAAACCCTTCAACCCTTTCCTTCAAAAAAGCAACCTAGCGTCTAATTTATGCTGCCACGTTAAGTTCAGACGCAAAGTACCAGTAGTTGTGTTAATTTTTTTCTACAAACATTACTTAAAAGTTCTTGTAATTATCTCACAAAGGTTATAATAAATACATACAGTTATATCTACTGACGTAACACTCAGCTTCTCAGATTTCATACATATATGTTACAAACAATGCCTTAAATCGTTTGATAAAGTAAATATATTAACATTTTTATGATCTATTGATTAGACACACAATTTTTACATACTTAGTGAGAAGTTGATAGGGCCTCCACCTATCGGGTCGGGAGAGCATTGCAAGCATTATTATCTTCATCGCACCAATGAATGTCAGATTTGCTGATGATGATAAAGGTCCAAGCCCTGCTTCTTAATTCACTGTCTGCGGCAAAACACAGCTTGCGGTAATAGCCAGTGTTGCCAGCAATTTTCACGTTAAAGTGATAATAATACTGCTTGGCGCGGTTAAGTGGTCGTGGTTAATTTATTGAAGCCTCTCGGAGCATGGAAATTGGACTTAGCTATGCTTTAGAAAGGAAATAAATGCCTTTCAACAGTAATTGGTCTTACTTTATTATAGTTTGTAGAAACTGTGTAGTAAAATTTCGAACAAGTAGACATTTTACGTTTGATGCTAAAAGTCCAGTTATAGAAATAGCCATTGTCGATAGAACTACATCCCGAATCGAAATAACTGTTTCTATTATTAATTCTACAATTTACAAATTGTCGGCCGTCTGTAATTAAATTTTATTGCAGAGCTGTGTCAGCATGACGCGAAACTTTGGAAAGAAAGACCTGACTATGCCTGAGAAAATAATTATTTGCCATCCTTACAAAATAAACTATTTACAAAATTCTCACGCTCCGAAACGTTTCCGAAAAACTACAATCATGCAATTGATCGTGAATTCTTTGTAATAAGTTCTATGGGGGCAGAGGAAGTTGCATCAGAAGCACCTTGCCGATGCAAGCCCACGCTTGCTCAGTGGGCGACTGGCCCTTTGTTAGGCCCCGATCGCGGTAGGCCTTTGGAATTTGTAAAAAGCTGATTTAATCTCGTCCAAAAAAAGACCATTAGTGTTGCCGAACCTCGGACTCTTGAATACTAAAAAGGTGATTGTAAATGCGCATGACATTTGGACATCTTAACTAATTATTATTGGTAATGTCTACTATGTTTTGTGATTCCTGTGGTCTTTAATTTATTCATGATCTTTCACAATGGTCTCTCAAGTTGTATTGAAACGAAAGGTCAACTTCAATTAAATTTGCCTTCTAGGCAAATAGTATGCATGCATAATGCCAGGCCACCCAAGTGTTGATCATATTTTCTACTCAGCTTCTAGCTTCGTATTGGAAATTTGCGATCTAAATACCCACCCAATCGTTCATGAAAGCTTGATTTATTGCGGATGCTGCAGTATATCCGGGCATAATTCCTTGGCTATTAGACCAATAAAAAGTGAACAAAGGAACCCTTAGCCCCACTGCAATACACTGAAAAATAGAACAAACGGCTTAGAAGACTTTTTGCTCACGTTTGCAAGATGTATTAGGTCCGTTCAGGTGGCTATTGTTCGCATCGTTATTGTTCCACACAAAACAAGCCAATTTTAACGAGTTTGGATTGTGTTTTTCATAACAATGACTTGATAAGTTAAATGAAAATTTATGAATTGGTTTTGTAACTTACAAACATGAAGTCACTTTGTAATTTCCGTTTCAGGTATGCGATTGGACTCTCAACAAGCGCCCGTAAGTCCTTACACGATGATATCATCGACAGTTTCAGAGTGTTCGAAATTCCTGTAGGCATAACAAATCGCTTGGGATAATTATAAACTAACGAGTGGTGAAGGACAGGGTGTTGCAGGATGAGCCATTGACGCACATGCCTGCTCCATTCGTTCCACTTCACACGGCTCGATGCACCGAGGATTATCAAGCATCGTATTTATAATTTAAGCCGTAAGGCATTCCAACTATGCGAGATGCTTGTCGTGAAATACATCACGCACGATCCAGAAATGGTTATACAGTTTTATTCAGAGGTGCTTGGACTTATACATCGCTCGTTATGTTGGCTTCGGTTATTATCATCAGATTTGTTGATACATTCCCCATTTTATACTCGCGTTTTATTAACCACTGAGACAAATAGTAACACATCCAAAAAGAAAGTGATTCAGTTTCATAAAGCCCCGGTGACAAATAGAACCCGATGCCCGGATGAGGGCTAATCCACTTCGTCCACAGAAAATTAACTTTTGGGTCTCGGATTTAGTGATTAAAACGGATTTTACACTGTGATGACTTGACACTTTCTGTTTGCAACTGCAGTACGGAACTCTAATCTCCGAAAAGCGCTAATTTCTCAGTCAGTCACCACATATAAATTAATAAAGAATTTTTATTTTACACTTAAATTTAATTTCAATTGAGATCATTCATTAAAAGTCAGATATTGGTTACACCCATTGTTTACAATCGCAGCGTATACAATAAACAAACTTAAATGTGTTATCAATAGGAACAGTTCTGTTCCTGAAACCGCCTTACCTATTGTTTAGCTACATCGATGGCAATTTACAAACCTCAGATGTCATCTTCAATCATAAACCCCATTTCAAATCATGACTTGTCTGTTTGCTAATGAATGAATACCGGGAAAGTGGACAAGCTTTCTCGAGTCAAATGCCAGGGAGCCAATTCTGAGTATCACGTGATATTTTATCGAGTGATACCCAATATCACAGGATAAAATATCAGGTGATAAGTATCGAGCCTTCGATATTATATCGGGTCCCGCCAAAAACTGCATTCTCGTGCACTCTGCGATATAACTAGTCATAGACAATTCGATTTCATTATTTCTTGTCATTACATATTTGAATGTCAACGTTACTTACTTTAGGAATGTCACTATCTGGCTTGTTTTTGTCAGTAATGCCAACTTAGCTGAATCTCGGAACTTTAGCAATATTTGTCAAAAATACTTGCAACTTGATTAATGTTAAATAATCGCTGCAACATTTTATTTGAAGTTCGCATAATATTAAATGTTATTTTTAAAAGATTTGGTACGGTTATAATCGATCGGGTCGGTCGGGATAGCCGTGCTCAGTGAACGAAACTAACGAAAGTAATCTAGTCAGCAGGCAGCACCGTTAAACAGTTTCTGTTTATCTAAAGGTTTTTAGTTAGGTTCGGTTCGGGCGACCCATTTTATTGTACTCGTAAGGAAATTATAAAGGAAAAAAGTTCAAACTAAAAAGCAGAGACCAAAGAGAATAATCCACTACGCAGAGACTAAGGAAAGTGAGCGACAGAGAGCTAGGAATGTTCCTTTCTCACTCTTCGATAATGCGAACGAGTGCTCGGGACCACTCGTTGCTTATCGAGCAACTTATCGTAAAAAACCATCGATATTATGTCGAAGTGCAGGTGTTGAGAATACGCTTGTTTGATTCGAAGCAATCACTCGACATTTTGACAGTTCTTGCCATATTTATCGAGTAGATATATTGCGAGAATTGCCTTCCAGGTATTGTCTTGTTTGACTTTTACTGAAATATAGAGTTGCGGCGTTTGCGCTGTTTACTTTTATAAATCTTCACGGCCATAGCAATTAAAAGCCATATTTACGGTTGTTGCTGAAACTATAAAAGCATTCCGATCGTCAATCACTATAACCACTAAGCTCTGTATAATATTCGAATCTCTAAAGATAATCTCTCATCATCAGTAATATACTACTAGCGTAATCATCATAATTATTTTAAAACATTGGAGCAATCTCCCGTCGTCTATTTGTCATTGTTAACCCAATTACGAGATTCTCCTCGGTATGCTTAATTATCTGCAATTTCTGACAGACACTTTTCACGACTATATTGTTGCCAAAAATCGGTTTACATAATTAACATGAGACTGGTACTTATTTGCATCCCACGATAATGATTATGCTTATAATAAAGATCTGTCTGAACAATGGAGCATGATTTTAATGACAATTCCGTGACTCCGTATAATGATATTAACATACGGGAGTTTCAACTAAAATAGACGAGTATCTGGGAACCTTTATTCAAACCCATTTAGGCAGAACTTAATATCGTCTATATAAAGCACATTTTGGAGTATTCGTCGATTTAGAGTGGATCAGATCCAACGCTGTACAATCATTATGCGTAGTCTGGCATGCGGCAATTCGTGTTGCGCCCACGCATCTCATCCATTAAGACAACAATGGTCAACAAAGCTTAAGACATCTCAATGCACGCTCACATCTTGGTGGAATCGTATCGTTATTCTCGACACGAGCTTTCAATTTACCACTGAAACATTTACACAAGCTCACTTTGAAGCAACATTATGCTGAGGTGATCGACCTAGATACTGAGCTGCGAACGTCCTTCGTTATTTCGGGTGTCTTGACACCCACGCAATCGGTCATTTATTCCAATCCGATAGTTTACGTGTTTAAAAGTATATACGTACCTTTATTGTAAATTATCTCCTACCTTTAAGGAGCTATTTCAACTGTCGCGACAGTTGAAATAGCGACATGTCGGAAAAATATCGTAAAAGCTAACAATTTCTCCCAGCTTTAGAGTACCGCTGTCTTTACCGTTCGGCTGAAATTAGCCCCCGCGGATATCGGCGTCCTAACGGAAGGTGTATCTATGTCGTTCCTTCATCATCATGCTTGAGAAATGTCTCGTTGTATCTTGAGAGCTGGTGAATTCTTGGCAGTATCTTTCGCTTTATTCCTTTGTTTTTTACATTGTTAGGTAATTCTCTATAATTGTCTTATCTAGTAGACCATTTTATCTCGATCAGTGAAAGTCGTTTCGTCTAATCAATTTATATCCGAATACAACAAACGAAGACAATCAAATATAAGGTTATCACCACAGTTATCACCCTATGTATGTACTTATGCAGCATATTTTGATGATACTACTAGTCCGATTGTATCAAATGAGGTGTCTTATTAATGAATTATGATTCGTCTTAATACCCCGCGTTAGTTGTGTGACGTCAGATAAAAACGGTCGAAAACCTCAATGTTTAGTAAATATGATCGTGTGGGGCATCGTTGCAAAGGTATTTGTTTGTACGTACCAAAACTGTTCTTCCATGTTAAATAAAGTCTTAAGCAATCCACCAAACATGTGATAACGAAATAGTATAAAACTAAAAGCGCCGTCTTCACCGACCTATCATTTTCTTTTAATACTTACCATTTTTGGAAGTCGGAGGCACCCACCCCTCTTATACTTAAGGTAACTAGTACACAAGGGTCTGACGAGCTTAAAGTTTGTATTTTTTTTTAATTGTTAAGTGATTGTTTTCTTGTAAATGTGCATCCATCAGAATGAAATTTTCATTCTGATGGATGCACATTTATTTATTTAATATTAATGTTCAATGAATAGTGTTCAAAGAAATCGATTACTGTTCAACTATATTTCATATTGTATTTCTTTCAAAACCAAGTAGTTGGAGGCTTGAAAATAAAAGTAACTCAATCATCAACTATATTTATAACGATTTGTTGAAAACCATCAAGAAACATCAAGAAAATGCCCAGAGCAACCGTTCTGCGTTTATTCATTTCCTCTGACGTTGAGTGCTTCATATCATTCTGTTTTATTGCACGAACTCTATTACTGAAGAGTCCATCGGGTCCCGTTGCACATTCCCAATGCTGGCAGCCTGGCACGCGACCTCAGCCAATAGACACGCATTCTTCACTTCTTGTGCTAATGCATTTGCTTTGCCGACTGTTCGTGGCGGGCACACCTCGAAAACATCTTTGGAATTCTTGGATTCTCTCTGCCAAGGTGTATTATATTGACCATCTTTATTTGTAGGCGTTAAATCTACTATAGTTATGGGAACCTGAGAAATCGCTTCCTCGATTCACAGTTTACATCATAGCTAAGTTCGAATGATCATGTTCTTCTGATCTACTGTTCACTTCAGGATTTATATACTCTGTTTTATAATTTTATTATTCATTAAAAAAAATATAAATTAAAATAGCAATTGTTTGTGTATTTGTTAATCCTTTCGTATCTTATAAAGACCTATACTTTACTAGCAACGCCTCTAAATTTAATAATGTTACTCATTGTATACAATAATAGAGGGATAAGCTTAAACGTGCGATTTAGACATTTTGAAATTCAAGGAGTTCATCCGTCGATGTGGCTTTAGTTTACGAAAGGTATGTTTGAGATAATGATTTATTTCCTTTTGGTATTTAAAGAAGATTCTCGGCTATTTTGATACATTGATATTCCAAAGTAGACTTTACTGAGAAAAACGATAAAAATAATTAAATTAACAACACTGAACAACTCACACAGCATCATTTAGCTCCAAGCTAAGTAGAGCTTGTGTTATGGGTATAAGACTACCGGGACATAACACATTACTTCGCTAGTTATTTAAGCAGATCGTACAAACCTTTGTTCCAAGAAGGGATTCGAATCCGCTAACACCCGGGTTTTAGGTGCATCGAATTTCAATATTTATTAGTACATTTTTCCCCCAAAGAATGTCTGTCGTCTTTTTAAGGAACTTAAGAAAATAACATTGCAACGCGATTAAGCAGTTCAATATCATCACAACTGAACTGTTCGAACGCTCTCTTAGATGTTTTGAAGCCATTGAAATAGCATCCAATGCAACTGGTAAATCTCTTTACGCAACACCTGCACGGACCGCCTTGCATAATGAAAACGGTCCGGCGTATACAAATGGAAACATTGCCCATTCCGTCCGTGCGAACATAGATTCCGATCAAATTAATTAAACTCTACGACCACGAATACCAAAGGAGAAATATCTAAGGTTTCACTTGATAGTAAGAGTATCGCAACTATTAGCATGGCAAGTGGCTACTGGCTTGGTACGTACTTAGCACAAGTGAAGTCTATAAAGGATGACTCAAATTGCTTGAAACTTGTGAACCTGAACGTCTGCGCGACGTATTATCTACATTGTTATGAATCTTTCTTATAATAATTTATCTGGGTAATGAAGTAAATAATACAAATGTTCATTTAAAACAGCATGCTAAGAGTGACGCAGCCCAACCCAAATTCCACGATGTGGCCTGTCGAATGTAAAATTTCTGGGCCACGCTTAAATACCTTGCAAATTTTTAAATACTTTAACTAGATAGAGAAAGAATGCGAGTTATCTGTGTCGTAGTCTGTTTTCGTTCGGCCTTGCAGTGCCCAAGATTACGAAATGTGTAAATAATTACAGAAAAAAATTACGTACGCATGTATATGACACGCACGATAATTTATAGTAGTACTACGAGACAATTAACATGTAAAAAACTTGCTTGATGAATGGACATGTTTGTATATTTGTGTACGTCGTTAATCAACATTTTATTGCATTTATTATGGAGTATTCGAACTTAATACTAATATTGTACTGTTGTTTATTCTGTGCTTAATACATGAGAAGTAAAAACTCATTATTTCAGTACTAATCTCTTCGAATTCATTCACGATTCATGCATAAAAAAGATATTATAAGCTTGATAAGCACAGCATTCGGTCATCAAATGATTGAGCGCGGTGCATAAAAACTGCATTTTCCGCGGCGCCGCCGGCTCGGCCCCTTATTTTTAGTTGGTCAGAAATAGCTGATGTGTGTCGTTCCCAATACACTCATCGCCATTATAACCCGACGGAAGGGTATTCTGTAAAATAAGACCAGTTCAAATTTCTATTGGGAGCTCGGATCTCCCAAGTTGTTCTGTTATGTATTTCTTTTTTATGGTTCATAGATGATATACGAATATTCTTGGTGAATACTTCACAGTGTAAAATTAGTTTATTGCTTTCTACATTAGTATAAACGGCTAGTCTAAAAATGTAGAGTTTAGCACCGGGATTGCCCAGTGCGGGGAACAATACAGGCCTCAGATGGCAAAAGCTATCTGAAAGGTGTCTTAATCTTCTCTAATCTAAGTTTTCTTGGATGTTAGAATAATAAGACATTTTCAAATGTGTGTATTTGTGTCTAGTCTTGCTAGTTTAAGGTCAGGTAACCCAAGTCCAGTCACCTATCTCAGCAAAGTCAAATAAATATGTCACATAATATGATCTGTTGTATTCTGAAAGGTGACACAACTGGCCTTTGCAGAATATTGACTTGTCCAAGCTTTTATACAACTGCTATGAGTTCTATTGTTACTCACAAGTTCGTAAAAATTGTCGACATGCGCTATATTATATGTATAATAAATGGTATTGCCATGTATTTTCGCAAAACTGTCTATGAAAAGTGTATGTTCAATTTTGCTTTTATGCGCTCACAAATGAAATTTCAATTTCTACGCTACGAAAAGCACAAGAGAATATTCTGTACTCGTATAAGTCTAACAATTTACTAGAAAGACCTTTTATTTCCTCTGAATATTTCAAGGATTTATCCGACATGGGTACTTGTACTATAAATTTTTATGTTTTAGAAAATGCACCTTTAACAAGAGCTTTTGTATGTCTAAGTTAATAAGTAGTACCTTAAGGGAGATATTATCATAACAAGTTTAACGTATGTGGCGGCTTCCTAAAATTTAAAGATTTAAGGCTGTATTTAGTGCTCGACCGACGGTGAGCGCTGACGTCGGTCGAGCGTAGCTGTATCAATGAAAACGTATGAACGACTACAGTGCAGCGCTGATGAATTCCTACGCGCGTACAACACAATCATATAGGACGTACGATCAGCGCGTACGGTACGCGCTGACCGTCGTCGGTCGAGCACTAAATCCAGCCTAAGTAACTTTCTTATACATTTTTTTTAGCTCTTTATCTCTTTGCCCTACTAAATAACCAATAGTTTCCTATTAACAATATTAGTGTATAAATAAATCCCTGGCGTCTGGAGCATTTGAAAAATGCGTGGCACGACCACAATCGTGTACAGGCGCTCGGCAGTATATTTTACTGTCCACTGTCCGTTATTCCGAGCCTTCTGAATGTATTACCTTAGCTATGAGCTTCCAGCCTGGATCATCTATTGAGTGAGTGTTTGCGTTCCTCGAGATTATTTTGTCTTTGATTTTTTTCAGCTTTTCGACCTAGTGTGTACATATGGAATTCCAGATATCTAAATCTTTGCAGCCTTCCACCGTTCGGGATAAGCAGAAAGAAGATCTCTCCCTCTCGCTCCCTCTTTCTGTAACTGCCACTATGTCTTTTTAAGAATTTTTTTTTTTTTGAAAATTGAGAACGGCATAAAATTCTTATCATAGTTAACTTTGTATGATTAGTATATGCAATTATGTACAATCAACAGTTTAGTCTAGTTAATCATTATAATAATATTATCTATTAATCCCTGTCCTTCTGTTATCTATAGTAATAAATTATCTGTGCTAATAGCAATTACAATTACAACATAGTGAGTATTATAATAACTATCTATTATCATAAGGTGTTTACTAAGATTTTGCACACCTTATTAGATAGTTTGTATTTGGACTTTAAGAACTTTAGTACATACATAGGTAAGTACCATTCACTCAAATAAAGATTATCATTGATTGATAAATAGAAATGCAGTGATCTATCTGAAAATATACCGGACATTTTTGTTTCCACTGCATCTTTTTGTGTAGAATGGACGCTAGATGTAGTATCTATACAATGGGTAAAGGTCGACTATAAATCGTCTTATTATACAATACCGATTATGCAAAGCAATACCTAGAACATCAAACTAGAATTCCAAGGCAGCATAAAAGTGCATTCACGAGAAACAGCTAGTTTAAAATAAAAGCCAAGTCTAGGTCCCGGTTCAACGGTTCTTGGATCGCATCAATTCGGTATATGGTAACGATCCAGGCGTGCGAAATCTAAGGTTCATCTTACGCCGTATATGGACGGTTAGCTTGCGGAAAAACTTGCGGTGCTTTGAATTTGGAATAGTATTATAATAATAAAATTTAGGTGGATAAATTATAATGTTCCTTCGTGTAATTTTCGAACAGGCGTCAGAATCCCAAAAGTCTTTGTTCCTGAATGACTCTTGTCGTGTTCGCCTCGGCGGCTTTCAGCCCTGGAACGAAGTAAAGCATGCAGCCTCACATAGACAAGATGATAAAACACTGTATTATGCCCTCTGCCCCAACATAGGCACGGAAGAAGAAAAGTGGAATGTAAATACAACAAAGTATGCCTAAAGTCATGCTTTTACACCTTTGTAAAGTTTACGTCATAGGTAACATGTCAACCAAATGTGGTATCTTTTTCGAAAATGGGATGTCAAGCTTTCAACTAATTCCTTGTGGGTTCCTTTTGCATCAAGATTAATGATGAACCCGAAAACAGCAATGACAATATCCTAATCGCTTAGGGGATCCAGAAAACGTGAGCTACCCTCACCTCGTAACGATATAATACATTTCCTGCCGCAGTCATAAACGTAAAACTTTGTAATTGCGGTTTCGTGACAAGTGATTTTATACGAGCATCTCAACTTGATCCTTTTAGGGCGCTAGAAAACTGTCGTAATCACATTGTGAATCACGCCTTACATGACGTTGGATACTAGCTCCAAACACTTCATCAAATCTAGTCGTTTAAAAAGGAAATGTATTATATCGTTACTAGGTGAGGGTAGCTCACGTTTCCTGGATCCCCTAAGCTCTTAGGATATTGTCATAGCTATAAAATTTGTATTAAACCTAATTCAAATTTTAAATATCGTATACCCTCTTATGAACAATGCCATCTTTGGCGCTCATCAGGGGAGGCCTATGTCCAGCAGTGGACTATTATAGGCTGTCGATGATGATGATGATGATGATACCCTCTTACTTTATCTTGTTGCTAAAATTCACTCTACCAGCCTGTAAACCTCATTTCCAAGTTAGTTGACACTTGACATAGACTGTTAACCTGCCGACCCTTGGTTAAATCGTTCCGCCACGGTACCTCGCTCATAATAAGGGTCCTCTGACCCTATGTCTTGTGCGCGCAAATATGGACAATGGAGATTCTATCTTGAGTTTCGCACGCTTTGGCATCAGCTAGGATTTACGGCTGCAATTTAAGAGACGAGAGACTCGGATTGGAGGTTCAACTTCGATTGTTTTCACTAAATAATCCTTGCAGTGTTAATTTAGTTTATATTCTTTTTTAAATATCTTATGGTGTGGCGCCCCACCGAGTGCATGTTTGATATGATCTGTACACCTAGAACCTCATTATCATTCAAATTTAACCGTTGACATGAAACAACTCACTAAAATTCTGAAATGTGTCTAACAAATTCAGTAGTAAGATCCATAACTTTGGCTCTATTTAGAATAGAACATATTTTTTATTGCGTCCTGACCCTAATATTTATGGTAGTCCTGAAGATGATACTTTTCTTCGGAATATAACGAAGCATAGACAGCTCGGCACGTGATGAGCATAGGAAGCATACATTTCAGTGAATCCAAAGATGATTTCCGCCAGTTACTTCGAAACAATAGGTCCTAATTCAGACGGTGACCACGTTTCGGTTGTTTGTACAATGTAGTCGTGACGGGCGGGGGCATAATGACAAGTACACTCTGTGTCAGAAAACCGTTAACAACTCGTGCTATCAATATTTACTATGATATTTTCAGTCGGTTTTTCGTCATCATCATCATCATCATCATCACCAGCCTATAATAGTCCACTGCTGGACATAGGCCTCCTCTAATGAGCGCCATAGATGGCATCATTATTTGGGGGTTATTGCCCATAATCCCCACGCTGGGCATGCGGGTTGGGGATCGCAGTTCGGTGTAGTTGTTCTGCAGAAGGCGCTGCTGCCCGCCCCCCGCTGTGTTTCCCTTAGTCGCCTCTTACGACACCCACGGGAAGAGTTGGGGTGGTGAAATTCTATGCCGGCACCACACGGCGGTTTTGTGTGTGTGTCGTACGCTGATCAAACTAATCCATGGTCAAACTTCTTGTCTAGTGCTTGTTAAGTTAATTTTGAACAATGATTGTAGTCAAATCATTGGGCATCTTATCAGCGTTCGATAAACCAGCTGTTCGCATAGCTTAGTGTTCATTTCATACTTTCGAAGACTTCAAACGAAACACATTTTTGTGTCTAGATAATGCGATTCATTAGCTAAAGATGATATATTAACACTCATGTACCAAAGGTATGTAATAAAAAGCTTAATTTTATATACATCCCTACATTACATTTTGCAGTGTAGTGTTAAAATTAAGCTACTACAATTCAAATTTTTCACAACCGATTTTAGACCGTTATGTTATCCTAAATGTGTTTAATTCTTATTCCGTAAGAAAAGGACACACAAAGTTGCCAAGCACCTTACACTGATTGTAACAACGTGCTAAGCCTCTTTTGATGGTGTCCATTGTTTTAGGTTGTTAACGCTATTATCGTTACTTCTTATTGCTGTTTATAGATATGTTGCTAACGACCCCGGCACGATACGCTATCTGTGACACTTTGTCGTATTGTATTACTCTATGTAGATAAACAGCCGTTTTTGCTATCGGCTTTCGGTTTACTTTATGGAAATCTAATGCGGTACTACTGTTTATGTTGCTTTCTGTGTAATACCAAACTTGTACTACCGCCTTGTTTCTTACAAGGTAAAATTTAATTGTGTATTGTGTCAAATTCTGTTAAGTTGTTGTCATATTGTTGTTTATTTTCCAATTTAATTCTTGACCAGTGTCCTAGCTAAAATCGCTCCTGACCTTTTGTTTCGAAAATTGGCGAAATTTCTAAATACATATGTAGTGTCGTATAGCAACCACATCAACAACCGGACGTGATGATGATGATGATGATATGGTGATCACACTGTCAAACATCAAGGAAAACAACAGTGACAAAAAAACATCGGTCAGCATGTGCCCAGAAGGGAGGCATGTCACTTCTGTGCGCTGGTTTATGCGACTCTCTGTGCGAGGAAACATTGATTATAATAGTTTACTGAATTTGCAGAGGATTCTAGACTAACCTTCACTATGCAGTTCCGAAACGCCTTTGCCGGTTTTATTAAATCTATCAGTGAGTTCATTGAAGCATCTTATCTTTGCTTGATAAATACAATGTCCATAATTAATGTACCGACTTAAATATTTCCTTCAGATTGAATTTCAATAGGTACATTAACATTATTGCTTACGTATGGAGTCTATGATGCATCTCATACATTCTAGTTATCTTTTACTAACTTCTGCGTTTGGATTCGCTCGTGTGGTGGCACAGTCAATAATAACCAGATCATGAAACCAGTATAGCAAGAGCTGTTTAATAAAAGAGCGTAAAGGAATAAGTATCAATTTGTGAATTATCGAACCGGAACGAGCGTATAGCTACATTCCGCAAATTACGATAAAAACTAAAAGATTTAGTACGGTGATTGGTATTTGGTTCGTTAGCTGTTGTATGATGCCAGAACAGAACAGTAACCTGGCCAAAGAGAGAAATGAAAAATATTTCATGAGTACTTTTCTTTTAAATATACACAATAATACTGCCTTCTGTAACATCTGACCGTAGCTGATTAGGCGTGGTGATAGCCAGTTGACAAAAGTTATGACTTATTCCGACCACGATCAAGCTAAAAGTCATGTTCGTCTTAAAGCACGTTACGTTGACGATATAAAAGTTGATATACACTCCTGTATGCGAAAAGCACAGGACGAAGAAAACCGACGAAGAAATAAATTGTGGGCCTTTAAAAAAAACTTCGAAAACTATTTTAATCGGTTTTAGGAAATCAAATCTTACCATTTTAAAAATGGTTTGCTAAAATAAATGGACAACACAACATAAGCAAGAGGATAACACAGTTTTATTATTATTATTACATAGAAAACACTCAGATCACCCACCTCAATAACGATGACAATGTCTTTAAAATAGACAGACATACTTCCATATACATACTTTTACAGCAGTCATCTGTTTAGCAGTATGGCGAAGCACTCCTTGTATACGAAGATTTATTTGCTCCTATTCATAATTCGTAATTTACATTGAGTAAAATACAGAAGCATTGAAATCATTGGAACCTATCCAAACCAGATTGTGTTATGCAGGTATTAAATGGATCACTTTTCGCAATATTTGAAAGTGGGTTCGGATTTGAAAATTTGGTTGGATGTCAGTGTCTTTTATCCAGTGCAACGTCATAAGATTTTGCGGCCATCGTCTTTATTCCTCATATCGAAGAAGTGAAGTCTTTATTCCTACTAAAATCGTGACAGTGCTGGGCGTTGTTGGTTGCTTTCGCAGTCTCATCATTCATCTAAAGAGCCATTTGTTGCATCTTCATATCTATCTTGGTTGATTCTAAGTTCATTGTTATTCAAATTCAATTCTTCTCTAGTATATAGTCAACATCATCAAGGCAAGGTTGACTATAACAGATCTGTTCACTTTTCCGAAATCTATTTCTTACCACTAACAATAGATAGTTGCATTAGCCAAGTTCGCTGTACACTTCCGATAAGAGTATTTTTAGCATCATGTAAGTCACATCGAGGTGCATTGCGGATTTTTATCTTATCATTCTGCCTACGCACGCGGCTTCTTTGCCTGTTTGATGCAGAAAGCAGGTTACAGATCTTGATAGATGTCTATAGCCTTGTATAATAACACTAGTTTACAAAAATCAACTTTTTGTCTGTTGCTGTGAATTTTGTGGGCGATATTGTTCGCTTATGGCATGACCTTAACAAAACTACCCTCAAAAGTTTTTGTGCAGCTCGAATTTCTTTATTGTTGACTTTCATCTTTTCTGCCTATTTACTCGTTAATAACGTGGGTATTTCAGTGTGTTAAGATAAATTTCATAAGTTTTTGCGACACGAGTGGTTTAAGGAGACATTATTTGAATAACCCTAACCATTTTTGTTACATATGTGTTGAATATGTGTTAAAAGAGAACAGAAAGCTATATCAGAGGGCGTTAAAAACATGTATTTACTGTACTTTGGGATATCGTTGAACAAAAATGACAAGAGTTGGGCTTCCGATTGTGTTTGTCTGTTGAATATTTAAGGTTACGGAAAGGCGGCAAAAGAAGTAATTTTAAAATTAAAACGCCAACCATTTGGCGAGAAATACAAAATCATATAGATGACTGTTACTTTTGCAGTGTCAACATTTAAGGCATAAATTCTAAAAATCATGCCTTTTAGAGAAAATATGACACCTGGGCAGTAAAATATACTCCGAAATTCACTAGTAGCTCGTAATATAATTATTTTGCCGCCACTACATATAAAACTAGGAATCATGAAACAGTTTGTTAAAGCACTCGATAAAAACGGTAATTGCTTTTCCTACATTTTCCAAAAGTTTCCTCAGCTCACTATGGAAAAGATTAAAGCCGGTATTTTTGACGGACCCCAAATCAAACAACTTACGAAAGATGCTGAATTTATAAATTCCATGACTGAGCTTGATTTAAAAGCATGGACAGCTTTCGTATTGGTGATGCAAAACTTCCTCGGAAATAGAAAGTCAGAAAATTATAAAGAACTTGTAGAAGACCTCCTCTTACAATTAAGAACTCTGGGATGCAATATGAGCATAAAAGTCCATTTTCTTCATAGTCACCTAGACAAGTTTCCAGAAAAGTTAGAAATCACAGGGAGAACGTATGCTTCAGGATTTACGCGTCATAGAGGAGCGTTATCAAGGTTTCTGGCATAAGAATATGATGTCTGACTATTGCTGGAGCCTCATACGCCATTCCTCTAAGTCCATACATTAAAGAAGAGCTTAAAAGCGAAGTTTTTTGAACACAATGATTGATGAAAACATAATAAATAATTTTTTTCTCAGTAAATACTTGTATTTTTCATTTTTAAAAGTAGGTACCTGAAACTCATAAACTAGAGCTGATGAAAAAAATCTACTTATATATTTGTAACCAGCATACCATATGTAGTCAGCAACAGCAAAAATTTTATCGGCAACAGATGCACT
Source organism: Eupithecia pulchellata (assembly GCA_963931895.1). Lineage (NCBI taxonomy): Eukaryota > Metazoa > Arthropoda > Insecta > Lepidoptera > Geometridae > Eupithecia > Eupithecia pulchellata. The sequence goes on along the minus strand of OZ007526.1, from coordinate 11,868,613 downwards.
GTAAACTAGTGTAATATATAGATGTACCAGGGTTTTAATATTGCCTGTGAGTTTATTTTTTATATAACCCGGTGAAATTATTTCTCCTTTGAGCTTTGTAATCAATTTTTTGCATCTACTTGTAGCAAATGAGAATTGAATATTTAACAGTTACCTAGTTTCGTTGTGAACTCACTCAAGCCTAGGGTCGCTATAATAACTTTATTATTATAACCGGCTCTACAATCGAAGTTCAGTCATTCTTTTTGTTAAATTCCTTAGTTATGTTGAATAACAAGTTCGAATTGGATTCTTCGTACTCAATTTACTTGATCAAAAAAGGTCCAACAGCTAGGTACCTGATTGGTAATCCGAACTGTTGTGTTTTAAACGTTTATTTCCTGTCTCTTTAGTGTTCGCTGAAAATAAAAACAACTTGGCGTAAGGAGTTCTAAAAGCTCTCCGGTTATCCCCTTATGATTCTGCTGAAGCTTCATCATCAGTTCGTTAGCGAGGCCGTGTCAAGTGGTCGATTCCAGTGACAGTGCATCGCTAAGATGGGTCTTCACGCACTCTTCGCGCCATTCAATTTCCAACTTAGCACCTTTCGTATACCACCTATTTTCGTTTGCAGGTGCGAAGCTGAGTGTTGAGAATTCCTGTAGGCGTTGAGTACTGTTACTGGACACCACTTAAAAAAACTCTGTTTGTGCTTGGAATTAGACAGGTATTTGCTTTCGCATGTTTACGACCCTGTGGGAGTGTTAAGGCTCTATAACTTGTGAAAAGACAACATAACGATTTGTATCGCGTTGTAAAACTGTTCCATGTCAATGTTAGTTTATTTTCCTTTTTATTACTGACACCACATTGTTAGGGTTAGTCATAGCGTTAAAAAGTTTATGAACTGAATGTTCACTCAATGACTCATACGCATGTGGTGTGTAAAATCTATACATATTAACGTTCCTTGATCCTTCTAAAATACTATTGCTATACTTTGATCTTCAGTCTTCACTTCTTTCGTTTTATTACTCTGCTTACTTCTATATTAGGGTTTTGCCATCGGTTGCAAAACCGTTATGAAATCGCTTTGGGTCTGTTTTGTGTTTTGAATCCTTAATATCTCAGAAACTACTGCAGCTATTGACTTGAAATTTGAAATAATAATACATTTTGTGCGCCCGCATATATTTATAGAAAAGTAAATGAAAATAAATGAAAAATCAAAATGAAGATTTTCTTTGTTCTTGAATTTTAAATGGAACGTACAAAGTCAAAAGTGGTATCAAATGAAAGGTACTCGTTTGTAGATTTCAAAATAGTTTTTGAAATTTTGGAAGATGTTATACTTTTTAAAATATTTTGAAAAAGGTCAAAAAAATGACCGTTCCCCCCCCCCCCTTATCTCCGAAGATTGCAGAGCGATCGACGTGATATGTACCAAGTGTTTGTAGATATGGATCTATATTTTACAGGAAAAATATAGAGAAGTCTGTAAAAATAATAGTTTTTGAAATATGGTCAAAAAAGGGCGGGAAAAATTTCTGAAGGGCTGACTACCCCACCGAGTTGGATATCAAATGAAAGGTATTGGCTTGTACATTCTAATAAAGTTTTTGAAATTTCGATAAATTTTATACTTTTCGAAATATTTTGAAAAAGGTCGAAAAATTGACCGGTACCCCCCCCCCCCCCCCCCCCTATCTCCGAAGATTGCAGAGCGATCGATGTGATATGTACCAAGTGTTTGTAGATATGGATCTATATTTTACAGGAAAAATATAGAGAAGTCTGTAAAATAATACTTTTTGAAATAAGGTCAAAAAAGGGCGGGAAAATTTTCTAAAGGGGTGACTACCCCACCGATTTGGGTATCAAATGAAAGGTATTAGTTTGTACGTTCCAATACAGTTTTTGAAATTTCGATAAGTTTAATACTTTTCGAAATATTTTGAAAAAGGCCGAAAAATTGACCATTCCCCCCCCTCTATCTCCGAAGATTGCAGAGTGATTGATGTAAAATGTACTAAGCGTTTGTAGATATAGATCTATATTTTACAGGAAAAATATAGAGAAGTCTGTAAATATAATACTTTTTAAAATATGGTCAAAAAACTAATTTTCATACAATGAGGGCTATTTCATTGAGAGTAATATCAAATCAAAGGTATGGATTTCGACAATTCAAAACAGGTTTTGAAAATCGTCTAAATTTCATACTTAGTGAAATAGGTTGAAAAAAGCCGAAAAAAATTGTAGGTACTAACCCACTTACCTACCCACTAATCTCTGTAGTAACTGTAATAGGAGTATCCTAGATAATCCACAAAGCAAAGCTTGTGTTATTGGTATTACTACGATAGCTGTTATACTTAATAAAGTATAAGTATCACATTAGATGATTTATTTTTGTGTACAGAAAAGGAATAGAACACCCGAACAAATAATCTGAAGATCCTACAAATATTAGTCCCGAGGCAGGAATCAAACCTCAACCTCCTGCGTTGTAAGCCCACCGCGCCAAGAGGTTGTCATATACGTACCTACCTAAACGACAAAAGTTCAAAACCCTCGGCGCGCGAGTTACACTCGCACTTGTCGTACTTGTTTTTATTACTTTATACTGAACGCGATACAGTTTTATACTTTTAGCGTCAGTAGGTACCGTTGCATTATGTTTTAGTTTTAATTTATGTAGGTATACATGGTATGAAATAAACGATTTTGATTTTTTGTTTTTTTTTTATTACAACACATGTTTTATCATTGCTTTGCTACTCTTTAATAAAATTTCACTATGAATTACCATAAAGCACGATATGCGTATAAAAGGCAAGTAAGCCCTGACCCCACTAGCACTCCTGTCGAAACTCTCTGTTTTGATACCTATAAGCCTGCTTGCATCAGCTATTGGCACAATCAGTTCTACTTATCTTTTGATGTGTTAGCCAATGGTCAATGTATGATCATAAATCATACAAATGTGATTATTTTACTATTATAGTTAAGATTTAGTGCCACCTTCCTCCTTATCTGTATTAAGCTTGGTTTCAATTTTGAAACTATAAATGTCTGGTAATCTCTGAAGATACTCGCTCTTAAGTCGTTCAAATGACGTTACTCATCCTTTTGGAATTTCTTTTGATATGTGATACTTGTGTTTATTCTAACGATCTCACAATATACACATATTTTTTTGTCTTTAATAGTAAGAATATAAATAAAATTCCACGAGCGCATTGTCTCTTTAACCGACTTCGAAATTTTTAGGAGATGATATTATGTTCGGCCTTATACCTCTATATCATCATTTATGGATCCATTTGTATGATTCTTGCAGTTTTATATAGGTGATCCTAAAATGGTCCCATAAATAGTTTATTATTTCCCACGAATGAGTATTTAAATAATACAATATATTACATTTGAAGTCGGTTTTTAGTTTTTAATTATTATAATCAAATTTTTTATTTACTCTAAACACTAGTGCAAGAACGGTGCCTACTATAAGTAGGTACCTACACTAGTATTTTTTACATGAACCCAATTTTATTCCTTTGCTCTTTCATAAATATTCTGTATTAATAACCCTTTACTCTTCTAAATCGTCCAGAATCGTCTTTGACAGACACAGACATTTACTGCTGAGGTGTAATTTCCTTTCTCTACATAACATACATGGCATATGTGATATACACACACAAACACACACACAGACAACACACCCCAAAACTTCAAGGTTATTTCTTCCCTGTTTATAATTGCTTCCTCGCTTCCCCTCTACAACGAACATGGCGTTGGCAGCACAATATTAACTACCTAATACATTTTCCAACTTTCCCGACATCTGTGGACCCTGGAGGACCCCTACAGGACCCCTTCTTGATGGAATTAAATCGCGCGCGTTGTTTCTTGGGGGAAGTTTTCGATGGACAAAATATTTGACGGAAATCGGAGAAAGGTTGCCTGGTTGACTACTTTACTGAAGTTTATGTTATACAAAACCTGACAAATTTGCGGCTTCTGTCTCTAGCTTTATTATTTACGTCTAGTCTGATTAATTTAATTTGAAATATCCTTAACTTTATCTTGGAATTCTTTATTAATGATGTCAAAGTATTTTATTGCCTGTAGTTATATTTTGAAACGTTCCTATCTTGAACATTATGAGTGCGATGCGGGTAAATAAAGATAGCAAAGCGTATTGCCTTGTGATAAGATTTCGTTTATAGTCTCCGATTAATTTATCACTATATAATTGTTAGTAAAAATTCGTAATAAAATTAAGATTGTGTTAAATGGAGCCCATAACGCCCGATAGTGATGGATCACTGAATCAACATTGGACACGGTTCTTAGGAAAATATAATGCTGGGGCTGGGCAATTGCGCCTCAAACCAAGCAGAGATTGTGTAATGGGTTCAAATCACTTAATCAAACACCAAAATAAACATTCCCTGGTCAATATGTTATTTCAAGAGACTGGAAAGAGTGACGCATTGAGGATTAGGTCTATGGGCATCAGCAGCTGGTGCAACGGGGCCAAGATGACTATGTATCATGAAAGTAGAGCTCAAACCTGACTCACGTACTGTGTGTATGTAGTTTTTGCGTGGTTAAATAACTTAATAAATTAATAATGCTGGACAATCCACATAGCATTATCTAGCCCCATGCTAAGCAGAGCTTGTATTACGGGTACTAGATGACTGATATACGTAATACAATATATTCCATACCTAGATATTTATTATTATACTTACAGAAGAAAACGAATAGAACACCCTGAATCTGCAGATCGCACTAAAATTTGTCCCGTGACGGGAATCTAACCCGCATCCTTCGACCTTCGCCCACCGCGCAACAGAAGTCGTCGCTATTTGTTGCATTAAATTCGCACAAAGTCCAGAAAAGTAGAGTTATGAGTCTGGAACACGTCTCGGCCTACATACAGTGTCCGTAAACACTCACGTTGTATACAATCTGCACTAGACTGGCGTAAGAGATGAGATTTTTGAGTTTTCTGGCGAATAAATCTCGTTTGATTACGTTTTTAGTGGTAAATTCAACTTTATTGTTAACAATATAAACGTTTTACGTGTTTAATTGTTTACGTGGTGTGCTTTGTTTATTTCTGTAACTAAAAAAATATGGTGTCAAGTTTTTAAGAAGGTTTGGTTAGGGGTGCAATTATTCACTGATAGCTTAACACCTAAGTTTTAGCTCCAATGACCTAGATACAGGACGTTCTTGTACGTACCTACTACCCTACCAATATTGTATACGCGCTAAAAATACTACTTACTCCTAACATGTTTTAAATAAATAATGCTGGACAATTCACATAACATCTTTTAGACCTACTAAGCCGATAAAAGCCTACTGAGCAAGTGCTGAGGTTTTGCTGGTTGGTGTTGCGTCTATGACGCTTGTGTTTTTAACATAAAGGTTTTGGGGGCTTGGCATAAATGTTCACCCAGAAGAAGATATTGTAAATTATTGTTGGTTATTTGTTACTGAACTTCGCTCAGACTTCTCTTAATAATAATTAATACTCACATTGCGAACCCGCATTTAGCGAAACAAATGTAGTTGAAACATCCGCCGGCATACCCTTTCATTTAATGAATGAATAATCGCCATTTGTTATTCGCCAGTTATGAACTTGAGGTTTGACGGAAGCTCCGAATCATGGATGATTAAAATGTGGGTTCGTGGCTTAGGCCCCCAGTGGTCGACGCACCTGTGGTTGACGCCCCCGATTCTATTAATTGTATTATTATTATTATTTGCACTTTTGCACTTAGTACAGTAAATGCCAAAAGTGTATCTTACATACCGTTTTAGAGATTTTTTTTTAGATAGTTTTAAGTAATTGTACTTTACCAATAAAATACTTCTGTCTTTAATCCTACTAATGTTATAACTGCAAAAGTTTGAAAGTAGGGATAGATGTAGAGATGAAAGATGAGATGAATGTTTGTTACTCTTTCACGTAAAAACTACTGAATGGATTTTTGCGATTGGTCTGTTGCGTGACGTTGGTAAACGGCCTGACGGTTACTTGTCCTTTAGACATTTAGATATTTTATTTATTGAAGATTAACAACGTACTGGCCTCTAAAACAGAATTTGAACAGAAGGCTACGTTCCAAACATCCTGACATGCGGCGCACGCAGCAATCAAATTTTCGTTGACAGATTTAGCAGAAGAATATGGTTTTGGTTTTCCGTGTAAAATATTTTTTTAATGTAATCTTTTCATTGATAAATCCAAACATTATGTTCACGGTTTTGAACTGAACACTTTCGAACTTGAAAACTGATATTAAAGTTTAGTGTGCCATCTCACAATGTCGAGCGAAGGTACTTCGCAAGGGCTGGTGCGAAGTAATTATGAAATGGTAAAAAATAGACTAGGGGGAAAAACATTGCTACATGCTGGATTTGCGTATAATTTTCATAGAAATAATAAACACGATAGTGTGTGGACATGTGTAAATAAAAGACATGGCCGATGTGGTGGTTTAGTGAAGTTAACTAATGAAAGCGATAATGTTCAGATGCAAAAAGGGCATAAGCCTGAGTGTAAGCCGGATTTATTAAAAAACGAGATAAAAGTTGTTATGAACGATTTAAAACAAGAAGTTACAACAAATTTTAGTCCTATACAGAAAATGTTTGAAGTGAAAACTGCAAGATTACAGAATAAAGGGCACAGTGAGAAAATTCCAATCTACAACAATGTTAAAAAAGCAATCTACAGAAGTCGTAATACATCCCTGAATGTAAAAAAAACAAGATTTACGGATCCAGCTGAAGTTGTTATACCTGAGATTTTTAGAAAACACATGTTAGTCGATTATAATGAGGATGGTAACAGGATCATCATCTTTGTATCAGAAAAAGCTTTGGAAGATATTAAAAATGTACACCACTTCTTTTGTGACGGTACATTTGATTGCTGCCCCTGTCCATTCAAACAGATTTATACGATACATGGAGATATAGGAGACAATACAGATGACACCAATATTGTGCCAATATTTTACGCGCTACTGGTCACTAAAGAAAGAAAGACATATGAGATAATGTTCAGAAAAATTAAAGAAGCTTTGATAGAATTCAAGCCCTTAAAATTCACTCTGGATTTCGAAATATCAGCAATGGTCGCAATAACTAACGAATTTCCCAATGCTGAAATTCATGGATGTTTTGTACATTTTCAAAATGCCATATACAGGCGGGCAAAGTCTCTTCGTTTATTAGATCATGAAGAGACCACGCAGTACGTTAAACTGTGCATCTGCTTAGCCTATCTTCCTGAAGAAGACATTGAAGACGGATGGCTTTCCATAATGGAAAACAGGTAAGTATTTACGCTTCAAAACTTGTACATTCCTGGTATTTTTACATTTGCAGACCAATTTGATCCAAGACTTTCATTTCAGTATTCCAGACGAACAAATAACAAAGTTCAATGATTATTTTGTTGAGCAGTGGCTTGAACCCACGGAAAAAATTGCTAAGTGGTGTTGTTATAAAGAAAAACATAGGACTACAAATTTAGTAGAGGCTTGGAATCATCGACTTACGCGCCACCTGGGGAAGAACCCATCTTTATTATCATTTTTGGAAATGATAACGATTGATATTTCTACCTACGGCACGGCACAAGCAAGGCAATATATTTATTTTAAAATCGCAATTATATTTATTGGTAAAATAATGCAACTATTATAGATAATATCTTATTTCAGACTGAAAGCTAAAAACATTCCTGTTAGCAGGCGAAAAAACGCGTCAAGAAAGAATGCAAAAATGATTGCCAATTTGACTGAGCAGTATAAAAATAAAAAAATTACTACGATCATGTTTTTAGAACAAATCTGCCCATATGTGGAAATCCGAGCAAAAAAGTAATAGCTACCCAACTAGCAAGGGAATCCTATAATAGAATACAATAGGTGAAATTAGACTTATAAAGCTTAAATTAGACTTATAAAGCTTTTAATGGCTTTTCTCAAGTATACTTTGCTTATAATAGCAAGCATTCTTACTCTCCAGAGCAAATTTACTAATAAAACTGCCTTGTAGTTTACTACTATACTATATTATAGGATAATTACAAGACATATAATCTCATAAGTGTATTGACAAAGTCTTAATAGTCCTGCGAAAATTATAGTCTTATAAAAGCTTTGTGTAAGATTTCCAAGACTTATAAAATACTTAGCTGAGATCATTATAGGTATGAGGCGATGTAGTCTTATTAAAGACGCTTATAAGATTTTTTTGAGAGTAAATAATCTTTTAAAGAAAAAAAAAACAGTTTAACAAGTCGTTCGATTTGAGATACTTACTGTAAATTATTATTTATCATAGATTAGAAGCGTTTTAAACAAAATGGAGGTTACTGAAGAACTGTACATAAAAGACAGGCAGAATCGGTAACGCAAAAGCGATCGTCTCAAGCAAGTTCTGAAAAAGCAGAAACCAGTAATTTATTAGAATGTTCCGTACATTCCGAATGTGGTATCCTTATTACCCTAATTGCATACCTACGTTGTGAAATAAAACAGATCATTATCCTGTACTGTATTTTTTGTACAAGAATCTCTTTCTTTAATCATACTTACATAACTATAAGTTGCACATACACATATTTACGTCAAAAATGTGTAGCTATTGCAGGTTTTCAAATATTAATCGAGGAACTCTAATTTGATTCAACATGGTGGTTAGGTAATCTTAACTAAGAGTAAATCAAGCGTAGTTTTACCTATTACAGTCTTATAAATGTCTTGATAAAGAGCTATTTTTGAAACATGGCGAATGATCAAAAAACAATTATGAAGTGCTTGATAATATTGTTTCACTAACAGGCTTGACATTCAATTTATGTAAGCGCGTAAGAAAATTAGCGCAAACACTGTACACTTATACATTAAAAATAGATTTGCCATACAAAATTGCATTCGTACTTAATTCTAGATAAGCATTTTTCATTCAAATATTATCAAAGAAAATAATGATAAAATAAATTAGTGTTTATTAAACACTGCAAATACATATTAACAAAACGAACTAGAAGTAGATAACAAAAGGAATACTGCTACCAGTAGTAATCTTCTCTAAGGCAATTATAGGGAGTTCAAGTCCCTCCAAATACTAGCGCAAGGCAATAATTAGACTTAGCATGCTGTAAGCTCATAACAAGAACTTGTGCTCCAATAAATGCGCCCAAATCCAGCTTTGTAGTTTACTACTAGAATGTTATAGGAGTGTTGAAATGTAGTCTTGAAGACTGTTATAGGATCTATTTTGCTACTTGGGTAATTATTAACGAAGTAAATAAGATGATTTTGGTTGTTTTCTGTTGTTAGTAGACAATTTTAGTTCATGTGTCTTTATTTATATTTTTCATAGTAGATTATTTTTAATAATTATTATTAAAAAGTTTAAAATTACAAGTTTGTTTGTTTAGATGTTTGTCCGTCTAAAACTACTGAACGGATTTTGATGAAATTTGGTATACAGACAGGGTATGAGCTGACTTGGGCTGAATGCTCCCTTGGGAATATTCCACGCGGGCAAAACCGCGGGTACAAGCTAGTACAAAATAAAAACATTTCTAATAAAAATAGTTATGGTTATGATATAATATATTAAAAGCTTATGCCTTTTATGCCTGCAAGTACATTTGATAAAAAAAATATTCGGATTAAAATAAACTGACCGGGGGCGTCGACCACAGGTGCGTCCACCACTGGGGGCCTAAGCCACGAACCCTAAAATGTATCTCGGTATTGCATAAACAATTTTAGCTGTCTACATGCTGTAGTCGCTATAGAAAATTCTGTAGAGTAAAATTCTACAGAATTTTCTTTGTTCGCATAATCGTAACCTCAAAAGTGGTTTCTAAAGCTCGCGAAAACTAACTGCACAAAAGCACACAATTTCCTTTTCAAAGAAAGACCTTGGCTTTCCCTCAATGTGTTCATAGTCTAAAGAGCAAACCTGGCACTATGGCTACTACAATATTGCGTTTTATAACAGCACCTCAGCTTGAGATTGAGCCTCATAAAGCCAAAGTTATGGTTCCCCTTATAATTACATTTTAATATCGCATAGCCTTAACTTTATCTCGGCCCTTTGTAAACTTAACAGCTTTATCAATGGAAAAACTGTTGTTTCTTGCTAGTTTAATGAGATCTTTTGTAGACAGTTTCAACAGTAAATTATTATCTATTCCTTAGAGCTATTATGGAAGCTTCCGAGGCGAACATTGTTGATCTAGTGTTGCTTTGTTGTTTTAAGGGGTTCGAAGACTTCCGGGTGCTTCTACATAATGAAATAGCGATTTATGGCCAAATACTCATTCTACTGATACAAGGCCCTATCTTCTTCGTCGTTGATGATTTACATCGCACGTTTTCTGTCCGTGGCGAACTCGATGTCGTTCAACTCTCACCTTGTAAGTAATGTTTTAGGAATCCCACGTACCTATTAAATTATATTTCAGACGATGAATACGACGACGCTCCAAAGGTTTCTCAATAAGCTAATTTTGTTTCACCTCTGATATTTAATTTCACAGTTGCCTTTATCCATAATCCTGATTATAAAACATTGAACTCTTTAGCCATTTTGTAAACCCAGGATAGGCCAAAATAAACAATAGAGATGAAAAGCCACAATATACAAGCCAAACTTAAAACATGCTGGTCACACCCACCCTTGCGTGCGTGCGCATAGTAATGACAACACTTTTGACAGGTGATTCACATGCCGACCACAAACCCCATGATGGTGCATTAGATAAACTGACTAACCCTGAATATTACGAAAACCCTGATGATGACATCATTATACTGAATTGATTTGGTATGAGTGACATCTCTCATGTCAATAGCCCTATAATTAAATTATTTTCTCCTTCAAACTTGAACGAAAACATTATGTGAAATAGAAAATTAACATTAAGTATACCGTTAGGTATACCGGAAAAGACATCCCTCCCCAAGAGACATCAACTCCTCGCGATTACCGCAGTACCTATTATTCTGATGTCCCTTATGCCAATCTCTCTATAGTGAAATTATTTCCCCTTCAAACCTGAAAACATTATACCTAGGTGATTAACATATAACAGGCATAGCTCTGCAGTATCATTGAATTCCCCAGTAGTAATGTATAAAAAATTATAGAAAAAGGTATACCAGTGAAACTCTTTATCAACTACTTTTACACGTTTTCCGGTTCTGGTTTGTTTAATTACATTTATATTTAATTAAACAGCTCAATTTCAACCTGAGATACTTAACAATTTAAGAATTTCCATCCCAAGTAGTCGTTGACGTCAATTGTATTGTACTTGTGACTTTTTTGTCATCTATACTAATATTATAAAGAGGAAAGATTTGATTGTTTGTTTGTTTGTATGTTTGTTTGTTTCTTTGTTTGTTTGTTTGTTTGAATTGAATAGGCTCCGAAACTACTGGACCGATTTGTAAAATTCTTTCACCATTAGAATCCTAAATTTTCCGTGATGAACATAGGCTATATAATATTTTCAAAAAAGTTAGAGATCCGCATGAAAAATTCAATAATTGAACCGTGCGCTGTATATTCAACCTCTTTTTCTATTATGGCGCGTCAGAATAGAAAAGGAGGTTGAATAGGTGCTTGCTTTTTCTCTACGGCCAGTGTCAGTTATGGAGTGTCAAGTCAATGTCAAAAACCCCAATGCTGTTAAAAAAAGTAAGGGATCCGTATGAAAACTGTGAAACCATGTTAGTGTGTATTATTTCTGAATTTTTTGTTTAATACCCGTGCGAAGCCGGGGCGGACCGCTAGTGGTAAATAATTTTAACAGGTTTTGTTTTGTTGTAGGTGACACACAAAACCTCCGGCAAGGTGATGGTCCTGAAGATGAACCAACAGCGTGCCAACCGGCCAAACATGCTTCGGGAGGTCCAGCTCATGAACAAACTCAAACATCCTAACATACTGGGGTAAGTCATTATATTCATACATACATCTATTGAGAGAGGCTTACATATGTCCTAGGCTGATGATGATGATCTATTAAATATTTTGGAAGATTTGACTAAGTCATATATAGATGTACTCGTAGCTAATTGAGGTCCACATCAGCCATTGCAGGAACATCGAAATTACTACAAGTTATTGCTTATTATATAGTTATTCTGTGGTAATAAATACATAGATCGTTATACTAAACCTGAAATTTGAACTCTATCGCAGAAACCAGTTTAAATTAAATAAATAAGTCGGTATGTTAATAGAGCCAATTAACATATAAACAAATTTGTATTTCCCACGAGCACTTATCAAAAATAAGTGATCTTGAAATTAAGATTCAAGATATCCCTTGTCCAAATATTAAAATGAAACGACTCCAATTTCAGCTTTGTAGAATTCAGTTTAATCTCGTTTATTTAAATAGAGATTTCATTCGGATAATTGGGTTCCTTAAATTCTAAAAGAACAGAAGTCCATTAAATACATTCAAGTTCCTTTTGACGATAAACGTAATCTTCTCAAATTGAGAATGATTGGTACAAAATACTATGTTGTTTAATTGATACCGAATTGATGGTAGTGATAATAATGTAATAAACTAATTGGGCGTCGTAAATCTTTCAAACAGCCTTATTATTCAAGAACCAGGAAATATCTTATTGGTATTGGATTCTCGCAGACTAAATTAGCAAAGTGATTAAAATTATAATACGCAAAAACTGAAAT